>JADLZN010007913.1:272500-553000 GCA_018155175.1 Sinocyclocheilus anophthalmus
TTTTCTACTTGTTACCTTGCACTTTTTGTTAGAAAATGTTTATTTTCTATTTATTCAGGTTTTTTAAGGTATCTAATATTTTGATAATTTCTTTGATCTAAATATTCTTAAAAATTTAAAGTTTGTTGTCATTTGGAAGTGTGCAGGCCATCTTGCATTATTGTGCTGTTACATTATGATTATATATTCAGTGGCATAAAATGGTCTTTAAAAATGACAATATCATCGCTTATCGCAATTATTTCTGGGGCAATATATCGCACAACAAAAAGTTATCGTGACAGGCCTAGTGTCTTCCACCATTTTCCATCTATCCCTGAGGTTTTTTAATGTTCATCTTCATCTTTTGAATCACTGCTATCGCCCAATCCCAGATCTTCAATATCGTCATCATCAGGATAATCTTCTACTGCCAAACGTCGCTGTAACTCTTCAAGACCCAAGAAGCGCTTCAGAAGTGCAGCAAGTGCCTCCACATCACTGAACGTAAGAAAAATGGTAATAATATGCTTAACTGTCAAGCAAATAATGTCACATTGCAAAATAAATGAATGGCGTAAAAATACTTGTGTGAAATTATTTTTAGTGGCTTTGTGGTTATACTTCTTTTACGACTTCATTAGTTTTGTAAAGCATCTTTGAGTACCTTGAAATGCGCTCTAGTTATTACCAAAATAAAAAGGAGTGTTGTTGTTTTTTTAAACTAAAAAATCGATTTGTTATGATTGCTATTAGAGCTGTTACAATTAAAATATATAGATATCGATATATTTTAATATATTTTAAGATCGGGTTTATTTATTTCAGCAGCCAATCTCCCAGTACTTCATTTTAAATCATTGTAATATATGGATTTAGTGATCAATTTTTAATAATGCAGTTCTTATTAATTATTATCAAGAGTTGAGAAATCATCTTTGCTGCCTTCCTTAATTATATATGTGGACCTCTTTTCAGGATTCTTTGATGCGACAGATTTCACAAAAGAACAGAATTAGATTGAATCTAGAAATATGACATTTGCTATTTAAATTATTTTAATCTTAGCTACCCAACCATTGATATGCGTTTGCACACAAAAAATTCATCATAGTAAAACTATATCTATATATACTATTCTTACGATATATATATATATTATACACATATACACACACACACAACCTGTTCAAAAGTTTGGATCATATCGAATTTTAAATATTTTACCAAAGTTTCTTGTGATCTCAAGGCTGTTTTTATTTGATCAAAAATACAGAAAAAAACCTGTTATTTTGTGACATTATTGCAATTTAAAAAAACAGTTTCTATTTTAATATACTTTAAAATGTAATTTATTCATGTGATGCAAAACTAAATTTTCAGCATCATTACTCCAGTCTTGAGTGTCGCAGTTATGATCTTCAGCAAATCATTCTAATATGTCTGAATTATTATAACGCTTGGGTTTTTTGCCTGATTACTTTTTTTAGGATTCTTTTATGAAATATATATCATTTATTCAAAATGCGAAATATTGTGTTCAACGCCCATTACTAATATACACTAACGTGTTCAAAAGTTTGAGATTGAGTCAGTAAATTTTTTTTCTTCTTTTGTTTTGCAAGGTTACTGAATGCTTTTCTTCAGCCATGGGATGTGTTAAATGGCATAAAAAGTAAAACTCATATAAGAAATGATTGAATTTCATATAAATGCATGTTCATTTTCAAGCTTGTTATTCATAAAAGATATCCATGGAAAAGTAATCAGTGCCCCAAAACAAAAAAAAAAAAAAAAAAACGATCAATAGCCAAGAACAACTGTTTCCAACATTGATAATAAATCAGCTTATTATAATGATTTCTGAAGGATCACTGAAGACTGAAAGACTGAGTAATTAATAGTAATGGTGCTGAATATTCAGCTTTGATCACAGAAATAAATAAAACTTTGAAATATATTAAAATAGAACAGTTATTATAAAATGAAATAATATATCACAATATTACAGGTTTTTTCTGTATTTGATCACAATAAATACGTCTTGATGAGCCAGAAGAGACTCAAAATTTACGGATCCTCAACTCTTGAGATGGCAACGTGCCTGTATATATATAAACACGTTTTGTTTAACAATCTGTGTTTATTTATTAGTTTTTCTTAACTATTTAAATGATATTTTATATGTATATATTTATATTCATATAAATATATTTAATATATAAACAAAACATATTTTTCTTAAATATAAACATGCATGTGTGTATTATAATGTGACCCTTGATCACAAAACCAGTCATAAGGGTCACTTTTTTTTAAATTGAGATTTATACATCATTGAAAGCTGAATAATTAAGCTTCCCATTGATGTATGGTTTGTAAGGATATGACAATATTTGGCCGAGATAAAACTATTTGAAAATCTGGAATCTGAGGGTGTAAAATAATCTAAATATTGAGAAAATCGCCTTTAGAGTTGTCCAAATTAAGTTTTTAGCAATTCATATTACTAATCAAAATATTACGTTTTTCCTATATTACGACGTTTTTAGAAAATTTACATAATATCTTCATGAGAACGATGATCTTATACTTGATATCCAAAGAGTTTTTGGCATAAAAGAAAAGCAAAGTTTCTTGACCAATTCAATGTATGTGGCTATTCTGCATAACCACAATATACCCGCTTCTATTCTGACTGCTATTTGCTGGTCCGATGTCACATCTTACATTATATATATAATCAATAATATATAAACAGTACACACTATACTTTAGTGTAAACAAAAAAAACAACATTTAGGCGATGCGATTATATGCTAGCCCTTAATCATTTTGACAGCACTTATATCTATATATATATATAATTTTTTTTTTTTTACCAGAACACAGGACCTGCAATACGGTAGCTTTAAGTACCTGCGTGAGCCCAGCGTGGCACTTTGTGTAAGAGGGTGAGAGAAACCTGTCGCTAGACGCAGCACCAACAGGTAACCCTTCCCCAAATACCTCACCCTCTCCTCCTGAACACTCACGTCCCGCAGGTGTCGCAGATCCAACACCACTGAGCCAGAGAACACAACATTTAACTTCAGCAGTCATATAGTGCAAAATAAATAGCAACTTATAACACAAAACTCACCTCTCTCATGTCCTCTTTTCCACATAGTCAATATCATGGCATAGAGACTAAGCGTCTTTAATTCGATCTCGTTCTTAGATTTATCAAACACTGCCTCCTAAAGACAAAGCAAGACAGACTGTTAGGACAGCGGAGTACATCCACTACAGATGTAGCGTGTGTAAAACGTCTCCCACCTCCCATTCCTCCATATTCTGCAGAGCCACAAAAAAACAGCCAGTCACATAGAACATCTTCCATAATATGCTGTCTACAACAAAAGAACAAAGCAAAGTGAGCAACACAGATCACAAAAAGACTTCCTTGTATTGTTTTATTCAATTCCAGGGTTATTAGACATTCAGGAAACATTGCTCACCAGCACTGTAATAGGCTGCTGCTAGTCCAACTGAAGCAATTCCTGTAAAAAGAGGAAGTAGGAAGACGTTAAAAGATATTTTATGTTGCACATGGTAGACTACACACTTCTAGTCACCAAATTCTCTCTTTACAAATGAGCTCATACCAATAAGGAGGGACCATGATCTAATCCCAGGAGACCTCTTCAGATGGAGAAGATCAGATGTGTGTTTCTCTACGACCATATACCCCATCTGAAAATACATTTCAAATGTTTTGGAACACCTGAAAGATCTAGTTGGAGATTTCCAGAAATGTGTGTAGCATCACTGTACTCATCATAACATAACAGAATACTGGCAGCAGCTTTGTACAAAGGAAGGCTCACCTTTAATACTGCACAAAGGTGTTTTATGAACAGCATACTATATATAATCATAATAAACCTGAGCAGTTTCATATACTTCTGAAATAGCACAAGGACAACACCCTCGTTAATGTGATCACAGATGTCCTGCCATAAACTGAAAAAAAGATGCACGTGAAAAGCATCTTACTTACCTTAACAAGTCGCGTTCCTCTTTTAAACAGTCAGTTTTTTTTTTTACTTTCAAAATATACCAAATCTAAACGTTGGAAATCTGCAATAGAAAACTGGAGCAAAACAGATTAAGGAAATAAAATGTGTAGCTCACGCAACACACATGAGACCGCTTTCGAATGACGTTGATTTCCGCTCAGCGCTCTCCGTTCTGATTGGACAGCATCTATTAAAGGAGCCCGCCCCCATAGACATATATGGCCCGCCCTTTACATTATAACGCCTGCCTGCGTTATCTGCACGATTGCGAACTCCTTCTAAAAGTTCAAAAAGAGCTCGAGTCGTGGCTCGCGAATAATCTGACACGTCTGTGTAAATGGCAAGCTCGTGATTATGTGAAGACTGCACTAATAGTTATGTTGGATTGAAATGTCTAAAAATCCAAAGCGTTTTAGTAATTGATGCAATGCCCTTATTAAAATGTCACATATGGCATAACTAAACTATCTCAAAATATTCTTATATACGACTAAAAGGAGTTTACAGTAAGTCAAGCATTGTTGCTGATTCACGCATGCGTGTCCATCCAGGCAACCCCCCCCCCCCCCCCCAGCTTGGAGCTCTATTCTCGCGAATCGGTTCTTTCAAACAGTTCGGTTCTATGAACCGAATGAACAATTCAGAGGTTCCTTTACGTCATGACGTCTTCATGCCATCACGTAGTCCCTCCTGATACTCAGGTGTTCTGGCAGATATTATGGCAAGCCGTTTTAGCATTAAATACTCCTTGCTGTACTAAACGGCTTGCTATAAGGCAGGGATCCACAAATCTGGCCCACGAGATCCCCTTTCCTGCAGAGTTTAGCTTGAACCCTAATCAAACACACCTGAGCATGCTAATCAACGTCTTCGGGATCATTAGAAAATCACAGGTAGCTGAGTTTGATCAGGGTTGGAGCTAAACTCTGCAGCGCATTGGCCCTCCAGGGCAAGATTTGAGGAACCCTGCTATAAGGTGTGGCATATTACATACTGTAGGCACATTTTTCTATTAAATTGTGTTAATTGGGGAGAGATTATTATTGTAAATGTATTATGTCCCAGTTCATTTTGTTGCAGCCATGATTCGACTCGTAAAAACAAAGTTATTTAGGACATTTTTGGCACTTACAATACTACAACGATACTAAAATAGCATTATTTGATTGTTAACCGGGATCACAGCGAGTCGAACGTCAACGTCCGATAATGGCGTTTAATCCATAGACATGTATATATATATATCCAGGGGCGTAATTTCCACTGGGGACAGGGGGGACATGTCCCCCCCACTTTTCAAAATCACGTTCGTATTGATGTAGAACATTCTGTCCTGTGCAACAAGTGGTTTATTTTATATTTTCAGGCACAGCAGTTAGTTTGAAATAAAGTTTGTTTAACAGTGGAAATTGAGTCTCACATTATTTAAACATTATTCAATCAAAACATTAATGGTGAAAATTTTCGACTTTATAAAATGATTCTCTCAAGTCTTGGCGATCGGCCCCTATTAAACAATAAAGAAAGTAAGACATCTTTTTCTTATACATAGTTTAGTAGCCTACTATTCTTTTTGCCAGAATTGATCATTAATCAACTTAATTATTACATGCAGGAAATGGGATTCAAATCGAAAACATTTCCCCCCACCATTTTGTGCTCTCCCCATTCTGACAACCTAAGTTAGACCCTTGTATTTTTATTTTTCTTTTTTCTCTTATATATCTATAGTTTAATCCGCCCAATCATGAATCAGGATATGTTGTTCGATCTTTACGAATCGGACATGTCTGAAAGAGAACTGCTCGGTTCAGTGAGTTGGTGACTCGACAACGATTCAACTGAATCATTAAAAATATCCGACTCAAAAGGACGGTTCATTCACGAATCGGACAGCGTTTAAGGACAATGGAGTCGGATGCACCGGAGTCAAATCGAACCGAGATCCTTCTGCAGAGTTGTGAAACGGATGACTGCATGAACATCATCAGTGTTATATGACCAGCTCGCGCTTTCAAGTGTCATTAGGAGAAGTTCCTTGCTGTAAAGACCTAACGTTACTGCTGCTTCGTCTCCTGGGTTTCCCCCTGAGCAAGAAGGGCTTCATGTGATTTTTATGTGAGTTGGGTGGCCTATTTTTTGTTTGGTTGTAGTGTATGCTTTATTTTAGCACTCAGACACTCGGTAACGTTAGGTTATGGGACAGGTGGTTAAGTAAAGGACACGGTTATCTAAGGAAATCGAAGTCCTCAGAGCTTTTGGTGATGTTATTACCCAATCACATGTTGAGAAAATGGATGTAATCCAAGCGTTTAACCTGTGATTATGTACAAAAGCATGAGATATCCACAAAACAGCAATCAGGTGAAACTGAATAGAGTATGTCATGGCAACCTAAAACGATCACATTTCCCTTAAAATTGAGTTTGGGTAAATGTTTGAGGTTAATAACGGGCTTTTTGTAACTATTTTAATCGTAACCCCGCTCTTTAGGTTAAATATGTGTTTTTAACAGGCTTTTTGTAACTGTATTTTAATCGTAACCCCGCTCTTTAGGTTAAATGTGTTTTTAACAGGCTTTTTGTAACTGTATTTTAATCGTAACCCCGCTCTTTAGGTTAAATATGTGTTTTTAACAGGCTTTTTGTAACTGTATTTTAATTGTAACCCCGCTCTTTAGGTTAAATATGTGTTTTTAACAGGCTTTTTGTAACTGTATTTGAATCGTAACCCCGCTCTTTAGGTTAAATATGTGTTTTTAACAGGCTTTTTGTAACTATTTTAATCGTAACCCCGCTCTTTAGGTTAAATATGTGTTTTTAACAGGCTTTTTGTAACTGTATTTTAATTGTAACCCCGCTCTTTAGGTTAAATATGTGTTTTTAACAGGCTTTTTGTAACTGTATTTTAATTGTAACCCCGCTCTTTAGGTTAAATATGTGTTTTTAACAGGCTTTTTGTAACTGTATTTTAATCGTAACCCCGCTCTTTAGGTTAAATATGTGTTTTTAACAGGCTTTTTGTAACTGTATTTTAATCGTAACCCCGCTCTTTAGGTTAAATATGTGTTTTTAACAGGCTTTTTGTAACTGTATTTTAATTGTAACCCCGCTCTTTAGGTTAAATATGTGTTTTTAACAGGCTTTTTGTAACCCCGCTCTTTAGGTTAAATATGTGTTTTTAACAGGCTTTTTGTAACTGTATTTTAATCGTAACCCCGCTCTTTAGGTTAAATATGTGTTTTTAACAGGCTTTTTGTAACTGTATTTTAATCGTAACCCCGCTCTTTAGGTTAAATATGTGTTTTTAACAGGCTTTTTGTAACTGTATTTTAATTGTAACCCCGCTCTTTAGGTTAAATATGTGTTTTTAACAGGCTTTTTGTAACTGTATTTTAATTGTAACCCCGCTCTTTAGGTTAAATATGTGTTTTTAACAGGCTTTTTGTAACTGTATTTTAATTGTAACCCCGCTCTTTAGGTTAAATGTGTTTTTAACAGGCTTTTTGTAACTGTATTTTAATTGTAACCCCGCTCTTTAGGTTAAATATGTGTTTTTAACAGGCTTTTTGTAACTGTATTTTAATTGTAACCCCGCTCTTTAGGTTAAATATGTGTTTTTAACAGGCTTTTTGTAACCCCGCTCTTTAGGTTAAATATGTGTTTTTAACAGGCTTTTTGTAACTGTATTTTAATCGTAACCCCGCTCTTTAGGTTAAATGTGTTTTTAACAGGCTTTTTGTAACTGTATTTTAATTGTAACCCCGCTCTTTAGGTTAAATATGTGTTTTTAACAGGCTTTTTGTAACTGTATTTTAATTGTAACCCCGCTCTTTAGGTTAAATATGTGTTTTTAACAGGCTTTTTGTAACTGTATTTTAATTGTAACCCCGCTCTTTAGGTTAAATATGTGTTTTTAACAGGCTTTTTGTAACTGTATTTTAATCGTAACCCCGCTCTTTAGGTTAAATATGTGTTTTTAACAGGCTTTTTGTAACTATTTTAATCGTAACCCCGCTCTTTAGGTTAAATATGTGTTTTTAACAGGCTTTTTGTAACTGTATTTTAATCGTAACCCCGCTCTTTAGGTTAAATATGTGTTTTTAACAGGCTTTTTGTAACTGTATTTTAATTGTAACCCCGCTCTTTAGGTTAAATATGTGTTTTTAACAGGCTTTTTGTAACTGTATTTTAATTGTAACCCCGCTCTTTAGGTTAAATATGTGTTTTTAACAGGCTTTTTGTAACTGTATTTTAATTGTAACCCCGCTCTTTAGGTTAAATATGTGTTTTTAACAGGCTTTTTGTAACTGTATTTTAATTGTAACCCCGCTCTTTAGGTTAAATATGTGTTTTTAACAGGCTTTTTGTAACTGTATTTTAATTGTAACCCCGCTCTTTAGGTTAAATGTGTTTTTAACAGGCTTTTTGTAACTGTATTTTAATTGTAACCCCGCTCTTTAGGTTAAATATGTGTTTTTAACAGGCTTTTTGTAACTGTATTTTAATTGTAACCCCGCTCTTTAGGTTAAATATGTGTTTTTAACAGGCTTTTTGTAACTGTATTTTAATCGTAACCCCGCTCTTTAGGTTAAATATGTGTTTTTAACAGGCTTTTTGTAACTGTATTTTAATTGTAACCCCGCTCTTTAGGTTAAATATGTGTTTTTAACAGGCTTTTTGTAACCCCGCTCTTTAGGTTAAATATGTGTTTTTAACAGGCTTTTTGTAACTGTATTTTAATTGTAACCCCGCTCTTTAGGTTAAATATGTGTTTTTAACAGGCTTTTTGTAACTGTATTTTAATTGTAACCCCGCTCTTTAGGTTAAATATGTGTTTTTAACAGGCTTTTTGTAACCCCGCTCTTTAGGTTAAATATGTGTTTTTAACAGGCTTTTTGTAACTGTATTTTAATCGTAACCCCGCTCTTTAGGTTAAATATGTGTTTTTAACAGGCTTTTTGTAACTGTATTTTAATCGTAACCCCGCTCTTTAGGTTAAATATGTGTTTTTAACAGGCTTTTTGTAACCCCGCTCTTTAGGTTAAATATGTGTTTTTAACAGGCTTTTTGTACCGTATTTATTGTAACCCCCGCTCTTAGTGAAGTGTTTGTTAAAAGCTTTTGGGACTGCTAATTTTAATTGTACCCTGCTCTATTTAGTATAAATATGTGTTTTTAACAGGCCTTTTTGTAACTGTATTTAATTGTAAACCCGCTCTTAGGTTAAATGTAGTTTTAACAGGCTTTTTTGTAACTGTATTTTAATTGAACCAACGTTCTCTTAGTGTTAAATAGTAGCTTTTAACAGGCTTGTTGTAACGTGATTTTAAATTGTAACCCGCTCTTTAGGTTAAATAGATGTTTTGTAACAGGCTTTTGATAACTGTTTTGGTGCATTAGCTTAACTCGACTTTTAGGATTAATGTGTTTTTTAACAGGCTTTTTGCCTAACTGTATTTAATTGTAAACCCGCCTCTTTAGGGTTAAATATGTGTTTTTACAGGCTTTTTGTACGTATTTTAATAGTAACGCCGCCCTCTTTAGGTTAAATATGTGTTTTTTAACAGGCTTTTTGCTAACTCTGTATTTTAATTGTAACCGACCTCTTGGGGTGTAAATATGTTTTTTCTTAAAGGCTTGTTGTAACTGTATTTGAATGTAACCCCGCTCTTTAGCGTTAAATATGTGCTTTTTAACAGGCTTTTTGCTACTGTATTTTAATTGAACACGCTCTTAGTTAAATATGTTGTTTTACAGGACTTTTTGTCACTGATATTTTAATCGATAGCCCCGCTTTTAGGTAAATATGTGTTAACAGGCTTTTTGTAACTTATTTTAATTGTAACCCCACCTCAGCCTCTTCTAGCGTTAAATATGTGTTTTTAAAGGCTTTTTTGGTAACTGTTTGGGAATCGCTAACTCCCCGCTTTTAGGTTAAATATGCTGTTTTGTAACAGGCTTCTTGTAACTGTATTTGAATCGGTAACCTCCGCTCTTTAGGTTTAAATATGTGTTTTAACAGGCCTTTTTGTACTGTATTTTAATCGTTAACCCGTCTTTAGCGTTAAATATGTGTTTTTACAAGCCTTTTTGTAACTAGTATATTGTTAATGTAAACCCCGCTCTTTTCGTTGTTAATATGTTATTGTTTTTAACAGCTTTTGTAGCTGAGTATTTTAATCGCTAACCAGCTCGTCTAGGTTATAATAGGGTTTTTAACATGGCTTTTTGTAACGCTAATTTTATCGTTAACCCCGCGCGATTAGGCGGTTAAATATGTGTTTTTAACAGGCTTTTTGTAACTGTATTTTAATCGTAACCCCGCTCTTTAGGTTAAATATGTGTTTTTAACAGGCTTTTTGTAACTGTATTTTAATCGTAACCCCGCTCTTTAGGTTAAATATGTGTTTTTAACAGGCTTTTTGTAACTGTATTTTAATCGTAACCCCGCTCTTTAGGTTAAATATGTGTTTTTAACAGGCTTTTTGTAACTATTTTAATCGTAACCCCGCTCTTTAGGTTAAATATGTGTTTTTAACAGGCTTTTTGTAACTGTATTTTAATCGTAACCCCGCTCTTTAGGTTAAATATGTGTTTTTAACAGGCTTTTTGTAACTGTATTTTAATCGTAACCCCGCTCTTTAGGTTAAATATGTGTTTTTAACAGGCTTTTTGTAACTGTATTTTAATCGTAACCCCGCTCTTTAGGTTAAATATGTGTTTTTAACAGGCTTTTTGTAACCCCGCTCTTTAGGTTAAATGTGTTTTTAACAGGCTTTTTGTAACCCCGCTCTTTAGGTTAAATATGTGTTTTTAGTGTCATATAACATCCAGAAAGCTGCAGAGAGATGGTTTTATTATCTTTTCACAGGGCACTGAACACTTCAGGAGCTCCTCATACAATGTCTGAAGTCAGTATTGGACGGAAAAAAGAAAAGTGTGAGAATTGCACTAAACAGGTAATAAATCTATTTAATACTGATGTATGTCTTACCTAAATGCAACAGTATTCGCGCAAGTTTTAGTTTCTGTCTGAATCAGAGGCTGTGTGATTTATCTAGTTACTAATCATTGTTCATTTTCCCCTCAATTCCACCTCTTAGTGCAACAAGAAACAGAGTGAAGAGGGTATAAACTCACTGCAGGAGAAAGGTGTTGCCACTGGAGAGGTGTTTCTCGGTTTTTATTCATGAAATGTGTTCAGACATCACTCATTGAGTTGCACTCATCTGATAAACTGGTTTGCATCTGTTGTTTGTGTTTGGTCTGGGGGAGGATGAATGAACAAATTTGTTTTGGACGTTGATAATCTGATTCATGGTTTTTCTCAGGTGAAAGAGTCTACCTCAGTTCAGCAGGTGTTGTTGAGTGCGTGTCTGTCCTGTGACGGCTGCTTATCGGAGGACGAAGGCCAGAGAATCTCTCAGCAAAATCTGGAAGAGATCAACCATGTGCTTGCCCTCAATAAGGTAGTGTAGTGTAAGCCTGAAAAATGCCAGACTTTGAAAAGGTGGTCTGTGTGGATGTGTCTCACGTTGTTATTTTTGTGTCTTTGGCAGAAATGTGACACTTCGAGGCACAAAATTCTCGTGGTGTCTGTGTGTCCCCAGTCACTGCCATTTTTTGCTATTAAATTTCAGCTGGATGTTCCAGCAGCTGCAAAGAAACTCTGTGGCTTCCTAAAGAGTGTGGGTACGTCTGGACGCCACATTTGCCTTGAAGTCACTGTCACTTTGCCAACATCCTTAATCAAAATGTTCACATACTATAGTAAACATTTGCCACGTGCAATCTGACTAAGCTAATAACTGTCCTAAATATTTTCACGGTCGGGTGTTCCAGTAGTTTTATAGTGCTATAGTTTTTATTATTATTTCATATTGGCTTTCATTTTTATATTTTAATTAATATTTACATTTTAGTAGCTTTGTGATTTTATTTATTTTATCAGTGTAGTATTATTTTATCTACAGCCTCGCTAATTTTAGTATTTAGAGTTTATTTCAGCTTAATGCTCACGTGCCCAAATTCTTATTTTTAGTTTCAGTTTTCCTTTAATGTTTAACATTTTTATTATTTTATAATATATTTCAATTAACAAATGTTTTTTTATAAAGTTTTAGTTAACAACAGTAACCCTGGTAAATGGTACGTGAGTTCTTTCATGCTGTTTTAAGGCCTCTTTCATCTCTCTCTTCAGGGGTCCATCATGTCTTTGACACTACAGTAGCTGCAAGTTTTAGCATTTTGGAAAGCCAGAGAGAGTTTGTTCAGTGTTACCGTCGTAAACATCATGATTCTAATGCCATGCCGATGTTCACATCCTCATGTCCAGGTAAGACCATCATGATAACCACCTAAGCTCATTTACATCTCTAACACGCACTCCACCAGTTCCCATTCCACCAGAAAGCACTTATACTTCTATAAAGGGATCAAAGTGGCAACGTGCAAGTAGGTCCACAAAGAATCTCTGCAGATTTTCACCGCATTGCATTTTTATAAAATCTATGTTAGCTAATGTAATCACAGCTTTCAGCTTTGAATGCAAGAAAAGTCTGCAGATTTCAATTGGATCGTCATATCATTATAAAACTCTTAAAAATTATAGGTGAAGTATTTGCCAACTGACATCGTCGTTCAACACAAATAAGCACCTTTGTGTGAACCTTTTGTGTTTTTCAAACATTTTGTCTCTAAATGTAGATAAGAGCCAAATGTGGTGCAGTGTGTAAATGTGGGTATTGTGTGAATGGGTGGGACTGTGTTAGATCGCCATAGCATTCTGCAGCTGTGAGATAGATGAGTGTAAGCTGCCTTACACACCCTTCCTGCCCTTTTAACAACTTACGTCCTCCCTTTCAGTGGCCATTATTTCATTTTCATCATGGATGATAATTATTTCCTCACTAAGCTGATGTGTTTATCCAATGTGACTTACAGTATGTTTAGTTCAGTGAGAGTTCTCCTGAAACAACCCAGGGCTATATGTCTTGCTTAAATGCAACATTTTGTTATATAAAATAAATTAACACTTTTATTCAGCTAGGACACAATAAATTGATTAGTAGTAATAGCATAAATGGGTTCAAGATACAGTAATATTGTCATGATTTGATTAGTGCATAGTTATGAGTTATTGTTAGAGTTTGCATTTTGGTCAAATATAAATAAATCTCACACTATGTTTCACCTTGTCATAGCTCTGAATGCTGGTCACTTATTTTTCTCAAAAGTAGTAAAATAAAAAATTACAGTACTTGTAAAAAAAATACTAAAAATATAATTTTTGGTATGAGAATATAAATTCAGTGTTGTCAGATAAAATGGTAGTCAATACTGCTTACTATTGTCACAAGTTGCTTTATGTAGTAAACATACGAAGATTAAATGTGTAATTGTGTGTGTTTTTGTGCAGGATGGATTCGCTATGCAGAACGTGTTCTTGGTAGCCTGGTCACACCACACATCTGCACTGCCAGATCACCTCAACAGATCATGGGCTCCTTGGTCAAAGACTTTTTTGCCAGACAACAGGTGAGAGCTGTCTAGGGCTTACTGGTCTATTTTTTTATTAGTAGTGACAGAATGAGGCTCTGAATCGGTGTTGTCTTTGTAGAAGCTGACCCCAGATCAGATTTTCCATGTGGTGGTGGCTCCCTGCTTTGATAAGAAGCTTGAAGCTGTAAGAGAGGAATTCTACAACAGCATTCTAGAGACCAGAGATGTCGACTGTGTGCTTACGTCAGGTATGACTGCGAGGAGATACTGGGGTACTTCTTCTGTTACCTTTTCAGATCAATTATTAACTAGCAACAGGTTTAGACCAAGTTAGATTTATTTCTCCTAATATAATACTTCCTTCGTCTGTCTTTCCTTCGTGGAAATGATCCACTAGGTTTATTGTATGTTAATGTATAAAAACAGGTTGCACAGGTTTCATGAAGGGTGTTTTTGTGATCTTTGTACTCCTGAAATGACACTAAATGGCTGTTTTTGATTAGGAGAGATTCTCCACTTAATGGAACAAAGCAAAGTTGCTGTAGAGGAAGTGGACTCTGCTCCTTTGGATCATGTGTAAGTTAAATAAACACCATTATATTGGAAGTAGAATAAACAATTCCATAGGTCTTTACATTTATCCTATTAAAGAAAAGGCAATCTGAGTCTTGCTGAACTGTTATACTGTTGAAAATAAGAGGCAAACAATCCAGAAATGTGTGTGTTTGTTTTAGATTTGGTGAGACCACTGACCCAGGTATGACCAGACATGAAGGTTGTGGATCCGAAGGCTTCCTGGAGCATATTTTCAAACATGCGGCTAAAGAGCTGTTTGGCCTAGACGTCCAAGAGATTGTGTACAAGACACTCAGGTGAGAAACAGACCGGTCAGTGTTTGATGACTGTAAATGGATCATCTGTATAGATGATCGGTATTATTTACAAGTTATGAATATGTAGTCAATGCTAAATAATAATCATAATGTTATCCTATATTGATTTTATAAACACCGGTCTTGTTTCTGCTAGGAATCGAGACTTCCAGGAGGTGGCGCTAGAGCGTGATGGAGAGACTCTGCTGCAGTTTGCTGCAGTTTATGGCTTCCGGAACATTCAGACATTAGTGCACAGAATGAAGAAAGGCAAAGTGCACGTACCAGTACGGAGACGGCTTCCTGAGCCTGGAGCGTATGCAATACTTTAATTGAACCAGGCCCCCCCCCTCCCCAGACATTCTTTTTATTGTTTTTAAAAGAATTCTCTTCTGCTCACCAAGCCTATGTTTATTTGATCCAAAGTACAGCAAAAACAGTACAATTTTGAAATATTTTTACTGTGACTTTAAAGCTGAATTTTTAGCATCATTATTCCAGTCACATGACCCTTAGGAAATCATTCTAACATTCTGATTTGCTGCTCAAAAAACATTTCTTCTTATTATTTTGAAAACAGCTGAAAATATCAGGTTACTTTGATGGATAGAAAGTTCAGAAGAACAACATTTATCTCAGATATAAATCTTTTGTAACATTCTAAATGCCTTCACTGTCACTTTTGAACAATTTAATGCATCCTACCTAAATAAATGATATTCTATTTCTTTTAAATTGTATAGTATATAATGTTACAGAAGCTTTTTATTTCAGTACATCTTTGCGTTGATTTCGATTTCATCAAAGAATCCTGAAAAAAATGTACACAACTGTTTTAAATATTGATAAAAATAATAATAAAAAAAAATGTTTCTTGAACAGCAAATCGTGTCAGCATATTAGGATGATTTGTGAAGGATCATGAGACTGGAGTAATGATACTGAAAATACAGCTTTGATAGCAGGAATAAATTACATTTTACAAGCAGCTTATTTTAAGATTAGTAAAAAAGGATATATATTTTTTTTACAATATTAATGAATTCATAATAACTTTAATAGGTGCTGTCATATATAACAATAAGCACTTAGAAACGTATGATCTATAGGCGGTTTGCCCCTTATGGTGCATATAAACCTGGAAAATCAGGGTAATATTATAAATTGTGAGGGTCTAGAATGTTAGTCAATATAAAAAATGAGTCTATTTTTTATGCTTTTTTTTTTTTAAAGAAGTCTCTTATGCTCACCAAGGCTCCCATTCATTGATCAAAATACAGTCAAACAGGTAATATTACAGTTTTAAATAACTGTTTTCTTTTTGAATATATTTTCAAATGTAATTTGCTGTCATTTATCAAATATAAATAATTTATTGTACTTTAGTGAATGTAAATGTTTTTTCTTGTTTTGCTCTACTATTTTAGTGGCTAAATATTGTTTTTTGCAAGCAACAAATAGCTCAAAAGCCATCATTAAATATTAGATATGAATACATTTGTGAAATTAAACGTAAAACGATATTACAAAGTCAATAATGTTTCAAAAATATTAGCATTATTAATCGTTTGTACATTTATAAATGTTTCTTCTTTGACTCTTAAGAAAATGTTTGTAATTTATAAATGATGTAAATGTATTGAAATGATACTGTAAATGTTGCCATGAATATAGCCATTGTTGCTGATATGGTGATAAAGCATAAATAAATAAATTTCTTCTTTGGCAGTAAAAGTACAGTTTCTTTCCTTATCTCTCCTTCTCTTTGACTTTCAGGCTGTTTAATCGTGCTGGCTGAGGACAAGCCTGGTGCTGAGCGGAGCGCGGATGCTCGTCGCTCCTGAGTAATCTTGTGCGGAGTGCCGAGACATAGTCCAGACACTGGAACATAAGAGCCAACTATAGCCTACAGCTTACCTGCTCCGTCGCCTGGCACCAACCCATGAGGATCAATGCGCCTCTCACCAGACGCGCTGGACGAGACACGATATACCCACTAGGACCACGCCATAGCACTCCCATGCCTCCACACTCAGTACAAGAACCACACGCAGCCGTCCTCTCAGATACTAAATTCTGATATTCAGTGGTGATTGGAACGTCACTGATGCGTTCCCACAAATCTGGAACCAAGCTTGGCATTAAAGGCACCAATCAAAACTGACTGTTTGATGCCATCTTGGGATCACACGGACTGCAATGTGTCTGCAGTAAAAGAAAAGTTGAACAGAGGACCAAACAGGCTTCCTGTTCTATGCAGTGAATCGGATTCTGCTTTACTAATGAGAAGATTTGCATTCGTTAACTAGTTTTCTGGAACATTCCGCCTTAATGATGTCATGCATGGTTGGGCGACCAGCCATCACATAAAAAGTGTTATTAAAAGGACAATAGCAATAACACAAGGCAAAAAACTGGCTATTATTGATATTAATTACTGGACCCTGTTAATACGCACTGAAAGAAATATTGATGGCATTGTGTATGACTATCACTAAGATTCAACTTTAGAAAGTGCAAAACTAATACATTGGCAAGGAAATGACATTAAGAATCCCAACCATTATGTAAAGCTTTTCTTGCTATATTTTATTATCCTATACTAGTTATATTAATATATATATATATATTATATATAATTACTATATATATATATAAGAGATATAGTATTAATAGATATAAGTCCATGGAGTAATTTTACAGAACGTGGCAGTGATTATGTAATTTTGCTCAGATGCATTAAGAAATTGATTGTTAGAACCTTGCTCACACATACTCTACAACCTGTCTGTACATATCCTGTGATTCTCACTTATTTAATTTAATATATTTTGACTAATTTGATTATGCTTTCACCCACCAAAAAAGTAGTATTACAGCACAGAAATTACATCAAATGTGTCCACAGATTCCATCTGGCTCTGTTAGCAACCATTGTGTGTTTGTAAATGCCTTGTATTTACATGAACACCAACTGTTCTGTATTGAGTGGTCAGATTATTGGTTTGCTTTTTGTTGCAGTTTTCTAATGAGACACTAGATGGCAGAATACACCACCACATATGGATTGATGGCTAGCAGTTGGGGCCTCAAATCCCTCACAGTGCGCCCAGTATGTATCATTTGCTGCGATAACCTGTTTGTGAGCAGTTACAACTGTGTGAGCTTATGTTGCAACTGGCTGCTCTGTCACATGTTTCTGTGTCATAAAATTCATCACACTTGCCACCTTATGTGCTGTAGCACCACCCTTAATTACGATAAAAGATGCGGTCTGAGTGGTAAGCTGATTTACTTCTTGATATATTTATATGAGGACTAGTTGATGCTAATGTAGATTTCATTTGATAAAGTACATAAATGTTTTAAATGATAGAACCAAAATATAGTATCCCAGAGTAATAAACAATTAGAAGAAAAAGAGCAGCAACAACAGATGTAAAAAAACTGAACCTGAAACTATTAAGAGTAAAAAAAAACAATATTAAAAGTAAGTAGATAATTATAATATCAGAATAGTGATACACACACACACACACATAGATAGATAGAGATAAAGTAACAAAATGTTACTAAAAATTAATTGAGAAATGCCTTAAAATGTGGTTTATGTTTGAAGAAGAATTTGTAACATTAAGGGTAAATCTAATTTCTTAAATGAAGCAATCTTGCCTTATTGCACAAACATGCATGTCCTTCCTTGCTTGACCAATCTTGAGCCATTAACCAGTGGTGAATTCAGACACATGAGAAGCCGAACACAGGAGGTTTGATTTTATTACTGAGTCTCTTGCTGTTCACACAAGAAGTGAAAAAGCAAATGCTCACACCGTGCTACAGAGATGTTCTTTGAACTTTGTTTATTAGAGTTTGACGCTTGAAAGAGTGAATCCCATTTGTGATTAAACAGTAACAATATTTCGGGTGTGATTCTCATAACTCTGCTCAGGTATGTCGACAGGCAGATAATCTCTACAAGTGAATCAGCAAATCTTCATCTTTTTTTATTGCATGGAAGAAAGCAAAAGGCTGCCACAGTAACAAAATTTGATTATAGTGTGAGTAGTAATTACTTTAAAGTAAAGCTTTTAGTGTTGGTTAATGATATGAATGACTGTTAGTTTACACATAAAAGAGGTGTATTAGGAAATTATATTGCAAAATGTTACCATTCTTTCAACCTTGGAATGCAGAAGCATGCTATGGAATTCCAACTATGTCCTGATGCAATCCTGAATTGAACACAGAATATTATGGATATTATAGAGAAACAGTTTAGGACTTCTAGAACAGAATGATTTTGTTTATAATAATGTGTCCATATTTAATGTACAAACAGTGTAAAATTAATAAATAGGCCTAGCATAAAAATATTAAAAGGTTTAACTGGTTTTAAAAGATAAAACTATACAATTATAAAAATGAAAAGGTACTTCACTTATCTATATTATATGTAAAAAATAATTTAACGTTTCTACAGGAATAAAAAATAATTTTTTTTATCTTCTTTTGTTTCTTGCTTTATTAAACCACCACCCATCCCCCCCCTTTTTTTATTGAACAGTCCAAGTTAAAGTCACGTTACATTAATAGCCCTGGGTGAAGACAAGAAAAGAATGATACAAAATTACAATGTAACATGTTTCAAAAAGAAAACTCATTTAAATAAAACATCGAAAAGTTCCTACATTTCCCCCCTTAATTGATTACATGAACAGATTTCTTGTTTATCCGATTATAAATAGATTTAGGTCATTGTTTAATTTCAGATTTCAAATATGAGAAATAATGGTTTATAATCAACATTTATTTATACTAAACTTGCCAACAAAAGTAACAGATTAATTAAATAATATCCGTATGAATGAAATGTTCATAAGTGAAAAAAACAAATCAAATATTTCAAATGAGTTGAAAGCTGGACATAAGATCTCTAACAAACCAGCAGAAATTAACAAAAAAACTGTTGAATGAAGGAACTCCAAAACAAATGAAATTTTCTTTTTTTCTGTAGCCTTGTAGACCACAAAAATGTAGAAAGCATGTCAATATCACAGTTAAATTTGTTACAAGGAAATAGTTACTGGGGTAAGATTTATAAATGAGTTTGAATTAATTGCTTTTACTTTTTTTTAAATTATTATTAAATATTAGGCTATTCCAGAAAGCTATAACAGGAGGTCTAGAGAAAGAAAAGCAAACTCGACCAACAGCAGCGTCAACAGGATCCAAAGACTGCAACCCATAGCCCCCTATGAAACTGTGCCAGAGACAACGCGCGTGACGTTCTTTTGATTGACAAGTGAAAGCTCCAATCAGTGAGCGTAACGGACGGAGGCGGGTCCGTGAAGCGCTGACTGTCTACACTTCAAAGAAAACTGCGATTTGACTTACAGTGTTGCAACACGGTGAAGACGCTGAGTGGGCGGCGCGGACTTTTCTCTTCACATAACTACTTTTCGTTGTCGCCTCCATCTTTCAGTTCAGCCGGACTGCTGCTTTTGTGTAAGTCTTAAAGTTTCAAAATGTCCAGCGACTTCAGGCCAAAGCTGTGCGTCTTAGAAAAAGGGGACGACGGCTACGGTTTTCATCTCCACGGCGAAAAGAACAAGCTAGGTCAGTTCATCCGGCATGTGGAAGCCGACTCTCCTGCCGCCGAGGCGGGTCTGATGGCCGGGGACAAGCTGGCGTTCGTGAACGGGGAGAATGTGGAGGACGAGAAGCATCAACAGGTGGTGTCCCGCATACGAGGCATCACGGGCAAACTAGAGCTCATCGTTGTGGACGCAGAGACCGCAGATCTGCTGCAGAAGCACAACATGAAGTGCCAGAAAGAGTATCTGACTGATGGGATACCGATACCGAGCAGTGCTGAATCGGACCATGAAGAGGAGATGAAGAACGGGACACCAAGGGAGTCCACCCCCGTCCCGGAGACAAATGGGGACATACGCATGGATAGACTGAGCGTGAGCTCCAAGGTGAGTTCAACAGCTTTTATGAGCAAATTTCCATCACTTAAAAAGTTATTTTGGATTTTAAGCTGCGTACAAGTTGAGTCTTCTCCACGTGCGTCAAGTTTGACCGGTGTCCTTGTACAATATAATTCATAATATGCGTAGTAAATATGTGTAGGCCTATATGGAGGTTAATGTCAAATAAGGATGTTCGAGATCATTAAAAATGAGATATCTCTTTTTAAAAAACAGTTTAAAATACTTGTTTTTATAAATGTATTTGTATGTCTGCATTCATGTATGTTTCATACGTTTTTGAAAACAAAATGTTTGTAGGCCTAAATCTTTTCCACATATATTTCCCGACTTAGATACTCAAAATGTCAAGTGGTGTAACCGTTAAACTAAAATACTTGAACTGGGCTTTAAATACACTTCACAGAAATTAATCATTTTCAGGAGTTTCATCCTTTTTATTAGACTTTTTTTATTTTTTATCTCTGGCTGGAAAGTTTGACTTTAAGCCCCACAAAATCAAAGTGACTTCTAATTCAAAAATTAAAAACATGCTCATCATAGAAGAGGTGTATTCAAGTCATTTTTGTAGGAATTGCATTTTTATAGTGTACATTTTGAATACCTTAATAGATCCAGACAAAAATCATTGATTATTATACTAATATTATAGCCTACTAATATTACATTACCAGCAGAGCATAAGAGGACATGCTGTCCACAGAAAAGCTCATTTTTACATTTTCCTATGTTTCATTGCACATTGTTTGATGACCAGGCCGCTTGTTGTGGATATGTGCCCATAACAACACAGTGTTTGGGGGGGAAATGAACAGGTCCGGCCCTTCTGAAATGTTTGAGGACATTTACATGTTTCAAATCAGATATTCTTTGTGTCACGTCACAGGTATCACTGGTTTCCACATTGCTTCCAGTCTGACCTGTCAGACATGAGGACAGTCATATGTTCCACCTTTTTGGGGACGATGCCTGTCATCAGATGCATTAACCTAATTCCAGGCCTGATTACTTAATGCTGTTCATGCATAGTAAATGACCAATACACTTTTACTTATTAGACGGTATTGTTAATTGCCAGTAAATGATATCTGATAATAGGTTGCTGATAAAAGCTTTGTCTATAAGGAAGAAGTGGACAAATTCTCCTCATAGATCAGATAAACATCATATCAAGTGTCATAACTGGGTTCTTTGATCATTTACCACTGTTGAAGTTTTAAGATTACATAACCATGTAGAGTGTATAGGTCATTTGCATGGCTTTCAAGTGATACA
This sequence comes from Sinocyclocheilus anophthalmus, assembly GCA_018155175.1. Lineage (NCBI taxonomy): Eukaryota > Metazoa > Chordata > Actinopteri > Cypriniformes > Cyprinidae > Sinocyclocheilus > Sinocyclocheilus anophthalmus. Next base: position 294,184 of record JADLZN010007913.1, read on the forward strand.
ACATTTTTATGTAATGCCGTACAAGGTCTGCAAGTGATTTGCACCAATTTTGTAATAAGAATCTAAAAAGCTCTGTCTTCAATCCTGTGATGTTAATCTGAAGGCCTTTCAGTGGGCTACATTCTCTTTCATGGGACAAATATTTTATCCTGTGATTAACGGGATACTCCACCCAAAAGTTACGATTCTGTCAACCATTTACTAACCCTCATGTCATTCTAAACCTGTTTGATTTTCATCTGCGGAATATAAAAAATATATAGGTATTCTTTTAAGTTTTGGAACAACGTGAGGATGAGAAAATGATGACAGATCCCTTTAAGAGGATGTCCTATTATCCACATTCATTTAATTATCATTCAGTCAAAGTCATTGGATTCAACATTAGGCTACTTAATGGTTTTCTAGAGTTGTAATTATTCGAGTTGAGGACAAAAGCCAGCAGACTGGGGTCAAGCTGACCCCAATAAAGTTTCAATCCCTTGCATTGGAAATCACTGAGCACTGAAGGGGGGGGTTATTGTTGAAAGTTACTCTTTGTTTGGGTGCAGAAGCAAGATTAGAGAGAAAGAAGCCCACAGAGTAGGATTGAGATCTTTTATCCTATGTAAAAGATTCTGATGTGCCATCAGGCTTGGAGAAGTTACAGAAGATCAAACCTAATCTATTACATGAATGTTTGATCAAATCATATGGATTATTTAGAGACATTTGGGGCTGACACATACACCCCGAATAGTGTAACTTTTGCACAGGCAATCCCCACTTATATTTTCTCCAGAAAATCTAGTTACAAGTTACTATAGAAGGCAAATCATTTTCTGAAAGTGCCAGCACAGAAAAAGCAAATGTCAAGTGTGCAGTTTTGATGCTAGTTATTCTTTTACATAATGGCATACAGGCCAGTGTTTGTCAGTCCCTTTTCTGATTATGTGGCATGAGCTAGAAATAACTTTAATCATCATAACCTTGGCCGACCAAAGAAGGTCTCTGCTCAATAACAGTTATTTCGAGTCCCTGGAACAATATGGATTGTAATCACATTTCTTTCCAGCAATTATCAAAGTGTTTTTGAAGCCCTCAGTCAACCATGAATGGCCCTTCTGTTGTGTCGTTTTCCTCTCACCCTCCTGCGTCCCATCCTTCCTCTCTGTGATCATTCAGAAATGAAATCCTTGGATCGGCTGTCAGTTAAACCCAGACTAAGCTTTGTTCTTGATGGCAGTGCCCTGCGGGATGCTGTTTACTTACTGAGATGAGTTTTCAGAGCGGATTACACTCAGACAGCTTGCTCGCATTTCGTTTGGCAATAAATGATGGAAAAGAGGCAGAACAAATGATTTCTAAAAATTAGATCAATGTCTGAGTCTGGAATATTTCCTGACATTGCAAACATCTTAATCATTCTTTGATAGCGGTTCCTTGGCATAATTCATCAGAAATGCAGGTGTGTTGGGTGGAAAGAAAGGGTGTGTTTCTTTGGAACAATCCTCGATGGTTTGCTTTGATTCTATTTATAATAAGTGGCATGTGATGATATATCAATCACTACACTGTGTGCTTGTCATTCTGTGTGTTTGCAGTAAAGGAACTATGCTGTTTATTCAGTGTTTTATTTATTATTTAGATTAGTTTCATTTTAAGTGGACGATGAAAAGATGAAACTTCACCAATGTTAAAAATGCCATTGTTTTACTTATAAAGTTACAGTTATAGACTGGTGAAAGTGGTCGTAATCATTGTAGAGTCCTTGCTATGTCATATGTATTTTAACCTTGATATTCTCCCAGCTTATTTTCTCACTTTTTTTCTATTTAGAGTTAGGGATTTTGAAGATGTATTAAAATTATTATTGAAAATTGTAATTCTAAATGTGTAATTTTCTATTTGTGCTATGGATATGAATGTTTCTTCAAATTGTACAGCTTATTGAGGAGAGGTTTCTTGTTAATTTTCTAAGTTATCACGTGTGATTTTTGACTGGTGGTTGATGAAATAGACAGAAAATCCCTCAAATTTTTATTTTTACTATAAACATAAATCACTGAGGGACCATATGCCAGAATATCATGGGATTTAGTTTTTTTTAAAAACTTGGGCTGGTTAGCAACCACTTAGCAATTACCTAGAGCACCATCACAACACCCTAGCAGTGGCTTAGCAACACACCAAAAACCTACTGAATACCTTAGCAACCGCATAGAATTACCTTGGAAACCACTTCTAACACTCTAGTCTAGTATCATTGAAATAGACTTTTTATGGGCAAAGCACAAGTTTACATTTTATTCAGTAAAAAAATGATTTAATCTTTGACAACAATAAATTTCAGCAGACACAATACAACATATTATGGTGTGTTTGGTAGCCACACGTTCTCTAGATGTTCACCACTAAAAATTTCAAAAGTAAACTCTCAAGCAGAATGCGTAACTCTGCGAGAGAGGGAGGGATGCTCACACATTTGAATTAACCACTTCCTTGGTTACAAGATCGCTGTTTTTCCTGCTGTGGTCTGTTGCATTTTGAGATGACACGAGCAGTTATACCAATCATATCAGTCCTCACCTCACTGCTCTTGCTACCTGGCTGTGTATTTTGCTGTTGGTTGGCAGTTTTCAAATCTCTATTGGTTAATTATTGACTTTTGAGTTTTGCAAGTGCACATCTTGGATCCAAAGCCTCAGGCCTGTAAATATATTTATGGTTCCTTTGCCAGCCCTGCTCATCTTCACATTCATGCAATTAATGCTGCATCATACTATTAAAAAAATGCTCCTTTATTGCTTTTGCTTGAACCAATATGCCAGTATACCACATGATGTAGGTTTTAAATAAAGCTTGTTGACAACCCAGGTTATGTTTAAGGATAATTATTGTTTTCAATCATCAGTTCATGTTTCACCAACCCTACCCCAGTCCTTCAAGAGTTGAGCAAACCAAGGACAAGATTATGAGTTACTAAAGTGAGCTATAAAGTCATTAACCTTTGTATCATCGATCTGTAGTATCTTTATAGGGCTGGTGGAGGATTCACTGAGGCCTGCCGTGAGCTGGAGATGGGTTAGGTTAGGGCCTTTCCACACTCGGCTCATGACAAACCGGTTTACTTAATGGTATGAGACAGTTCCCAAAAATAAAAATTCCATCATTCTTTTTACTCACACTCAAGTCGTTCCAAACCTGTATGACTTTCTTTCTTCAGTGGAACACAAAAGAAAACTGTCTCAATGCAGGGTTTTTTAAAGTCACATGAAGTCTAGTCTATTTTGAACCTTGCTGACCTTGTACTGTCGATTGTATAGACAAAAACTGTTAAAATTGTCTTTTTTTTTTCCTTTTTTGTGTTCCAAAAAATTTTTTTCTTTGCTGCTTGGCTGTGGTGTGAGTCTGTCCCTATTGTGGTAATAAACGGTTGGGGAAATATCATGATGAGTTTGCATACTGTCATACATGTAATGATCTGATGTTATGATGCACAGCGTTCCTCGCACAAACCTTTAGGCAATCTAGAAAAGAATGTGATTGTTTTTGTATAGTTCGATGATATTTTGTTGCTTAAAGTTGCACTCTTTTTGAAGTTTGTAAATGGCTGAATAAATGAAGCAGTGTAATTGAAAATTTCTCCTTTTGTGAACTTACTTAAAATCAAGAACTCTTCTCTATTTAACTCTCACTGTACGTGAGAAGTCATGGAGAGATAAGTCACTATAAAGGTACCATGCTCTCCTACCTTTTTTTTTTTATTAGTTTGCTGATCATACCCCACCCACCCCCTCGCCCATTGATGCCTAAGATTTCTTCTCGCCCATCATAGTCACACCTCTGGAACTTGTGTTCTGCCCGCGCAAACAAATACACAGTGCCCACGGGCTTTACGTTTGCACGCAGGACTCTCCGGAGGACTTTGTGATAGTGAATGAAGGTCTTTGTCAGAGACTGTAGTTTAAAGGTACTCTAACCACCCCTATAATGTGTTGGTACCCGCCCGCTTTTTCCACCCGACTTGAAACCCATAGATTACCCCCTCTCGCTTGTCAACTGTCATGTTTTTTGTTCCTCTCCTCCTACCTTGAAACCCCCCACTTTCTTTTTCCCACAACGGCCCATCAAGGAGGCCCAGAGGGAGACTAATAAAGAGTAAATTCCATAAAAGAACTCTACACTTCCGAAAAAGAACTCTGTGAGTTTCATGCATAATAACAAGAGATCACAGGCTTTCATCACATACTGTATAATGGCATGCCATAGTTTAATGCTAGTTTATTGTTAGAAACTAGTTCCACTGTAAGCTTGAATGCTTCATGACATATAAAGAATAGGCTTATTTCCTCTCATCTAATTTCAGCTTTTGTTGAGGTTGTTCTGCCCTGCTCGTAAAACTGGTTACAAAGCAGATCCTCTCAAATTAAACCCCTGCTCTTATGAGTAATCAAACACAGATCTGTATTAAGCCCATATCAAGTATCTCTTGCCAAATGCCTAAATGTTTTTTTCCACTAATCTAAACTTTACCAAATAAGAACATACATGATTAACAAGCTATTTAACAAAAACATGCCCATGACACCTTTACAAATATTTTACACATGAAGGCAAATCAAGAGCATTGCATTGTGACAATGTTTTTTTTATATTTTTTTTTACATCAGTATATATTAAGGTAGTACAACAAGTTTTACCATGATGTATTTTTTTTTCAACGTTTTGAGAATATTTTTTAAATTGTATTATGAGAATTATTATTGTCATAAAAATAATAGGTCTCACACCACCTATGCCTAAAAATCTTGTACTCCTCTAAACACATAGGCTTCATTCCTTATGCAAATATAATTTCTTTGGACTTTTCTTGGAATTTTGGGATGAAATATGACCCAGACGTGTTCTCGACAGAGTTTGTGACATTCACCTCAATATGTCTTAGATCATATGTATAATATCTCTCATTTGAGTGTCCTTCTCTTCATGTGGATTTGCTAAGATTTCTTTCATAAAATCACACTGCAGTGTTCCAGGGATCTTATCAAAGCGGATGATGTCATCTTTGCATTGTGAATGTGTGGGCCCCTGCCAAACCCTTCTCAGAGATAGCAGTCCACACCCAAGCCCTTTCCCACACTCCCACAATTCTCCCCTTACTCTCATCTGACACGGCCAAACACTGATATACCAGAGACATCAGCTCTCCTCATCCGCTGCATTCTTTTGCTTTTCATTGGGTGGCAATGCAGCATGATTTCCATATCATACTATATCATCTCATCCGCTTAGTTCATACTTTCCAACCCAAATTTGCTTACGAAAAGAGCGGCCTTGGGTGGAAGAGTTCGCAGAGGTTACATGTAGTTGGTAATGAAGAAACAAAAAGAACCAATACAGTGATAACAGTCTATGGCTTTGTATATCTTATCACAGCAGGGGTGTATCGTTTAGTACATGCTGAGGGATCTTCGGTGTCTACTTGTGCGCATAGTATCAGAGGCATTTAAAAACATTGTGACTGTCACACGTGTTTTACGAAAGACCCACCCAGAGAGCGGATAACATTGTATAATATTCCTGACTGTATGTCCAGTCCTCTCAGGACATTGTGAACCTTCTGTCAAACATAGTCAGATGTGGCTACAGCACTTTGGCAAGAAAGTTACAGTTTTGCTGGGTGAAATAAGACCTAATGTTAGTCTCTTGCCAGTTTGGTCAGTACTTAAAGCCAAGAACTTGTTTGCTAACCCATCCAGCACATTTAAGCTAGAAAAATACCTCAAGTTGTTGTGAAGAAAGTCGAAAGACGTTTCTGTAGTTTAAAGTGAGCCGCGTGCGTGTCAGAGTTGTTTATGGTAATGATCTTATGGTGCTATATGCTCTGTTTTTATATAGAGCCAAACACGCTTCATTCAAGCCCATTCCGTTCTGTAACTGCTTTACAGCTACAGATGCTGTGGTTATTTTAACAACAGTAGCAGCAAAGTAGATTAATACAATTGTTTTTATCTGTCATACATATTATGACTATGACTGTTCAAATAAACCATTTAATTATTTGTAGATTTGTAGGCAAGGAAATGCAAAAAGACCGACACACCATTATTTTTGCACCCAAATAATTCCACCCTGTTTTACCCAAATTGTAGATTACCAACTTCTCATACCCGTTTCAACCACAAGCAGTCTTCAAGCCAGTCACCAAAACCCCCACAACCCCCCCACACGAAAGAACACCATACCACTGACAACTCTCAAAACATCTCTATTTCAGCGAGGCGAAAAAATAATGGTGTGTCCATCTTTTTGTATTTCTTTGCATCCACAAATAATTTCCCCAATGATAACATTGTTTATTATTAAATGCACATTACAATGCTAAATGTAGATGAAAAAACATCTTGTCACAAACCTGGTTTGTCTGAACGGTCAGAGTAATATGTATGACAACTAAAAATAATTTATGTGATTTGTACTCTATTGTTTGTTTTATAATTTACATGAATGGAAACGTTACGGCCGCCAGCGGTCTTCAATCCAGGTCAAAACGTTGCACTAATTAAATTATCACAAAGTATTGGGAGTAAAATAAACAGTGTGCAGTCGTTTGCATTTCATCTATCACTGCTTACAGTGAATTTTGAATGGCATATATCTACTGTGAATGATGGCAAAGCCAAGTAACTTTGAGGCATGCTCATGATGAAAGCATTTAGATTATTATGAACATTGTTTGTTTTTAGTAAATTCTTAAGGAAAATATAAAAATAGTCCAGACTTAAAGAGGAAAACCCATACAGTATATTTTCTGTCACATGACCTTCTGCCATAAACTATTTTGACATTAGATACAATACTTTTCTATAGGAGCAGTAGTAGTAAGTCTTTTAGCGGCCACTTTTTATCCAAAGTGACTTATTACAGGACAGTCTCTCCGGCGTTGGCAGTCTGGGGTTAAGTGCTTTGATCAAGGGTACACTTAGTAATAGTTCATGGCTCTGATTACCAGGCCTTGCTTTAACCACTTTGCCACACTGTCCACAAACTATCCCCAAACAGAGCTCTTCAGTTTGCAGCCTTGTGTTCAGCAGGAGGGATTAAACTCTTAGCGTAACATATGGTCTCTGCTGGCTAAGCCTATGCTAATCAGAGCTCAGATAGGTCTTGCCGTTGCATAGTCACCTGTTAGAAGTGTTCTTCCTTTCATTAATGGCTACAGTCAGGCACATTTTTCTTTGGGGGATAGTAATGAAGATATCTTTGCTATTGTCAGCTGTATCTGTGACCTGTGGTTAGCCCCCAGCTAGTGATTTCTGAAGAGTGGGTATTGTTAATCGTGTCGAGCACATTCAGTGACCCTAGTCCTAACCCCTTCACTCCGCACTGCTATCCGGTTTCCCAGAAGAGCAGGCCTCCCGGGAAGTATGTAGTCTGTACACTGCAGCTTTGTACTGCTGTCTTGGTATTGCCAGTGTTGGCCTATCATGACCACCTTTGGACACACTTTACCTGTGTGGTGAATTGTTTTGCAGTTGGTCTGTATCAGTGATCGCGGTACTTGTAATAATTTTGAGTTAACTTTTTATTGCATAAAACGGTTTAGTTAATGTAAAGATTAAAATACACCTAGTCAGATTGAATCTCTAAATTGTTTCAGTGCGATAATGTTTAGGTTGTTTTTATGTAATCTATATTCCATTTTAAAGAAAATAATATATTATTATTATTATATTACTTGAGGGGTTATTGATGTGATGTGCAGAATACATAAGTAAGGGGCTGCGATGTGGAATTCGGGAAGGAATCCGGAATTCGGTCATAAAACGGGCATTATGTAAACGGCGGAAGTCATTGGGGAATTTGCAAAATTTGGATGAATATAAATCAAAGTATCCGTCAGTTGAAATTAATATCAAAATGCGCCCGATAATGAATAGTGTTGTGAATTTAAGATGCAAAAAATATGCTGAAAATAGACCTCCTGCATGTAATTTGCTTACCTTGCTGGCGCAGGACGTGCGGTTCGTTTTATAACACAATCTGAAGCACACGGGACAGGCTATCGCTGTTGATGCTATGAACACCATGCAATATCATCTTCTAGAATGCCTCTGAGGTCACTTCTGGCATTTTTACATTCTTCGAGAAAAACCTATTATTCTAAACAGACCGACATATCATAACAGCGGAAACCTAAAGGTCTCTAACATCAAAATAAAACGTTGGTTTAACTGAAGAAAACTGTGACAGAAAGAGATTACGTAATGTAATGAGAGTACTACTAGTAACTAATAAATTATAAAACACAATAGAATTATTTTTAAGGCATGATTTATTGGTAAAAACCTGGTTTTACCAGAAAAATAACAATGTAAATACACAAACACAGTATTTCTGTAACAAAATAAATAATGAAGTGTTTATAACCACTAAATTATTTTAGAGATGCTTTGATAATAATTAATGAAAACCATTTCAAATGGAATCCGACAATCAATGGAAACACAACCTTTGTTTCAATAAAACACTAACTTGTTCATAGGGCCTAAAAATGTATTTGTTGTTCCACTTTAAAAAACAACTCGATGTCCTAAATTGTGTAGTTTCATGATTTAATAATAGAATGCTATTTTACAATTTATTTAACCATATAAAACAGAGTCTGAATTGTTTTGGAATTTGGGAAAAAATAAAAACTGATTTCATAGGGCCCTACATAAGCCAAAACATTGGCCTATATCAACTATAACTATGTTGTTGTTGTTAATAATAATAATAAAATTTCCAGAATCTAAAATATAATAATAATAATAATCGCAGCAGCGTAGTAGTAGAGTTATTGTATAGTTCCATTTAGTTGGATCATGTTTGTTTTAGTTTATTTAAAACTTGTGCTTTTTTGTTGAATGCGGGGTACTTGAGCATATTCTGGGCATTCTGGGGAAAATTAAGACACAACACTGGACTGAAACGACAAAAAATATATTATTTCATATATTTTCATAATAAAACTGACAAAACTTCCTTCGGTATTGTTTCATCTTTGCCAGACTCATTCTATGTTTTTTTTTTTTTTTTTACTATCGATAGAGCAAAGTGCATGTGCACAGCAGATAGATGTCTTGGGTCCTCTATCTGTTTGCCTATAATCTTCAGCCATATATTATAGCCTGGCGTGTGATAAAGAGGGAAGGACACAGGCTGACAGTGCGTCAGTTTCGTTACGTCTACTTCAGGCTCATCCGGGAGGTGTGGTCGTAATGAGTCCTCTTGAAATGGTATACAGACACGATATTTCTGACTTGCAATCATTGCTTTGTAGATTTTGTTACTTTCGGTGGGTTTATTTTAGAAGTGTTGCCAATGAGGTTATGGAAAGCCGGGACTTGTTCAGCTATTGTTTATCGCTTGGGGTGGGTGGCTTTGCTTTTAGAAGTTCTTTCTTTGTACATTAGGATGTGCATGTATCATGCACATTTGTAAAAAAAAGTTTCTGGTGTGTGATTAAGGTTTGATTAATTTGAAATATATTAAATATATATATATTTTGGAAAATGTGCTAGCAGTTAAGGGAGTTAGGATTGTTGCTTTGTACAAAATTCTTAGCTGAAGTTTACATTTGAAAGAACTGTATCTTATCATGATTAACAAAATTTATATGTATTTGATATCTTGAAATGGTCTCATTTATATGTTCTGCTTTGTCTGTTTAGGATATATCAGTGTATAAGCTGTTTTCGTAATTTCCTTGTTTATTGTCTCTTTATAGGAATCAAAGAACGAGCTGCGTCCACGTCTCTGTCACATGAAGAAGGGTGCCACCGGATATGGCTTTAACCTGCACACAGAGAAGACGAAACCTGGCCAGTACATCAGGGCGGTGGATGAGGACTCCCCAGCAGAGAAATCTGGACTTCGGCCCCAAGATAAAATAGTGGAGGTATAATACACCATATTTAATCAGTAATTTAAACAACTGTGTGTGTACTTCAGGAATGTATGGTGATAAACGTTTGTGTTCAGATAGTGCCTCTCTCTCTACATGTACAGTATGTTTTAATATATATCACTGTAACACAAGGTCTCTCCTAAAAACTCTGTTAGATTTTTATTCGAAAGAAATTCATCATTTTATTCAGCACAAATGCGTTAAATTGATCAAAAGTTAAATATATGCCATTCTTTTGAACTTTCTATTCATCAGAGAATCTAGAAAAAATATATATCATGGTTTACACGAAATTTAGCAGAAGAACTGCTGTCAGCATTGCTAATAATAAGAATTGTCAAAGAACTGAAACTTCAGCTTTGCCGTCACCGCAATAAATTACATTTCAAAATCGAAAATTATCATTTTAAACTGTAAGAATATTTCACAATATTACCGCTATTCATCAACAGAATTTTTGATCAAATAAACACAGCATTGGTGAGCATAAGACACTTCTTTCAAAAATCTTTTCAATGGTAGGGTACATATATTTTAAGTACTTTTGGCCATTTTGACAGCCTATTCAGTGGATAGTTTTTTGCTTTTAGTTTTTTTTTTCCAGTGAATTCCACAAATACTGTGTAACATATTTTTTTGATTAATTTCTGAAATGTTGTGAACAGTTTCTGTAATTGTATTATTATGTATTGGCCTATTGGGTTGTCATACATTGTGTTATGTATATAGTGACATTATATCAGCCAGCAGCCATCCTTCTTTCTAGATATTGCCATTGGCATCATTCATTAAAAAACACTGTTAGTAATAATTTCAATTAAAATTCTCCCAACTTATAATGTAGTTCATTAGCTTAACCATAGGCTGTTTATGACTGATGTCAGAACGATTAAAGATCAAATTTTAGAGCCAGAGTGGTATTTTACACATTTTATACTTGCACAGAGCATTAACTGTAAATGCCTAAGCGGTTTGGACAGTGTTTCCAGAGCATTAATCTCATTATCTATCAGTGAAGGAGTGGCCAGTGTAATTACTCTCTCTCTGGGAGTGCTGGGATTACTGAACGCCTGAGTAGAGCTCAGAGTCACATATCTTTATCAAACCACTGATATAAGGCCAAGCTCAATCCACTTACTAGAGCTATGTGATAGAGGACTTAAAGACGGTTCAAAGAAGGCCCCGTTTATGTTATTTCTATGTATAAAAATATATATATTCAGCATTGTCCTATTTGAAACGCATGTAAATACCTGGTGTAAATGAGGTCAAAGAAATGAAGAAAGTGAGGTTAGACAAATAAATATAAATGAAGACCAAATTCTCTTTGTGTTTAATCCTAATCTGTACACGTGTAGTTATTTACACGTGTGAACTGTGTTCTTCTACTGAATTCCGCTATCAGAATAGATAGCAAATTAGCAGCTAGTTACTAATGATGTCATTAAAAGCATATCTGAGATGCATCACTGTTGTCCAATCAAGTGTTATGTTGATATACTGTAGATATCATTATGTCAGTCATTGTCATTTTGGGAGTGACTTTAGGGGAATCACTCTTGGATTTAAATAAGGTTGTCAGTGTGTGTGTACTTGACTTTAGAAAGTATGTAAATGTTCTGAGGGTAATGGTGAAATGGTTTTGGCTGACTTGTAACTCAACCTGTGGTAATGTGTTTTTCATTATTTTAATTTCACACATTTGAAGTAATCATGCTGTTTCACTGGTTGTGTGACTGGTTGACATAGTTGTTCACCCTGAGCACAAATCCGGTCCTCGTCGGCCTGACTAAGAAAAGTTTATATTTTAAAGCCTCGTCTCAGAATGCCACCGAACCCTTTTCTTTTAACACTGACTTCATTCAGCCACCGTGCTTCAAAGCTCTGAGTGTTTTCACACACTCAGGATCCCCGTTCTTAGTTTCACTCCCATTTCCCGCATTTCATCTCAGATTCCAGAGAGCTGAGACATTTAAATGTCAGGCATCATGTGGAGTCATGTGGCTTTACCTGAACATGACAATAAAAACATGCTATGCCTGTTCACAAACCCAAGTGTGTTTCACACTCACTCAGATGAATTCTCCTTTTTGCTTCCCTGTTCTGTGAGCATGGCCTCTTGTTGTGTGTGTGTGTGTGTGTATGTCTAATAGGACTGTTTAAAGGACACATAAGGGGGCTGTTTTTTGTCTGCTGTGTTTTAATTGCCTGCACAATGGGAGAGTGGGATTGGCATTCCTAAGAGCCCACTCCTGCCCTGAATCTCCCACGCAGATTCCTTAGCCTCTGGCATTATGGGATAGACCAACAGAACCTCAGTCTTTTCCCAGGTGCCTCCTCTCTGTGAACCAGAGAAGTCATGGTCATGGGATTAGACTTTCTATTGACCCATATGTACTTCAAATGCATAGAGCGTCAGAGAAAGGAGATTTGCTTTGCTTGCTGGTATATATTATGTTATACTATTTATGTATAGACAAAAACTCGGTGACACATTTGTATTGCCAAAATTTTAGTTTAGCTGCACTGGTGTGAATCGTGACAATTAAGTAATAATGAAGTAAAGAAAAAATTGTGCAAATATATTAAAATAGTAATAATTGCAAGTAAAATCAGAGTTTATATTTTTATAGTTTTTAAATGTAGTTTATGGTTTAATTTAAAATTGTATTTACATTTAATTGAATTATATTTTTACATTTAAATTATATTACATTTAAGTTAAAGCTGCAGTCCGTAACTTTTTTTGGTCAAAAATGATCCGAAATCAATATTTGAGCAAGTACATAACCAGCCAGTGTTCAAAACTATGGCCTTACTTTAGCCCGATTCACAACGGTTAGCCTATAATAATGTTTTCTCATTTGAGTGGTACGGGTAGGTTTTCGCGGGAGATTCGAGCAAGGCACTGCATCATTACGTCACGTCTGTAAACAAAGAAGTTGTCCCGGCTGCTAGCTATCGCATGTGAATGATCCTGCTGGTGGCTGATCGTTTATAGCCTTTTCTCACAGCAGCTATAATTAAATGTATCAATTTGATGGCGGATTGTAATCCATAAAGGATTGTGTTTATGAAACACATGTGAATGAAATTAAATTATATTCCAGTTTTAAATGTGCTTCTGATTACAGATAGCCTGAGATTACACAAGATTTGTATTCTAAAGACAACCAGTTCGAAGGGAGCACAATTAGCTTTTTGGGTTAAAATAATTCCTTAATATGAAATTCTAATGGTATGACAATTAGATTAGACTGCACAGAAATTGAAATCTACATGCTAATACACACTACTCATAGTCACCAATGCTGATTATGTTAACATTAATCATTTGAGAATAAAATAACAATAATAATAATTTGAACGGTTTGATGTGATATGAGCTAAACCGATCTTAGATTTAATCACCATTGGTAAGGAGATTTATTGTATGCTTTGTTCCCTCAGTTAGTCAGAACAAACTGGCAGACTATTACTTACTTATTCATATGGCATATATGGTGAAAATGGTTATGTTTGGGTCTAGTCCAAGACGTAGGCTGATCTGGTGATGGCAATACAGTAATATCCACACCGGTTCGGTGACTTGACTGCACGATCCACATACTCTTCAGAACATTAGATTCATCCGAGCTGGAGCCGTGCCCCTGCACAATCCACGCAAGCTAGATAATTCCGCACATAGCTGCAAATCCAGGTTTTCAAACATAGATGGCGACAAAGAGGCAAAACGCCGGTAGCGCTTAATTAAAATGATATCCATATAAAATTACATTACTTTTCAAACACTAAATTAAATAAAATTAAGAATTTAAAAAAATAAAATGTAGTATTGTAATGTTTTCGTCTTTGGTTCATTTGTTTGTATATAATAATATATACTTAAATATTTTTTACATTTACATTGGAATTATATTAAATTACGGGTACATTAAAGTTAATTAGTAAAAGTATTACTATCAACAAATAAAAAATATGATATTAAGTTATTTTAAAATTGTTTTTACAATTAAATTAAATTGCATTGAAATTAAATTAAATTACTGTAAAGCAATGAATTAAATTGACTAAGAAATGTCCCCCGAAGATCACTGCAGAACCACAGGTGCTGACCACTTCAGCCACATGCTTTGAATGATCCAGGGAAACTATTGTTCATTTAAATATCCAGATATATCAGAATGAATGGAAACTTCCTGCATTCCAGCCATGTTCCCACAACTCCTTTCGCAGCTCGATAAGCGAAGGCGCAAACTGGATTTCAGTCGCGGACTGCGCTGCGTCTTCGTCCACACAGCCCTAGTATGCCTCATGTACCGTTCACTCTGTGCTTGCAGGTGAATGCGTTCCTGTCTGTGCCATTCAGGAAAGCGATGTGAAGAAGATGCCAACACGGAAGTGGGAGTTGTCAACCAAGCTAACCCAATGACAGTCAGATGAGACCCGACTGGCTGACTAAGGCCGTGTACCGGCAAGATCCTGACACAGACGCCTTCTTCGGAAGCTGTGATGTCCTTCCAACTGAGAATCATCTCACAGGTACAAGCGTAACAAATTAACCAGCTATAGTGTGTTTTTTCATGTGCAAAGTGGGTTTCTGTCCATCTCACCCTTGACCGTAAGTGTGGTTTTGCTGATCAAGAACAACTTTGTTCTTTTTGTCAAACATTTGACATGATGTTACGCACACACACTCACATAGTAACAGACTGCTGGTTAAACATCAACTCGAGGCCTGCGGTGGCACTGTGTGTACATGAGAGAATTAGCCAAAATCAACAGCGCACTGCCAGCATGTTGTCTTGGTGATCAGGACCATGGAAACCGTATGAGAAATGGGGGAAGTCAGTTACCCCCACTCTTAATGTGCCAGACAGGCAAAAGACTCCTGTTGGCGGCCCAGCCACCCCACTATGACACAAAGAAGCACAACATAATATATGTGTTACTTCATTGGAGGCTTTTTCAAGGTAATAAAGCAACAGCTGAAATAGTAAAAAGTAAACTGATTGCCAAAATTACATTATGATGAGCTGGCCATCGGGCTGTTGGACTTTTTCCATTTCTCCCTGAATGGATGTTGACCGCTGCACCCACACACATCTTTTATTCATTATTTCAACCACAACAGCCATGTTTCCCAATTCACATTCAGTTCTATAAAGGCTTTTTGCCTGTTTCCTGTTTTTTCTTGGAAGGAACTCACAGTTTAGCCATTGTACTGTGACTCAAAACCCTTTGGAAATGGCATTCTTTGGTTACATAATATGATGGCCGTAATCATGAGTCTTATAACAATTTTTTCCCAAGTTACATTTGAACTAACTGAGACCAATATGTGACCCTGGACCACAAAACCAGTCATAAGGGTCAGTTTCTCAAAATTGAGATTTACACATCATCTGAAAGCTGAATAAATAAGCTTTCCATTGATGTATTAGGATAGGACAATATTTGGTTAATATTAATCTGGAATCTGAGGGTGCAAAAAAATCTAAATACTGAGGAAAATCGTCTTTAAAGTTGTCCAAATGAAGTTCTTAGCAATGCATATTACTAATCAAAAATGAAGTTTTGATATATTTACTGTAGGAAATTTACAAAATATCTTCATAGAACATGATCTTTACTTAATACCCTAATGATTTTGGCATAAAAGAAAAATCAATAATTTTCACCCATAACAATGTATTTTTGGCTATTGCTACAAATATACCCAGCGACTTAAGACTGGTTTTTGTGGTCCAGGGTCACATATATCTGATGATAAAAATCTAATGAATTGATCTTTGTCTGTCACTGTGTTCTCAGGTCCTCTCCCAGAGCCTGTTTCCAGCCGTGATGCAGAAGATCAGGTGACTAACATCGAAGTTGCTCATTGTTAAAAAGACTAAATGTATTCAGACCGCTTATCTTCATATGTGTTGAGCAACATCATGTATACACAGTGCTGGGTAGATTACTTACAAATTGTAGTTTGTTACTGATTCCAAATCACATGACACAAGTTGTAGTTGGTAACGTAATCCATTACATTACACAGTTTAGGTAATATAATCAGACTACTTTTAGATTACGTGTGACTCTCTCATGTAGCACCTTGATTTAATAGAGAATCTTTTCCACATATGATAAAAAAAAATACAAATAGTAAGAAAATATATTTCATTAATTGTTATTAACCACATGAAGTGCATTAAACGTTATATTATGTCAGTGTTTTTCCCCACTGGGGGTTTGATGAGCACTGCAGGGATTTAATGAAAGGGAAAGCTAATAATCATTAAATCATAAAATGTTAAATTAAAATAAATAATTTAAAAATGAATCAAAATAAAATTATTTGTTTGCCCGCATGCATGTGACCATAACCCATTTAAAAATATTTATTTTAGAGCCATTCCGGGGTACCTCATAATCCTTAGGTGAAAGAGTATCAGAAAACAAAAATGTTTTTTGTGCATTTTAATGTATTGAAAGACAAACCTTCCAAAGACGTAGAAATGCATTGTTAATCACCTACTGTGAGTGTAAGTCATAGTAAAATGAATGTGCTCATATATCCGATGCATGGATGATACGTTCTAAACCTGAATACCACTTAAACCTAATTTTTATAAATCCAGTAGTCAAATGCTGTGTAGCCACCTGACTAATGAATGATCTTTGTGTGAATGTCCATAAAACTAGATGACTTTCTGAGTGTATGTAAGCGTAGACGTTTTTTAGAGTAGAGCATTAAAAGTGGAATTTGGGAGATATCAATAAATTATTAATAATGTATTGCTGTTGTGTAAATAACATGTGATCATGTAATCCATAAAAAAGTAACTATTTAAGCATTTTAAAATGTAATTTAATTGAATTACAAGTACTTAATTTTTGGAATCTGATTACGTAGTCCAGATTACATGTAATCAGTTACTACCCAGCTCTGGTGACCCATTACATTTCTCGAAAAGTGGCCGTGTGATGTGCTATGTTTAGTTGCACATGCTAAATTCACACAATCACATTTGATAGGCTGATAAAGTGTAATAGTGTCTGAACATCAGTTATGGGATTAAACAGGCAGCATTAGGACGAAGGTAAATCTGTGGAGTCTGATAACCAGATTTCAGGCCACTTTTAATGCAGTGTCCTGGTTCCTCTCCAGCAGCTCTTCTCTGTCAGTTTTCCCACTGCTAGATTAGACTAGCTGTGAGAGAATGATAACCTGGTGCAGATAATCGCCAACTTAATGGAAGCTCTCTGCATGTCCAGGCATCGGCTAGTAGATAAAACATCTCAAGGGTGTGCAGGGGAGTTTTTGCTCTTTTTCTTCCCACAACACAAACATCTGTGACTTTATCAGACTCTAAACCTGGTATTGCCGGCGTTTCTCAGATACTCTTTCACCCTCAGATGTTTGACTGGCTCTGATAAAGGATTCCTGGCTCTTGCTCAGCTGTAGACAGCACAGAGAGTTGAAGTCCTGTAAATCCATCATTACTTCAGAGATTTGTGGATCATGTGGTTTACATCAGTTGTTTTGAAATTGCAGCCGTAAACCATAAGGGGATGTCTGCGAATTTTATTTCTATTTTCCATCATTTTAAATGAAGTTTACATTGTAATAACATTTCACAATATTACTGTTTTAATCAAATAAATGGAGCCTTGGTGAGCATGAGAGCCTTGTTAAAAAAATCATACTAACTGAAAATCTCACAGGTTCCCAATGCCTGCTGACCAAAGTTGTTTGTGATGGTATAAAAACCATGGTGTGGAGACCTGGATTGAAGATCTAGTATTTTGTAACACACTTCATTTCACTTAATGGCTATCTTAGTGCCTTCCAACCTTCTAATTATTGCAATTTGCTCAAACTGAGAGAAAAAAAATTACTATTACTTATTACTTATAGTTGCTTACATGACGTCCCCTGTATTTAACTCGTGTTCAAGTGGACATTAAGACCACATGTGGATGTAGAACATTTAATTACCCAATGGGACACACTTACAAAACAGTGTTGCAAAAATGCAAATGAGGTTGTTGAAGAACTTTAATTACACATCTTGATTTCCAATACTTTGCACTTTAAAAAAACACCTAAATGTTCTGTAGTTCCTGTGTAACAGACAACACAATTGTGGTGCTTTAAAAAAAAATGCACTTCCAAATGTTTTACAAAATACACAGTCATTTCTACACCAATAAACACTGGAGGACACATCTTACTTCAAAAATTAATTTAGCTTGCGCTGCAATATTTTCAGTATCTCACGATTTCAGGGCACACAAGTTCCTGCACTGTAATGGGATACACTTAGCCCTAAAATAATGCTCTGAAGTGCAATTAGATATAGTGTGGATTTAGCTTTGGTATTTATCAGACCTGGGACAGTCTTGTGTGTGTACTTCCTGTCACATGCACTTGGCTAAGACCTTGAGTGTGGCTGTTGGGACTGGCCCATAGTCAAGCTCAAGGCCATCTAGGGGTTTGTTTTTTGTTCTGCCTTAAAGGGAAAGTCCACCTATTGTGTTCATCAGTTTATTCACCCTCATGTCATTCCAAACTAACTTTCTTCTGTGGGACACAAAGAAGATATTTTGAAGAATCTTGGTTGCTAAACAGATTCGGGTTCTCATTGGCTTGCATTGTATGCTGTGGTTTGGATCGCAGCATTCTTCAAAATATATACTTTTGTGTTCAACAGAAGAAAGAAAGTGCAGACCCAGGTTTCCGTTATGTTTTTGAGTTGTTTTTATATTAATGTCAATGCTTTTTTTGTAGGTGAATGGAAAAGCAAGCCAGGAAGAAAAGCCTAAAGTAGCTATGAGTTTGTCGACCTCCAGCACCTCCTCCAACACCTCCTCTTCTGCAGCTCCGGCCAGCACCTCCGCACCAGAGGTTTGTGTCTGTGCACACAGTCTTCTCGAGTATACGAAATGAACGTAGAATGTTAATTTGAATCATGAAACGTTTGCAGGAGAAACCAAAAGCGAAGGCCTCGAGTGATGACGCAGGACTAACTCTGAACATATCGCTGCAGCAGGCCAAGGAACGCGCTCACCAGAAACGCTCCAACAAGAGAGCCCCACAGATGGACTGGAGCAAAAGAAACGAGCTCTTCAGCAACCTCTGAGCCTCCTTTGTGCCTCCCCTCTTCCTCTCACCCACTTCTTTTCATCTGTTTTTCTTTACTTCCTCTCCCCCTTTTTACAATTGTCTGTCCGCTCATGCCTCTCTGCTCCTTTGTTCTCTCTTTCGGTGCACTTGCACACAATTAGAAACCCTTTCACATGTATATTTTAAACCAGTGTTATTTTGTCTCTGTGATTTCTGAATCTGTTGATTGATCACCTTTTGACTTGATTTACCTCTATTTCACTGATATAAGATGAAATATATGATTTAACATTACTGTATAATGTACAGCCTAGAATATATATATATTTTTTTTAAAGAAGAAAGCTTAAATGATATCTGAAACATATCTGTATATTCTCTACTTTACTTTTCTTACAGTAATATTGATGCAGTATTGATGGCCCTTTGAGAGTGCTCTATAGTGTCTGATGAGTTTCTTCAGGACTAGTCTTAATTGTAGCGTTTTGAAGTAACTTTTAGTGCAGCAGCAATCCATTGATTTTTCTTTCTTCGTTTGGTATGTGTGGTTATGATCAGTTCATAACATGAAGTGTAGAAACTGTCTGCAGCCTTTTAATTTAGTAATGTGAGCTGTTTATGGTTTGGGACCCATTAACCACTGAAATGATAGCGTTTGACTGAATTGACTGAGTTGATACTGTTGGCTGATAAAACTTCTCATTAAAGGTTTTATTTAAAGTGCTTGTTTAGTGGATGTACTGTGCTTTTTGTACAGCGCATGGTAATAGCGGGAGTGAGTACTGGATGTTTAAGCATATGTTTACTTGTAAATCTTCCACAGTATTTTATTTTCATAGCAAGTGCTCACTTCACTCCATAAGACTGATTTTTGGTAAATTTGTCATTAAAGTAACGAAATGTACCTGCTTTAAATAGCTGTTAAAGAACCATGTCTTTGTTCTACACCAAAAACAATAACATTTTTTTAAATGGCCAGTCTATTATATTATACATATCTGAATTTACAATACAATATTTATACATATTGCATGATATTCCGATGCCAGAAAAGCATTGTTAATACCCTGCAGTTAAAATCCTTGACAGCATTTTCATGAGTTGCACCTGTTCAAAGTATTTGATCTGTGCATTAGGTCTTAAAGTGACAGCAGCCTAATAAACCTGCTGCTCTTAATGTCTCTCATGTTAATCAAACAAGAGAAAATGAGAAAATCACTCATTGCTCTTGACTGAACAACTTTAGTAACTTTAGTAAAAATCATTGCATATTTAATTCATACAAAGGAGACTATGCAGTGTTTTATTTTTACGTTTGGTTGTTTAATTTCTGTAGTATTTCGTACGTGAATGCTACTGTTAAATAGTCTGTACCTGAAAAAAAATTAAAGCAGTTTGTTTAATTTGTAACTTGTATTTTTCTTGTTGTTTGTCATTTGCATTTTTGTCCTTATTTTTATTTTTTTTTCCAAAATGCTTACGTAGTTTTTGAAACTATGGCTCCATTTCTCAAAATCTACACAAGGGGTGCCCAATCCTGCTCCTGGCGAACGACTGTCCTGCAAAGTTCAGCTCCAACCCTAATCACACACACACCTGAAGCAACTAAAGTCTTCAGGATCACTTGAAAATTAAAGGCAGCACTTGAAAAAAGTTGATAAAGTTGACTTTCTGACTTGTATGCATGTTCAGTATGTATAAGATAGATAGATAGACTGAATATGCATATAAGCCAAGTTAGAAAGCCAGCTTTATTTATAAAACACTTTGTACAATATAGATACAATGTAAACAGAAATGCAAGGGGGTAAAAAAATAATTTTTCTAAAAAAAACAAAACGGAGTTTTGATTAGTAAGTGAACAAATGATGTATGTTTTCACACATGATCACTGTGTGTAGGTCATCAGTAAATGAGTCTGGCATTAAAATGGCAATTTCTCAAATTAAACAAAAGAGCTGTTAGTTTTGAATGATGTGTGTAATGAAGTGTTTTGCGAAAAGTTTGTTTTAGAATATCAAACAGAGTTTAAAGCATGTAATGTGCTTGTAGTTTTGCGGACTTGGTCTAAAGATTAGGTATATGAGAGAATGGTTCACTAAGTGGGCCTCGAGTATCACTGTGTCTAAGCAATCAAAAAAAAAACTATCAAGAAGGGAAACCAACTTCAACAGCTAAATGTTTAGTATCCTTTTTAATTCAGTGTAAAAATTTCTTCTTTTTTTTTTTTCTCAAATTCAACAGATACATTTTCACAGCCATGCGGAAACAGTTTGAAATGCTTGTAAACAAATGAACATAAAATTCAACCAACAAAAGCTTCCCCCCACAGTTGAACTATATACATATAAGCTACCAAACCCCATATCACAGCACACATCATCATCATCATCGGAAATAAAGCAAAGACCAGATACAGACTATCAAAAAAGTTACAAACCCACCACCCTCACCTCTATGTACTATGAGGGTCAATGTTAGTTCTTTAATTTTTTTTTTCATCGTTATAACAAATGATTTCGGCTACTTGTATCCAAAATACAGATTTGAAGTTATAATCACCAGCTCTCCAACTTATAATTACAGACTTAATTCTTCTTTTAATAGACCTAACGAATGAGTTATCAAATATATATATATAGCACCATGATGTGATTACTGAGGACAGAGGGAACATCACAAAAACCCGTGTTAGTATCGAGACCAGAACAACACTGGCCTTCATAAGATTCTGACATTGCTGCATGCACTGATAATCACTCTACTGGACAACATATTTTTCTTTATATTTTGTATTTCACTTCTCTATGTTTGACTCAATAACTTTACTTATGTAGAGAAAAAACATAACCGAGGATAAGGCATCAATTCTGCTGACAAGAGTGTTTACTTAAAGGTGAAGTTGTGCGTTAGGGCTTAAATTCATTTGAGGGTAGCAGCTAAATTTGCCTCAACAGTCATATTTTAATTGCAAATGATTGAGATTTTGGTCTTGTTGTTATAATAATAATAATATATTTTTTTTAAATTTAGCTGACAAGCATGATCGTAACCAGCGTGTACCTAAATCCTGACGCTATGGATGGGGTTTATGTGGAAAAATCAATGACATTGAAAATAATGCAAAATTTGCATAAAGAATAAGCATTGAAGGAAAGAGTATGAACATGACAATATCGTTGTGGTTGCCGATGTAAAATGTAGCCCATGTTTGACGTTTACAAATTAAATACACAACAGTGCCTTACATTTGGAAAACTGCACATGCTTACAACACAACAGCTACTGAAGAAACTCAAAAATGACTAAAAAAATAAACCAATTCATAATGATTCAATACAAACATCTGCTAAAACCCATGAAGGAAAAAAGTAAATTACAAGAGAGAGAGAAAGGGGAAAAAAACATGGGTTCTTTATACAACAAACCATAATTTAACATGGATCTAACTACAACATGTGGGTGACCATTTACAAAATGTATTTGGCATTTGATGAATGCAAAGCAAAGATGAACCAGAGGAAAACAAGGACATGGTCACATTTGTCAGGAGCTTCAAATATTGGAAACAAAGTAGAATTGGATGATCTTAGAAGCAATAGCCGCGAACCTTCAAATAAAGCAGAAGTCGATGAGATACGTTTCCTGAGAGTTCACCAACAACCTTACTGGTATTGAATAGAGCTTATAGTTATACTAAGATAAACCACTATGCAAATGTTATATCGGTTGATGATTCTATAGGATGTTATAAAGGTTATTTACACTCAGAACGATCTATAAGAGGGAAAGCTCAAGTCTAGCTCTTAGAAAATTGTCACAGTTTTGCAATATATTGTAAGAATATTTTTGTTTGAAGTCGATAGAATGTTTCTAGTCTATATATTTATGAGCTGTGTGATTTTTGTTTTCAGAGTAAGACATCATAAAACAACAGATATTATTATTGCATAACTTTCTTTTCCATTTCAAGAACTCTATGCTATGATACAAATATAAACGATGTGTAGACTTTTAAAGTGAAATAAGCCATGTGTCCAAGTGTGGATATAGTTCCATTTGCATAAAATATAATGAATATACCCTTTCAAATGGAGCATGAAAACTACCTATTGCAACCTTAGCGAGGCCGAGGAACCACATGAATCCTCAACCTTTTCTTTTAGAGGTAGTAAAAATGGTTTTCTTCTGGAATGAATGCTGCGAGTTAAGAAAAATGCATGGGATGTGATGCGATTCCTCGCAGATGCACGAACAAAGAGGCTGGTAAACAAACAAGCTGGCGCTGTATTGTTCAGAGACTCGCAATACTACTAGAAAGTCTACCAGAAGAATCCTCTGCTGTGCCGTCAACATCAAAGATGACAAGAAGGTAGTGTTCAGGTAGCAGTGATTGCTTGCGGTTTATTCGACGGCTCACAAAATACTCTGACCGCCCGTATAAAAATGGCTCTTTAGAACAAATTAAAACCATAAACATCGGCGTCAAATGATAACGTTTGTTTTGTTTTTTTGCATATCACAATATTCACTTTGACTTGAGCACATCCCACTTCTATAATTATGTTTGTTAATCACATAATATAATAAAGCTGCAGGTTTTTACTATCGTTTTACAGGCCAAAACGTAAATTTTTTTATCCCTGTAGTGCAAATTGTGAGTGTTTTCCATTAGTCTACTCTTCATACCAGTAAGGTTTGATTTCAATACCATCATCCCTCATTCCACTACTATATTTATACGTTTAAATATTTATATATGTGTGTGTTTAATATGAATGTCATACATATATGAATATACTGTCTCGATATAGATTTTTACTACTCTTACCAAATGCACACCCATCCAGAACAAATGAAACAGCACGAGAAACACACAAGGTACTGAAATCTTACCCCCAAAAACTTTTTTTTTTTTCTTCTCACCAAAAGGGGAAATAAAGACAGAAAAAAAAAGTGAAGAAAACTTCAAGTACAATGAACACTGAGGAGAAAAAGTCCATCGGGCAAATTGTTTCAACAAAAAACAGTATCCCCATTTCAAACGAAATCCCCTCGTATACACACCCTTCTCTCTCAGATCAATGACTGAGAAGTCCTTTCTTCAAGCTTTTCAAACTTGAAAAGGAACAAAAACAAAAAGAGAGACCTGGTGTGAGGGGAAGCCACTGTGTCTTCTTCCAGGCCTCGTGTGCATCGCTCCGAGTGGGATTTTTCCAGTGCTGTTGGCAGTGAGGTGAGGCTCTGTGATGGCTGATGCTGCTCAGGGCTCCTGTCTGATGTAGAAACTGCCTGAGCCGTTGCTCTCCTGGTCTGAGATGCCCTGCGAGAAGGTGAACTCGTCCATCTCAGGAGTCTCTTCTTTCAACTGCAGTGAGGCCTCTGGAAAACAAAAGCGAGACACAAGAACACCAATCCATAAAATGACAAACACACTGGTAAAAGAAGGACAACTAAATGCAACAGTAAATAGAAACATTTTCACACTCGGATATAAAGAAGAAGTATCACTACACTTAAAACTAAAAAACCAAACTACTAAAAAAAACAACAAAAAAAAGAGCAACAGAAACCAACCTTTTCCATTTTTACGGTTTCAAAATTAGTTGTCAAAAGCAGAAGCATTCACATAATGAAATCAACCAGGCAGCGATACGCAAGGTTTTTAGTAGACTCATAAACTTACCTGTAATATTTAAAAAGACAGTTCAATCAATGTTGTCATTTACACACCCTCATGTCATCCTGTAAGGCTTCAAAAGACTTGAAATATAGAAAATGGTCAAAGCAACCTACAGCTGAAAAATGAATAGCTATTATATAATATATATGTTATGGAAGGGGTTTCTTTTTCTATAAAAAGTCCCATATTGAAGAATTTTTATTTTTAATTAGAACTTTTAGTTTGGACTGATACTCAAACAGCAACCCATATGATTGACGTTTAATTGACTGCTAATGATCTGCAATGTTGGAGCACGTATCTGGTAACAATTCCATAACCGTTGTGCTTGTTGGTGCTTCTTGTACATGTTTTTCTTGTATAACAAATATAAGTTTAATCGTAACCTTACTGAATCATCATGGAACTACATATAAATGTGTGACTGTGTATATAATATATATATATATATACTATTTATATATATATCTATATATATGGAATTTGTGCATGATCATCACTACTTTATGATCATTTTAATTTAATGGACCTTTGTTTTTTAAATGGTATGTTTGGAGCTTGACAGCACCAGTACCATTTTGTTGTGTTAAATGGGAAAAAAGTAACTAAAATATGTGACCCTGGACCACAAAACCAGTCTTAAGTCGCTGGGGTATATTTGTAGCAATAGCCAAAAATACATTGTACGGGTCAAAATTATTGATTTTTCTTTTATGCCAAAAATCATTAGGATATTAAGTAAAGATCATGTTCCATGAAGATATTTTGTAAATTTCCTACTGTAAATGTATTAAAATGATATTTGATTTGTAATATGCATTGCTAAGAACTTCATTTGGACAACTTTAAAGGTGATTCTCAATATTTAGATTTTTTTTGCACCAAAGTTGTATCTCAGCCAAATATTGTCCTATCCTAACAAACCATACATCAACTGAAAACTTATTTATTCAGCTTTCAGATGATGTATAAATCTCAATTCCGAAAAATTGACCCTTATGGCTGGTTTTGTGGTCCAGGGTCACATATTATTTCCAATATGATCTCTTTTTGTGTTCCAAAGAAAGTCATAGAGGTTGTAAAGAACATGAGGTCAAGTGACAGAATTTACAGTATTTTTGGTGACCTATTCCTTTAACATTCAAAAACTATGAATTCACACCACCCTAAAGTGAATGAAAAGGTCAGATGTGGGATGAAACTGACCACGAAGACAATTCTTCTGAGTCAAACATAAAACTACCCTTCTTTATCATGTAGCTGTTGTTAATGGTGTATGTGGCACAAATGACTCAGACACCTGACGACTGCAACTCTTCACGCCGACCGACCTGAAAAGTTCTACAGGAATGAGCTCTGTGGCGCCCTCTCCCTGAGTGATGGAGAATTGAGTTACCTGAGTTGAGAGAGCGATCATGCTCTACACCTGAGGTGGGAGGTCGCCCGGACCCAGAGAAGTGGGACAGGTAATGGGGCGGAGTCTGCTCTTCATCACCCGAGAAGCTCCTCCTCCTCAGAGGCCCACCCAAACCGATCGGCCTCCTCCCAACTGGAATCTTCCTCTCTAAACACCAAGCCAGACTGAGGTTACCGAAGTTACTGAGGTTACCCAGGCTACCGAGCTCCACTCCACAACACTGCGGGCCTTCCTCCGGCTGAGCCCAAATTTCAACTCAGATCTGAAACTTAATTTGATTTCTACATGACAGAAGGGTGATTCTGTTCAGAAACTGAAGCCCTGAGAAAAGACAATGTGGAACCCAACATGATGATTGCAAATCCCTACCAAACATTTGCTCAGATTCTGTCACCCTGAGGGAGCGTGCCACTCTTTCTCACCCGAGTATAAGGATGATGGCTACAGTTGTCTGTAATTATCCGTGACCCTGCTGAAACTGCTACCGACTATCAAGCAGAACCAGACCAGACCCAAAGCTGAGGAAAACCCAGAAGAAACAGCTCCTGGACTAATTTTGCACCCAACAATCAGTGTTCGGTGAGAGGAGAGAGAGAAGATGACAGATTGAAAAGATTACACTCACTTTTCTTTTGTCCTTTATACTGTGCAGTCTTCTTTTTCTGTTTCGAGACATTTGGCGGTGCTTCTCTTGCGGCTGAGAAACGAAAGGGACAAGCTGTTATACTATGCAGCCAATCATTAAAGGGATAGTTCACCCAAAAATGAAAATTCTGTCATTAATTACTCTCACTCATGTCGTTCCGAAAGACCTTCGTTCATCTTTGGAACACAAATTAAGATATTTTTGATGAAATCCAAGAGCTTTCTGGGCCTTGAATGTGGTAGGACCCTTGCTGTCTATGGAGGGTCCGAAAGCGCTCAGATTTCATCAAAAATATCTTAATTTGTGTTTCGAAGACGAACAAAGGTCTTACAGGTTTGGAACGACATGAGCGCGAGTAATTAATGACAGAATGTTCATTTTTGGGTGAACTATCCCTTTAAAACCTAATACAAACACATAGCTTACAAAAAAAAGGACAGCAGGATTTTTTTGAATTTTTCTAACTAACAAATAATACATGACAAAATGTAAAAGTTAAATAAATAAAAATAAAAAAATTAACCACGTTATCTTGTTATGATTCCAATTTATACTAATCAATATTAAATAATACATGATTATAGATATAATCAAAATGATTAGCCTATTCTTATTTACACTTTGCACAGTACATAAGTCATGTGACTCATGCTATCCTTTACGTGAACTGTTAAAGGACACTTGATTGATTGTAATTATAAATTTTACTTAACTGCACAACTCAAATGAAAAAAAAATTTGATGGGCCCAAGTTTACTCAGTATTCAGTAACTTTCATTCTGACATGTCTATGCTGGTATACAGAGGTCAGTCTATAACAGAAGTCATTTACAGTATCAAACTGTTTAAATCTAAGAGTCAGACAGAGAGTAGAAAATAGTTGTGTAAAGCTAAATTAAAAAACAAAAGAACTAATAAGAACTTAAAAGTTTAGAAGACTATGAAGACTTTAAAAGACTTAATGGGAGAATAAATTGTTTCTTAGTGTTGCTACGAAACAATTTGAACCTTCTAGAATGAGAATCTTCTAGACTGTTCACTCACTCTGCGTGGCAGGCGGCTGCAGCTGATAGCCAGTCAGTTGGCACCAACCTACAGGGTAGAGATCTGGAGACTCACAGTCCACCCACTGATCGTACTCATCCTCCCAGCCGTCAAAATGAATGCGCAGGAGTCTGTGGACAATCCTGGTTACTGTGGCAACACACACCAGACGCGGCTCCATCAGGTCCACTGCCTCCAGCTTCATCCCTTTACGGAAGCCGTGATTCGGTACTTCCTGAGAGCATGAGAGAACATGAGTTAATGCATGCATCCCAATGTGTAATTTAAGACAACACAATGCATATAATTTGACAAATAAAAAAAAATCCTCAGTCTATGCACGAAAACTTACTTTGTTAAAGAGTTTCACAGGGGCTGCAATTGAACCCATTTCTCTGAGGTAGTCAAACCATTTGAAAGGGAGTTTGGTGTACCCTGTGGAGCAGTTTCAGATTCATTAGCAAAAATGGCGCAATTTCATTCAGTGATGCAGTCAGATCTGATCACACTGCAGAAGAGAGAGGAAAAGCACCTCTTGGGGGTGTGAGCTCAATGTTGTTGATTTCACAAAAGCCGACTGGGAAGATGGAGGGAGAGGTTGAATGGTAGCAGAACCAGTCTGACCCATCAGCAGCCTCAGAACCATCAATCCCGATCATTAGGTACCCGTCTGCCAACACCTGAGAGAGATAGTTAAAAATACTTCTTCCTTGTGATTTTTTGCCCAAATCAATGTTTGAGTCTAACAGAGAAAATTGTCAAAATGGCATTTTACCTTTCTTACAGTAGCAACACATATAGCAGAGAGATTTAGAGGGTCTATTGCCTCTAACTTCATTCCATCTTTAAACCATTCCCCACTCTGATCCACATCCTTAATCTATGGGTTCAAAAGAAGACACATGAATGTGACTGTAAACACACAGTTGAATTTAAAAAAGCAATTACAAGCATACCTTAAGAAACAACTGTGAGGGAGAATCCATCTGACCCTCCATTTTCTTTGTCACCTCTGCAGATTGCAACATTAGACACGTTTAGCTTTATTTTTTGCTCAATCAAATTTGAAAAGGTCTATCAAAAACCATTCGGACTCGCACACTGACCAGATCTTTTGAAACGGTGTCCAATGCTACGTGACCACCCAATGGAGTGGATGAGTGGGCTGTACATGTGACACCAGAAGTCATCAGTGCCGTCCTGGCTCTCCTCATACACCAGGCGCAAACGTCCACCAATCACCTGTTCCACCAGGGCCACGCGAGTTCGACACAGGTGAGCCTTATCCACAACTTCCACACGCATCAGTTTCTTAAACGGGTACTGCATGTTCTCGTGAACCTTCAGTTAAACATT
The DNA here is from genome assembly GCA_018155175.1 of Sinocyclocheilus anophthalmus. Taxonomy (NCBI): domain Eukaryota; kingdom Metazoa; phylum Chordata; class Actinopteri; order Cypriniformes; family Cyprinidae; genus Sinocyclocheilus; species Sinocyclocheilus anophthalmus. The sequence goes on from JADLZN010007913.1 coordinate 323,382, forward strand.
TAAACAAATGGTTAAAACTTACTCACAGATGGAGACTTGTACACTACCATTCAAAGGCTGAGCTTTGTAACATTTTTTATGTTTTTGATAGAAGCTTCTTATGCTCACCAAGGCTGCATTTAACTGATCAAAATCCCATTAAAAACAGTAATCTTGTGGAATATTGTTCCATTTTAAAACTATATAAAAAAATTGACACTTTTTGTAGAAACTGATACATTTTTAAAAAGTCAATAAAAAAAACAGCATTTATTTGAAATAAAAACCTTTTGTAACATTGTGTTTACTGTAAATGTTGATCAATGTAATGCATCCCTGCTGAATCAAAGTATTAATTTCTTTTGGAAAAAACTGTAATTGAATATTAATTCTATAATTCATTATGCCTTTATATACAAATAAAAGTAATTGTGGGTGCTACTTTCAAAAAGTCAAACAACAGAAGAAAAAAAAACAAAGATGTAAAGAAATAAACAAGAACAAATTTTTTTATTATTTATTGCACTTTATCTCAGTGACAGACAATGATGTGCAAGTAAAAATGGTAATTGATGTCTGCTTCCTGTGTTACAATAAAGCAGTCTGACACCTGTACGCTTTGTGATCTTCATATCAGGAAGATCTTGCTGCACTGGTTTTTCCAGAGTCTCTCTCTACTGAAGCACAGTTTCATGATCACTGCTGGGATAGAGTATCTTACCTTTGTGGCGAAATCTGGTGGAAGTGTTTTGGCTCCAGTGAGTCGTTTCACAAGAAACGCTTTCCAGTTAGAATACTTATGGTGGATGGCTATTAAAACAAATATATATAAACAAATATATTTAAAAAATTATAATTACTTCTATTCAGCAATGGCAACTTCACACTACCTTAACTGCAAAGAAACCAGCTTATTACATAGTTTAGAAAGGCTTAAATGTTTTACATACATTTCGGAGGCACCAGTGGCTTTACACTAGAAGCACACCATCCAACAGGGTGGACCTCTGGGATACACAGATTACACCAGAAGTCTTTGCTTGAGTCATTATCAAAACCCTCATAGCGCAGAAGAGCTTTAAAACCTAAGAAATTATGAAAATAAATATCATACCTTTTCCAGTTATAATACTTGAAAAACCTTGGCAGTCATTAAAATACAACATTACCTGCCAGTTTGACAATCCCTGCTACCCAGTAAACTTTTGTGGAGAGGTTTGTGTCAGAATTGATGACCTCCACCCTCATCCCCTCTGCTATGTCACCCCAGCACATACCCATGGGCACCTGAAGAGTGATCAAGTTACAAACAGTCAAAATATTAAACAAAAAACAATGTTCTGCCAATCTCTGCCTGTACTCACATGTTTGAAACAGCTGACTGGTGCCCCAACAAGATTATTGCTACAAACGTACTGGCCCCAGTCAAAGCTTTCAACAGGAACCACTACACAAGCAAAAGAACAAATGATGCTGTGGTTAAGTGATGCGACTGCTACAAACGATTATTAATCAATTAGGAATACAATAACATAATGACACTTTAAACCTGGATATTTACTTGATTTTGATTTAGCTTGGTTCTGTTGATTTGCTTGATACTGTGCGTAAGCTGCCAACTTTGCCATTAATGGCTGTTTCTGTAAGACTTTTGCTTTTTTCGTAGGTGGTTTACCCTTGATGGGACACAAGAAGAATACATTCAATGAACAACAATACAGGTAGTGTTTTGATTAGGAGTGCTTCTTAAGTCCATAAGTAGTTACCTGAAGTCTTGCCAGTATACTGGCCTTTTTAGAATTGGAGGAATAGCTTCTAGAGCAGGATACACTGCAGAATCTCTTTGTTTTAGAGTAGAAAGCATCTCGTACACCAACCATACCACACATCTCACAGGTTGCTGCATCACAAAACAAAAATCAATCAATCATATATTCACACTATTGAACTAATGACGCACTGAAATTTCAGCCAAAACCGTCTGAATTTTTTTTGCCTGTTCTGGAGGGCTAAATTAATAGTCAGAAACAGTGACGTTTAATTAGCATTTTTCCAATTTTGACTGTGTCTGTGACTATTTTGTGCACACAATGTGGTTAAACAACAACAACATGTAAACATATAAGCTGTCTGGACCCTAATGCTGGATTAACAATATTGATTTCTGATTACTCAATACGGATATGGATTTCTAAATCAAGATCAATCTTTTAGTCTAAGCTGTTTTCCATTGATGTGCGAACTTCATTCGCACATCAATGGAAACATTAATGGTAGTGAACCTGCCATTCAATAAATCGCAATAAGCATTGTGCTTTTTACCTTTAAAATCAAACAGTCTCAGCTTTCAAATACTTCTGATTTTATCACAAAATCCAAACAATAAATGTGGTTTTGACTCTCTTCGAGATCACGTAACACATCACTATACTGAACGCATTTATCCTAGATGAAATGCAAACCATAGCCTACTTCTTTTTTGTTAGGTAGGTTTTGTTTTGTTTGGTAGTCAATTTTACACAATTTTAGAAATCAGAAATTATATTGGAACCACGAACGATTTCCATAAACAGAAAGTTGACCTGAAAATATAATACTTTCTATTTATTTCCAGGGTTAAATGAAAAACAAAACCAATTTTTTGTGTAATCAAAACTTTTGGACCCCACTATATATGCAAATGACTAACCCATTCCTGCTTTTCCATCAGGATAGGTGTACACCTGGCCGTTGTTTTTGATGATTGGCAGGCTGGCGGGCATGCTGGGGACTTCATCCTCGCTGTCCTCTGAGCTGGAGCTGCTACTGCTGTCTTCACTGCAGCTGTCATACCCGTCAAACATCCCGAACGAATCTCTTCTCTTCCGCTCCGAGCGGTGTGTGTGCTCAGCCTACGCATGACGAGGCGAGAGGAGTGAAAAATGTGGAGAGAGAAAAAAAAGAGAGTAGAAAGAACGTCAAATTAATGGAAGAGCAAAGAAAGACAAGGATTAAAGCTCACTTATATACCACTAATACTTCAATAAATGATTACCTTTGACATAATACAGCCGGATTAATATTACAGTTAGTGATAACCATAATCTTTATATTAGTTCATCAACGCTTGAATGAGCTGCGAATTAGGAAGCAGACCAAATCACATGAATAAAATAGAAGGTTCTAATGGGTCACAAAAAGCAAATATCATGTAAAAAGGGTCAATATAATCAGCACCCAATATCCCCACAGCACAAGACAGGAGACAAAGCAAAAGAATCTCATTTAATATTTCCATATGGCATCTGCTGTATTTTCCTATTCTACATTTTTATATTTTTCACCATTTAAGCACTAGACTGGTGCAACAGACACGGATTTGTCCAAAACCCTGTGACCTGATTTCAGTATGATTTTCAGACACTTTTCTTCATCTGAACGCATGCCATTTCCATTACCACCTGCTAAAATACCATCTGACTAAAAATCGACACATTTTATATCCCCATAACCCACCATAAAGTGATTTTTAGGTCATATAACAACAGAAACATACATATTTGTTGTGTTTCAAAACCTAGTGAGCTTTCTACATAGACAGAACGTTTCATGAAAACGTGCTTAACGCGTTTATGATCCCCAGAAATACAGTCTACTGACTATGTTGAGACACAACCATAAACACAAACATTTACACATACATGGGCCTGCGGGTATATTTCACCTACACAAAACACACACATTATCACTTGTATTTGCACCATTTAGTGAGACAGCTAGTTTGAATAAGCGATTACATACCATAGAGAGTATTACGAGTGATTTGAATGAGGTACATTTTGTAGTTTGTGTGACGAGCAGGATCTGTTTCTGACAACCAAAACAAAGAGGACGGCTAACACTGCTAGCCGCTAACTGCGCTAAATCAAGGAAGCGGGCTCAAATAAACTCTTTCTTACCATATCCCTTGGGTTTTCCATTAGCCCTTCATGCAAGTCGGTATCTTATGTTCGTTGTGGTATGGTCCAAAAGCCCCCCTGGGGGAAAGGGCCTGGCTTGAAATTATTTTACTCTAAAGGAAAAAAATAACTCCAGTTGATTATCAACAATTGTCATGGCTCAAGTGCGCATGCGCGTGGATCTAGAATGATTGACATGAGTATAAGCCAATCACGGTTCACCTGGTCTGCACCTTTTACACCATATAAGGTCAAAGGAAATGTTTTAGTGAGGGTGAATAACTACAGATCAAATAAATACCGACTTTGTGGTGCCATAGCAGATTTATTGACTATAACTATTAAATATAATATGTCTTCGGCCATAACTTCGTGGTAATAGAATATGACAGGATTAAATGATGGATGGGGTGATAAATGTCTGGATGTGTCTTGTATAGTTCAGTGAGGAGTGCTGTTGTAGTCCTATTATAAATATTTAAATAATAATAATATATAAAATAAAAAATAGGATTTTATACCTTTCCAAACCCTGTTGTGCTTATCAAAAATTAATACATTTTCCCTGTCCTTTTAGTTAGCCTACGTTTGAGTCATTTATCTGTGGCAAAGTTTTTAGTAGGCTAAATTTAATTCTGACATTTATGTAATAATTATTGCTGTAAAATCACACAAATAGATTTAATTTGGATTTGAATTCAGACCTTGAGGTTGATGATCAACATTTTCTTAAGGTTAAGCATATCCTTTCTTTCAATAATCATTTATTGAAAAAGGGAAAAAAGTGCCTCTGATATTTAAGAAAATCACTTAAATGTGTTATTGTATATATTTTTACAATAGCGGTACAAACAATAGATTTACAACTTATTTACAGTAATCTATTGATGCACTTCCTCACATTTACAACTAAATTAGTTTTCGCTTAACCTAACTACACCTCGTAACATTAACATACTTTTATTTTACTCAAAAGCAGCATAAACTTTTTGAACTTGTCATACACGAAGCACAATCAGTAATCTTGTATATTAAGTTGACGACCTTATTTATGGATTAAGCATTACATTTTCATTTCATTATTTGCTGCTTCTCACAATTGCATTGTTTAGTCTATGCTTTCTTAAAATATAAAAGGAAGAGTTATTATCTAGTTCCATTTGCATATGTTTTCTGCCATTGTCGTTAGCTCCTGGATATTTCAATAACTTTCACGTAACATCTTGCATATTTTATAACAACCTTTGAATTATTCTATCATTATTTGTTCAAATAAACAGTGTGCATCCATCACATCCACTTTATCGCAGAACAATGATCCAAAAACCATCATAGGACTGTGTTTACTCAGCTCGATAAAAAAAAACTAAAATACAACATTAAACTAAAAATGGGCTATAATAATACTCTTTATTTGATTGTATACACATACATACTGCAGCATTCAATGTAATAAAACTCAATTCACAACATAAATATTTTTTAACAGAAAAATGAGAAAGTTCAAACAGTACAAAAAAAAAAAGACCCGTCAACATAAACTGAACCATCATATCACTGACAAACACAATAATGAGGTTCCTAACTAACTCAATCATGAGTTCCCTGAGCTCTGCAACTGTCTTTCATCTGTTCTTCAGACGATCAATGAAATGCAAAGAATGACTGACGTAACCTATTATACGTAAATGAGATTAACACAAGTGAAAACAGTAAAAAATTAACCATCAAATGTCTTCCAGATGTCCCAAAAATTTAGACAAGTTATAAACTGTGGAAATCATTCCTTATATGAGAGAACTTCTGCAGTAAATACAGGTAGTCTGAGCAGGTGGTGTAGTCAAGTAAGGCTCTTTCTCAGAGACAGGAAGCATGTGCAGAATGCTAAATGAGGATAACAACTGGTCTCTGGGGAGGAGAATACAAGGAGAGCGACATCATTAAATCAATCATCAGGTCTTAAATGGGACATTATATACAGGAGCATCCAAACAATATATAATACGAGACTATACTGATGTTTGCTTACCAATATCAAGGCAAACATGTCTTTGGTCTTTTGTCAATTGAATTCCTCATCAACAGTGTCATCCACACTTCCAGAAATTGAGGCAGCTTCTGAAAAATGACAAGAGGAAGATAAAAAGAATAAAACGGCAAAACTGATATAGATCATAAAAAAAGGACAGAAAACTAAATTTAAATGTGCTGGCCACTTTTCTTTTGTTTTGTTTTTTTTGCATTTTGAGACCTTTAACGGATTAAAAATTAGCCTTTACATAAACAAAAATAAAACAAAAACAAAAATTTATGAAATGCTGCTGATAAAAATAATTGTTCACTAAAATTAATACTATTAAAAATCCTTTTCATTAATTGAAAAGCTAAAATTAAAATATAAATATTAGATCAAATATAAAAATGAGAAATTTTAAATGAATAAAACTTAAAAATATATAACAATTAAAGCTAATTTAAATAATATTTTAAGACCATCTATATCATATATCATATATATATATAGATATATATATTATATATATACACACACACACACACACTGCCCAAACACTACTAATACATTTTATTTGTATACCATCTTTCATAAAGAAAAATGAAATTTAAAATTAATTTGAATTTTAAATAATTACAAGTAATAAGAAGCACAAAGCAAAATCAAAGATAAGGAGAAAATGAAGAGGGAAAAAAAAAAAAAAACTATATAAACAATAAAATGACAGCAGTTTTTTTTTTAGATGTGAATGTTGGGAATGTGTGAAGCTTGTCTAATTTAAATAGTTAAAAGTTTCCAGAATTTTGGGGCATAATTCTATTAATAATTTACTTTACTAACTATTAATAACTTTGAGTTACATTTTTTGAAAACCCTTCACCTTAAATGAGCACCAGTAATAAAAAGGTAAGCATCTCTCCTTAAAAACCTCAAACCCACGTGTAAAGTATAAAGTTGCAGCAAGGTGTATTAAAGCCCTTCAGTGAAAACCAGTCACATCCCACAGTGATCCAATGTGCTCCAGTGTGTCGTTAAGTTACAGTATATATAAGTTACACCTCTTGTTGAATTGTCTCCACCACGGTTGCCTTTTTTGGTGTTGAAATCCACGTTCTTTAGTTCCTGAAGATCTTTTCCTCTTCCTTCAGTTGCACTTCCTGCTTTATTATGCAGCATTTCTTCACTCAAACTTGACTTCTGGCATTTCATATCACTTTTTAGTGGGTGTGGTTCATCTAAATTTCCCACTGTAAAAGACTCATGTTTATACTCTTCTGAAGTGTTACTCAAGTTGCTTTCACAGCTGCTCCTGTCACTCAGCGTGATGATCTCTGGATCTGCGTGTGGAGGAGTCTGATTAGCTGGTCTGAGTGGCATTCCAGCATCTTCAGCGCTCCTGGATGAATCTGAACTCAGCTCAATCACAGAGCCTGAGGAAGCAGTGGTCTCGTCACAAGATTCTGTCAAATAAGATGAAGACGCAGTGGACGACTGAGGCATGGTGGTGCTGAGAGACAATTCAGAGGAGTCCCTAGAGGAAGTGAGGTAATACCACACTCCTCTGATGCCGTCACTACTGTTGCTGCTCTCAGTATTTTCACTGAAACCGTCCACTGTACAAGATGAGCCCGTCTGTTCTGATGCAGATGATGGCATCTTATTCTTCCTGCTGTAACGGTGAGTCCCAAGAAAAACGTCATCACTAAGAGTGAAGGAATCCAGCGTTGATGTCACAGCCTCCACACAGGATGGAGATGGAAACGAAGATGAGACGTCCTGCACTGATGGCTCGTGTAATGGTGATGCAGGGGTTAAGTTATTCGATTGGATTGGTGGGTCTAGCGCGGAGGAAGACGACTCAAGTATTTGGCTGACCAGATCACTCAGGTTCTGAGATGGAGTGGAGTGGATTAAGGAAGAGGAAGACATGAATCCAAAACACAAGCTCTGGTCCACGTCGGCTCGCTCCATCTCCAAAGAGCTTGTGAGAGATGAAGACCATTCCAGCTGCTTGCATAGCCATGGATATTCTGAACCTCCAAATTCATCACCCCGAGGACTGGTTAAACTCTGCTGAACTGAAATACTACTTTTCAAACTTTTGGGGTTGGTAAGATTTTTTTTTTTTAAATGTTTTTTAAAGAAAAAAAACAAAAACTGTACACAGTAAAAAAGTAATATTGTAAACAATTATTACAATGTACATAATTGTTTTCCATTTTATTATATTGTGAAATGTAATTTATTTTAAGCACCAAAGTCGAATTTTCAGCGGCCATTATTCCAATATAGGGCTGTAAAATTTTTTTTTGAATTTTGAATATTCGTCGAATTTAAAACAAAAATCCAAATTTTTTTAGGTGTGCGTTAAGGAGGCAGCCTTATCAGTGGTGCAAGGGATGCGATGACGATGTAAGTGTCATTGTATTTTAATGCTTTTGTTAGCCTATCCGGTTGAACCGACTAGATGCGGCGCTGCTGCATTGTTCTTTAAAAATATTGCGGAAAAAGAGAACAATGCGGAGAACATCTTGTTTACATCAAAACTGAAACCAAACCGTTCACACAGAACACATATTTATCACATTTTCTAGAGGGACATCTATCACCGTTGCACTCGCATCTCGTACAAAAGAGCTGCATGTTTAGAAAGCCTTGTAAAATTAATGCAAGTTTAACTTTGGAAAAAAAACATATATCGAGACTTTATGACGCAGGTTTTTTTCTAATGTTTCAAAGAGAAATGGACTAATGTTGATTGACCTTTCCGCCCTTTGTAGATAAAAGAGAATACTGCATGCTCGTTTGTTTTAAAGATTGTTTAAGCCAACTTAATTATAATGCGTTTTATAAACATCATATTTATTTAAACATTATGACACTTTTTTCACAGCATAAGTCATTTTATCTTATGACTTGAACTTAGTAATATTTTGCTCCGACAATGCGCCCTCTTGTAGCAGACATCAGAAGAAGAAGCAAAAGCTTTTCTTCACCATAACGAAATATTATGCATTTTATTCAAATATAATTAAATTTAGTTTTGCAGCACATTTTGACGAACCCTACTCCAATATGACGATTATGCGTGAAAACGGTTGTGAGCTACTGCTTATATTGTTGCTGGAAAACTTAGCTTATTTTTTTTTTTCAAGCCTTTTAAGATTTTTTTTTTTTTTTTTTAAAAAAAAGTCAAAGCACTGACATTTATTTGAAACAAATTTTTGCCTAACAACATAAATGTCTTTTTTTTGCTTTTTTGTCATTTTTAAATCAATGTAATGTAGCCTTGCTTAATAAAATGTAATTTAAATTTTTTTTAAATCTCACTAACCCCAAGGTTTTGAACAGTATTGTATGTAGCAGAATGAAAGCATGCTACGAGCCATTCAGAATTCAAGACCAGATTAAAAATAATGATAAATGAAAGCATGAACAAGTAAGCTGCAATGGAGAGTTTTTAAGGTGTCTACAATAATTTCCCAGAAAACGTAACGGACAAAACTGTATGCAGGACATACTGAGTTCTGATGTTGCTCCGGTCATGTCGTCCTGTGCAAAATTTAAACAGATTCTCTTGGTGCTGCTTCCACCTGTAATACACTGTATAACACAATCCATATGTATCTTACCAGCATCTTCTGCAGTGATCTGGACTCATCCCAGTCTCCCCTCAGCCCAATCCCTTCATCCTCACAGCTCACAGCATGCCCGAGACGAATCAACTCTTTACCGAGATCCAGAGCCTGAGACAGAGATGACCGACCACAGAGCATTAAAACAAAGAAGATAGACACCACTCACATTTCTTTCTGAAATTGTGAAAGTTTGTTTTGTTAATGTCAACCTCGCCACTACAATGTCAGTGTCTTCTCTCAGCATTTTTTAGGCTGGTGATAGACTGTAGATATTTAGAGTGGTTGTTACTTCATATTATTTCTAGGTGGTAGCAATCATGCTAAAATTTAGCTGAAGAGCACATAAATGTGTAGATTAACTCTGAGGTTTCAGTTGTTATCATTAAATATATTTAAAATAAAAATATTTTTCATTTAAAATGATTCAAGAATAATAGAAATACTCCTTTAATAATTATTCTATATTAATAAAATATTTAATTGTTGATTTGGCAAATAACACATCAATTAAAAGTGAAATAACCATTTAGAAATATCTTTAAAAAATTACAAAAGCACATAAAATTACTCAAATTAAAATGAAAACAGAAATTATATATAAAAAAATAGAATATAAATAATATCAAACAGAACAACATGGCGCTAGAAGGTCATGGGTTTGATAACCTGGGAATTAACTGATAAAATGGTCAGCTAAATACAAAGATTGAAATGTAATACATTATAATATGAAATACTCCAGTTTGAAGTGCCTGTCAACATCAGAATTTATACCACAGCTGTAAAATTCATTCAAGTGAGTTGTGATGTTGACCTCTAACCTTTCCCTGGCTGTTGTCATAGAGTTTAACGCTGGGCCAGGATGAGATCTCAGAATGAGAATAACTGTACAATTTGGCCAGTAAAGCTTTCCATTCAGCACAGTATGTCATGCGCTCAAAGTCATCCAGGGCTGCCTCAGTCCAAACCTCTCCTGAAACAAAGTACGAAAAGATAACATTTTTAATAGACAACTTTATTCTGTGGCTTACCCTTAAATTTCACTGATAAACACCTGAAGATCACTCTTTACCTGCAGGACGAACCCCTGCTAAGCTGCACTCAATGGCTTGAAAGGGCAGGCTCAGGAAGTCACTTCTAAACACCACAAAATAATACACCATCAGAAAGAGTACTGTATACACACAACTCCCAAAATGCATCTGCGTTTATTCATAGAAGCTAAAACACAGTAATCAAGAGCCCAATTAGCATATAAATAGCTGATTCTGCATTCTCTATCTCTTATTTACCTCATGCTTCGTAAATGTTCCCGTGGAAGCTCCCCGTTGTCCCCAAAGTCCACGTAATACAAATCCACCAGGCCAGAGCCCAGAATTCCCAACACTCGAGCACGATTCCACGTGCCATGGTCCCTGTATGGAGCAGCCACTATATCTCCAACAATAATGGTGTCCACTCTGTGCTCCTGTGGTAGGAGAAGAATAATATAGTAGAATTCACTCATTTATCAGGGTCATGGATCCCACGTCAAGTGAGGTCAAGCAAACTTACTTGTGGGGTATCACTGTTGTAGAAACGGCTAATTTCGGCCGTCAGTTTATCCAGCTGTAGAGATCGGACCCCCAGAATCTGGATCCAAAAGTGTTGAGGATTCTCAGACGCAGACACATACACCTCCAGATGCTCATCGGGCTGGAAGCTCAGGTCTGGACTAGGAACTGGTAAGAAAATACGTACATGTATATTAGTATTGCGTCTTATAACAGGGTCTAAATATGATTCCTCAGTGGGGCTGAACAATTTAGGGGGGTTTTTTTTTTCAACAAAATTAAAACTGCATTTTGTCAAATAAAATTCTGCAGTATAAAATGATTATTTATAAAAATAAAAAAACCCTCCAGATTTGTAGGGCTGCACAATTTGGCACCCCAAAAATCATATTGTGACTATATCAATATAAATATATTTTAAAAATACTATTATATATAGTGATATTTATATATTAATATATAGTAATTAGTAAAAAATTAGCATTCAAAAAAATACTACAACTAAACAGTACAAGTGTAAAATTACAAAACTTAATTTTCAAATTTTAGGCCATCAAGCTTTTATTTTGTAAGAAAAATCATATTGACTCCTCTCCCCTTCTCTTTCAAAGCTTTTTATTTTCATTTTGATCAATCATTCAGCCTTATTCCTTGGTAAACTGAAAAATTTTTTTAAGAAAAAGTTCACCAAAAATTACTCAATTTAACTCAAATTAAAATGAAAACCGAAAAAGATAAAAAAAAACAAAAAAAACTGTTTAAGAAAAGGTTCACCAAACTATTACATTTTTAACAGAAAAAGGTTAAAAAAAACAACATTAAATTCTAATAATAACTAACTGTGAGGTTATGATACTAACTGTGAGTAATTGATGACAGAAATGTCATTTTTGGCAATTCCTTTAATTAACCTTCAAAACAACATTAAATTCTAATAATAACTAACTGTGATGATACTAACTGTGATGTTATGATACTAACTGTGAGTAAATTCCCTTAATTCACTGGCCTTGTGAAGTAGGGTTGTGAGTTGCTGACAGGTAGCGGGACATTGTTCCACCGGTTCCCTTAATCAACGTGTGATAACACCGATAATACCGGTATCACCGCGGGGGCGGGGCCTTCCCTCTTTTAAATAGCTTGTAAAAGCGGTGTTTGTGCGCATTGACTTTCCTTTCAAAAGTAGCTGCAGCTCAATTCAGAGTAAAGCAATTGTTTGTTTTTAGTTCGTTTTAATTTCCCCTCTTTTCCTCGCTTTTAAATAGCTTAAAAGCGGATTTAAGTGCGAGAAGTAGCCGGCCAGTTAGGCGTCAATTGCTTGAAGTGCCAACAACAAAATACAATGTCAAATCACTTTAGCTCATATATCTAAAACTCAGAACTTTTAACAAAACTAATAAAAATACACCATGGTATAGGGCAGGCTATGCCTCATATAAAATAAAAAATAACTTACATAAAGTTTAAATAAGTATACAAAACTGGAAATAAGTAAACATGAATAATATATAACCAAATAAATAAGAAACGTAGAACGTTTATTAGCAAAACGAGTAAGAAAGCTTGGAGGCACAGCATACACCTTGACGTCAAATAAAATAAATAAATGACACAAAGTTTAAATAAAGTAAAAATCAGCAAACAATAGGCACGAATTGAAATTGCGAATTGAAAATACGCTTAATGGAAACGCGTCAATTTCGCAAAAACTCCCATATATCGCAAAAAAGTTTTTACGCTTGCATGAGGTGGTTTTTCAGGCAATGCGAAAAAGGAATAATTCGCAAAACTGCAATGGAAACGGCTTTTTCGCATTTACAGGTCACATGGCGTATGTAAAAGTCATATGATCATTCTTCAATGCACTATAACCTCCAAGAAACACATCACACCTGACCCTCTCCAGTATAAGGGGCGCTCCTACCATTAATGCTTAGACAATTTACACAATGCACATGTCTGTGGTGCAGTGTGGCTCTGATACAGTCACTGAAGCCGATTGCGGCCACTCAATGCTTGTGCTTATGTTTTTATACAGTCTATGGTTTAATCCAGCCGCGCCACGCACGTTTCTGAAGCGGCTCTCTTTGCTGCTTCTGTAAAGATACACGCATAAGCCTCCTTTGAATAAATATAGCCAAAATTCTCCACCAAATCCGGATTGCCCATGACTTATCGCGGCAGAGGCACAAAAGGTTACGATTCAGCCGCCTCATAACATGGTTAAGAGAATCGACCGTCATTTCGCCCAATACTGTTTTCATCGACATTCAGAAAATATCGCCAAAGTTTTGTCAAATCTGTAATGGAAATGCGCCTAATGTGAAACCAATTAAATAAGAAACAAATGTTTAAAAAAAACTTCCAAAATCACCATAGATAAACAGCAAAAGTCAACAGGCTTTTCAAAATCCATATTGCCAAACAGACGCTTTTGCATTTCGTTTCAAAACTAATCTTTTTTATCCGTGATCTCTTGTCCGTCTCAACTCACTACTGGTCAGTCAGCTTGACTCACTCTCCTCACTGGATAAATTAACTCTGATCTGTGATGCAACTGGCCTTCAACTGCATTGATTAATTGTAGTGTCTGTTCTTTTACTGAACTAAATGATTTTTATTTCTATAAAAAAATCTAAACGACGGTGGCCGAGGTCCTGGCCATGGCGTGGAGAAATGAGTGACAGTGCACGGCCTTAACACCGGTATCACCGTCAGCACCGTCTATCGCGGCAAGCCTAGTGTGAAGGTGGGATTTACGACTCTTACTTTCAAATTGCTCGAGATCTCAAAGGTGGGATGAGACTGGAGAAGAGATATCTCCTTCCTTGATTTAAGGGAGTTTTCAGCAGTATCACTGTAGTCTGTGAAGCCGTTGACCGGAACAGACCCCTCTTGTTTAAGCTCAGTCATTGGGGAAGGTAAATCTTTTCCATTAAGCTTTAATAATTCATTCTCCAGTCCTTGAGCCTTGTTTAACTGCTCTGTTTCCGGCGGTTTCCTCTTCTGACGCAAGACAGAAGCCTGACTTATTCGCTTTCGTACAGTTTCATTCTCTATGATTTTCTCCATGATCATTTCCTGTGAGGAAAAAAAAAAATAATCGTTCAAACACTGGGTCTGCCTCACTACATGCGTGCATAAAACCTGTGTGTGAATGCAGAAACTTTTTCTAAACCACACGTATGCTAAAATCTCACCTTCGCACTTTGAATCTCCTTGCGTGTGCCGGTTATTGTGATCTTGCCCTTCTCCTCCAAGCTGCGTCCACGATCTTTGGAGCAGTTCACCCTGGCCCCCGAGACTCTGTTTATGAACTTCAAAGTCTCACCACCACGACCTGAAGCAAACAATATTTCAAACATTTTACACAAGATTATATGTTGACAGAATGAAGCGAAGCACAGATGCTCTAAAAATGCAACAATAGGCACTTTTACTTAAAGTAAACTGTACGCCAACCTATAATTCGCCCAAATGCCGTCTGAGGCACGTCTATGACATCGGTGATGATCTCACAGTCGGTGGCCAGTTTCTCCAGAGCACACTGCGCCACCAGAATCTGCTCCGGTGAGCCCTGAATCAGAAAATTCACCAGGCTCTGCTCTTCAGTGTTTGGCAGCACATTTATCTGAGCACCAGACTTCTGATTCACCTACACAAACGTGAGAGTTAGAGAACCGCATGATGCAAATCGTATACCTTTTTCATCAAATATTTTTTTCTCCTCTATAAAAAAAAATTTTTTTTTTAAACATCATAATTGTTAAATAATGTTTTGCAATTAAATTTTATAGAGATTATTACACTCAAAAAGAAAATATCCTAATATACTTACTACAGTACCTTCACAGCCGTGGAAATCACGTAAAATTTGCTAATTAAATTTACAATATTTACATTTAAACTAACAATTTAAGATAAAATAAATTACATAAACATAAAATCCTTAATATTCATATTAGTAGACACTTATCTAAAGCAACAAATTAGGAACATACTCATAGAATACACTTTGTTCAAAAGTTTGGGGTCAATACGATTTTTTTTCTAAATAAATTATGACTTATTCAGTAAGAACGCATTAAATTGATCAAAAGTTACAGTAAGACATTCATAATGTAACAAAAAAACTCGGTCTGCACGATTATGACAAAAATCATAATTGTCGATTATTAATTACGATTATCACAATTTACATTGAATGATGTTTATACCATTGTTTGATGCAACTGCATGCTGTAATTTATATGAAAATAAACGAGCTGAAAACACTTTGCTTTTCTATAGTATTAAGCCTCAAATGTCAAATATGCATCAGATTGGTTTCTTCTTTAAACTATAAAAAAAAAAGTAAAAAATATGAATGGTATTATAATGTTATACTAAAACAATGGAAAAACCCTTAAGATAACATGTAGAAAGAAAAAAAACATCTCTTAAGCACACAGAATAACATAAGTGGACTTTAAACGATTAATTGCACCTTTGAACGATTACGTAATTGTGGCATCAATAATTGTAATTGCGATTAGAAATGAAGCGATTAATTGTGCAGCCCTAATTTTAAATAAATGCTTTTCTTTTAAACTTTCTATTCATCAAAGAATCCTGAAAAAATTGTTTCCAAATAAATAAACAAATAACCACACCAAATCAGTATATTAGAATTCAGCTTTATTATTACAATAATAAAAGTAAATTTTAAAATATATTAAAAAAGAAAGCTATTTTAAACGAATCATTTCCCAATTAATTAAATAAACGCAGCTTTGGTGAGCCTAAGAGATTCTTGCAAAAATATTTTTTAAACCCTACAGGCCCCAAACTTTTGAACAGTCTATTGCATATACTGTATAGTTCTAGTGCCATGCAAAAAGACAGAACAAACACTCACTATGTCTAGAAAGGTGCTCTGATATCTTGCAATAGATCGGTACACGTCAAGGGGAACAGATATTCTGGACTCCTCTTTGCTTTGGCATTGCACTACAGAAATCAAATAATGGAATAAAGAATATCAACACTATACTATCACTTTTATAATTACAAAACAATATCATTTTGACCATTCGTGAGTGGAAAACATTTCAGCACATGGCAATTGATCAGAGCATTAAAAAAAAGCTTACTAGAGTTCACAACTCACCACTGCTTCTTCGAATGTGACGGTAAACAAGGTATCCCACCGTGGCCCCCACAGAAAGGCCGGCAGCCAAAGCTACTTTCTTCCCAGAGCTCAGGCTCTTCCACGGTCCATCTTTCACCGCGGCCATCACTTGGGTCGGACCAACCGGTAAACTCCACCTAGAGACGCAGAACGAGCTGTAAGGACCATGAACAAAGCAACACCTGAACTTTAGTCCGCACCATGTACGATTTTACATGGGCTTTCTTAGTAGCGCCATGCAACACAAATGAATGGTTGATGACAACGGCAAAGACAGGCCTTCTTGTTGTCCTTCAAAAATCTGCAGAACTTTAATCAAAAGTTACTATTTGAGCACTCATTTATGAGATTAGTTATAGCTAGCCTATTTTTTGTTACCCAGTTGGCTAAATAAGGAGAACAAAGATCACATTTAACAAACACTAAGACTCTATAATTGGATTATGGACATTACAGGCTGTGGAAACGCATTAGATCTTTCAAACACGACAATTAACAACACAGTCTTGGACAGCAAAGCAGTGGACTGGACAAAGCTGCAATAATGACATGTTTTGTCTTCTAATCTCCCTGACTCAATGAAACCGCTAATCAAATTATTTGCATTTGCATGAGGTATTTCTGCAAAAACTGCATCAGCTGAAGGATAAAGCAGAGCTTCAGCGCAGTATCGATGCATAAAGCGGTGGTGGACGTCCATCTTGCAGACACACACAGGAGCAACACCATGCAGAATGATTCTCACTGTGAAAACAGGGCAGTGGGGCTGTAGCTCAGAAACACACGGGGTGGTTTAGGGACGTCCACGTCCATCTTGGACCTCAAACCTCCTGTGCTGCCTCTCTTTAGCAGGAGGAACAGGCAAAAGAGTGAAATAAATTAAATACAAACACCAGCTGAAGGCACCATCCTGATTCCTTTTAGCATGTCAGGAGCTCCTCAATTGGGGGAACTAATAAATAACCCTAACAAGCACATGCGCCATGTAATACACCACTTCTTTTTATTTTTTAAATATAAAAGAGACAAAAACAGCAAATGCATATTGATGGTCATTTGACATTTCATTTGAAGCCAAATCAATGTTTAGTTGTAATATTGCAGTTTGAGAAGCCCTCGAAATCAGCCATTTTTCCATTTTTCTTTTAATTTAGAGCTTAATAAATGATATGCAACCATTGTTGTTATTGTTAACTAAACCAGAAACCGTTAAAAAAAACGATTTCAGCAACTAAAATAAAGCAGAAATAAAATAAACCTATACTTATTAGAAAAACTTACATTTTGAAAAAGTTAAGTCGACAACTAATCTTAAGAGTGGCTAAAATCTGAGGAAGAAAAAAATATGGAAACATTGATTGAAACCTAAAACGCAAACCGAAAATATAAAATAAAAGGTCATTTAAAATAACATGAGTGCTGTTATTGCTAAAATAACACTGCATGATGCAACCTAATCGGATGTATTTCTGAGGTATTATTTTGCATTTGAAAAGATGCACATCTGCTGCACATGTGGCAGAATAACCAAAAGTGTTGATAGCCATATTAAAGAATTATATTGTAAAAGCTTCTAGAACCAAAAAAACTAATAAAATAACGTCTTGCTCTGTTATTATAATCCACAAATATATTTTTAGTCAAGTGGTTCACATAATAACCATTTAAAACCAACTTAATCAGATGATATATAAGCAAATGGAGTGGGGGTTCAATCTTCAACTGGCTGGCAGGAGCCGCCACTGACAGGTCACGTGACCTGCCAGTGGTTGGTGGCAGCTGCCAGTGGCAAGTCACGTGACCTGTCAGTGGTTGGTGGCAGCTGCCAGTGGCAGGTCACGTGACCTGTCAGTGGCTGGCTGGCTGGCTGGCAGTATGCCTTAACAAGATCCACTGGCGGATCAGTCAGACAGCCGCAAGAGCGCTCCGAGTTTAACGCGTTCTCTACCACTCTCTCTACAAGGAAATATATGATTGTATGATTATTCATATATTCTTATGGGTCTAGTCTATTAATTTGTCGACATTTTACAGAGGCTTATTACAAATAAAGTGCCCAAATGGCCGTGATCTCAACTGTCAGCTGGTTGTCGCTTCCACTGGCGGATCAGTCAGACAGCCGCCAGAGCGCTCCGAGTTTAAAACGGTCTCTACCGACTCTCTCTACAAGGAAATATATGATTTTATGATTATTCATATATTCTTATGGGTCTAGTCTATTAATTTGTCGACATTTTACAGAGGCTTATTACAAATAAAGTGCCCAAATGGCCGTGATCTCAACTGTCAGCTGGTTGTTGCTTCCACTGGCGGATCAGTCAGACAGCCGCAAGAGCGCTCCGAGTTTAACGCGTTCTCTACCTCTCTCTCTACAAGGAAATATATGATTTTATGATTATTAATATGTTCTTATGGGTCTAGTCTTTTAATTTGTCGACATTTTATAGAGGTTTATTACAAATAAAGTGCCCAAATGGCCGTGATCCCAACTGCTAGCTGGTTGTCGCTTCCACTGGCGGATCAGTCAAACAGCCGCAAGAGCGCTCCGAGTTTAACGCGTTCTCTACCGCTCTCTCTACAAGGAAATATATGATTTTATGATTATTAATATATTCTTATGGGTCTAGTCTTTTGATTTGTCGACATTTTATAGAGGCTTATTGCAAATAAGGTGCCCAAATGGCCGTGATCTCAACTGTCAGCTGGTTGTTGCTTCCACTGGCGGATCAGTCAGACAGCCACGGTTAAACTGCGAGTATAAAGCATTCCCTATCACTCTCGCTGTATGAAAATACACTATTTTAATATTATAAATATATTCTTATGACTCTATTCTTTTGTATGATTGACGTTTTAGGTGGGTTTATCCCAATTAAAGCAGTCAAATGAACATGATCACGACTGGTTGCTTACTGACGCTTCTCTGGACGCTCAACCAGCCAGCCGCTGCTGCGAGTATAACGCGTTCCCTATCACTCTCACTGCAAGGAAATACCTTTTTTATTACTATGACTATATTCTTATGACTCTATTATTTTATATGATTGACGTTTTCGTTTTTTTCCCCAATGAAAGCAGCCAAATGAATGTGATCACGACTGGTTTCTTACTGACGCTTCGCTGGACGCTCAACCAGCCATCCGCTGCTGCCTCTCATTCCAAGGAAATCATTCTAATTGTTATGGATACTGCCACTAGTTGTGACGATTATGTAATAACATTTGTTATGCAATAATGTAAAGCATAAAAATGACTATTAAAACGTGAATTATCCCAATAACAAGAATATTTCTCATAAAGTAATTTCAGCGACAACAGGACCACCGGCAAGTTCGGGTGTTGTGGGGGTAATATTATATAAAAAATCCAACTTCGAACTCCATTAGGGTTCAAGGTCGGGGGCCTAACTGATTGGCAGCACCAGTGACCATTGGCAGCTGGCAGTCTGATTCTGGCAGGTCACGTGATCTGCCAGTGGTTGGCTGCCTGGCGGCTGGAAGTCCACTGTCAGGAACCATTGATTTATGGCAGATTTATGTTGCTCTCTTTCCACTCTATACGGGAATAATAATATACATTTTTATTGTACATATGTTCATATGACTTTATTCTTTTACATATTCGATGTTTTATGGAGTGATATGGAACCCGTTCAATTCGGAGCTGAAAATGACTGGCTGCACTGAAAGGCAGTAACCCACCAGTCCGGATCACAGTCATTTGAACACTTTATTTGTGATAAACCTCCCTAAAATATCCACAGTTTAAAAAACTAGACTTATAATAATATATTAATAATCATAAAATAATATATTTAATTGCAGAGACAGTGGTAGGGAACGCGTTAAACTCGGAGCGCTCTTGCGGCTGGTCGATTGAGCAGCCAGTGCAAGCGGCAATATCCTGCCAGTCTGGATCACGGCCATTTGAACACTTTATTTGTGATAAACCTCCCTAAAATGCCGATCATGTAAAAGAACAGACCCATAAGAATGAATTCATAATCATAAAATAATATATTTCCTTGCAGAGAGAGTGGTAGAGAACGTGTTATACTGGCAGCTTCATAGCGGCTGGCTGGACTAAAGTGTCAGTAACCCACCAGTTGGGATAACAGTTATTTGACCACTTTAATCGGGATAAATCTCCCTAAAACGTATATCATATAAAATTATAGATTCATATGAATATAGCCTATACATAATGATAAAATAATTTATTTTCTTGCAACGGGAGTGGTAGAACGCGATAATCTTTAAGTTTAACAGTGACTGGCTGGATGAGCGACTAGCGAAGCGTCAGTAACCCACCAGTCAGGATCACGGCAATTTGACGGCTTTAATCGGGATGAATCTTCCTTAAACGTCAATCATAAAATAATAGATTCACACGAATGCATTAATAATAATAAAAAAAATGAATTAAATTGTAGTGAGAGTAATATGGAACGCGTTAAACTCGCAGCTCAATAGCAGCTGGCTAAACTGAAGAGTAGGCAACCCACCAGTCGGGATCACGATCATTTGGGGGGAAAAAAAAAAAACCAACCCCCCCACTTAAATAAGGATAAAACCCCCTAAACCGTATATGATCTTAAAGAATAGATTCATGAGAATATATTTATTATAATAATAATAGTAATGCATTTCCTTGCAGCTAGAGTGGTAGAGAACGCGTCAAAATTAGAGCTCAATTGCCACTGGCTGGACTGAGCGGCCAGAGCAGCGTCAGACCCACCAGTCGGTGTTACGGCCATTTGTCTCCTTTATTCAGGATAAACCTCCCTTATACGCCTATGATATTAAAGAGTAAATTCATAAGAATACATTAATAATAATAAAACTATTAATTTCATTGCAGTAAGAGTCATTAAACTGGCAGCTGGCTGGACGGAAGCGGCAGTAACCCACCAACCGGGATCACGGCCATTAGACTACTAATTAAACCTCCTTAAACCTATATTATATTAAAAATACGTTCAAAAGAACATATTCACAATAATAAAATTATGCATTTCCTTGCAGCAGGAGTGGTGGGGAATGCATAGGCATACTCATAGCTTAAAAAGTCTGACTGTAGGAAACTGTTATAGGAGGACATGAACACAGATAATATATTAATTGACTCAAAGTTGTTTACAAAAACAATGTAGAAATAACAAAAATAAAATCAGAATGATTTCCTTGGAATGAGAGGCAGCAGAGGCTGGCTGGTTGAGCGTCCAACAAAGCGTCAGTAAGCAACCAGCCGTGATCACGTTCATTTGACTGCTTTAGTTGGGGAAAAAAGGTCAAGAGTCATAAAAATATATTAATAATAAAATAGTGTATTTCCTTGCAGGGCGAGAGATAGGGTAGGCGTTCTACTCGCAGATCTACAGCGGCTGCCTGAAGCTGCCAGCCAGCCACTGGCAGGTCACGTGACCTGCCAGAATCAGACTGGCAGCTGCCACCAGCCACTGGCAGCTGCCAGAATCAGACTGGCAGCTGCCACCAGCCACTGACAGGTCACGTGACTTGCCACTGGCAGCTGCCACCAGCCACTGGCAGGTCACATGACCTGTCAAGATTGAACCCCTACTGAGCAAATGTGTAAAACTCAGATTTGGGTGGAGACAGTAGGGTCACTAGCCATAGATGTAACTTAGATGCAAGAAAGATGTAACTTAGGCCAAACCAGACTTTATTTGAATGTAGGTCTGCTTCACTTTACTGCATTCTCTCTCTGGTTTAGCATGTGTGCAAATATAAACAAGACGGCATTCACGTGCATCAGTGACATCTACCTTTGCTGCTTTTTCTTTTGCTCATTGAAGCTGTAGTTGTATCACTGCACCATTATCAGATACATGCACATAAAAACAAGACCTGTTGTGCATCAAGATCATGCACGTGAATATGCGCGTGCAATTGTTAATGCAGCGTCTGTCAGCGCGTGATGGATGTGCATTTCTCGCCTTTTCAAACAATCAATCCCACGTTTTAAACCTTAATTGTTTTAAAAGCCTACGTCTGACATAGGTTTGTTTGGCTGGGTCATGCCTTTGCAACATATACAGCAGGTCGTTCGGGTTTTCAAATGGCATTTTCCTCGGACGCCTAGATAAACCAGATAAAGCACTAAAACAGATATTCCGATATATTTACCTCTAAAAGGGTAGAAACCCACGTAGCGAGTCCTTCCAATGATCTTATGACACCCTTCAGCCTGCTGCTGCTGCTGCTGATCCACCGGCGCTGCCGTGCTTCATTCTGGAGTACGCAGTACGCACAGTTAACCTTTCAACTATGATTGGCCAACATCCCGCTTGTCAACCACTAGATCCAATCACAACCTCTGATGTTGTGGCACCTCTGGTGCAGACCCGCCCCCTATTGGACGATTATAGCAACACACAGTGGGCCTAATAATTTCTTTCAACCTTGATGGCATAATCAAGTCTTGATTTGTTAAGTCCAATCACGGAATGTGATTTTTATGTTTCTAAAATGGAATAAGTAAATAATACATTAAATACACGTTAAAATTGTGTTTTAAAAGTGTTTGAAAATCTGAATATTAAAACTCCTGTAACTTTTTCAGTCAGTATTTCATCGCTAACGACTTTTCCAGTTTGTTTATAAAATGGAAATAGTAAATAATAAATTAACTAAACATTAAAATTGTTTTAAAGTGTGTGACATCTGAATTTCAACTCCTGGTAAATTTTTCAGTAGTATTTACATCGCTAACGACTTTTCCAGTTACTACAGTAACAGAATGTGAAAAATAAAATATCTGAACTATATTAAAGCATATTGGTTTTGCCCATATCTCTGAAAGAAGTGTAAATGTGGATCAATATGCACTCGTATTTTGGCCAGAAGCATCAGTTTAATGTTAAAATGCCTTATTAACTGATTTTTTTATAACAAACATGCAGCTTTTGTGTCAAGTCGTGTGGATTATGTATGAATTAATGTTTTTTCGCTCACTGTTATAAACTTAATTAGTGCCCAGGGCAACCATTCACTCCCAAAGATGATCCATGGGGAGCAACTTGATGTAATGCTAGGCCTTGTCGTCTTAGAGAAGCAGCATCCGATCGCGCAAAAAGGAAGCAATACAAGCTTCATTTGAAGCATCTTCTCGAGGCCGCAAAAGCGTCACATATATTGAGAGAAGCAAATGATCATTTTTGTGTAAACGATTCCTTCGAATATTGCAGTATGTAAAACTGCAGACTTCGGCAGAATTGATGAAAGGATTTGGACAGTTGAACATTACAATATCATAAGAGACTTTCTTAATGAAATGAACAAATTTATTAACATAACATTGGCCACAAATAATCTCTGGGGAAGGGAAGAAATCAATGTTAAAGACATCATAAAAAAATACAAACTGTACAACATTTATAAATCTTATGAACATTCATAAATAGCACATATATTGGGTCAATCAGTGTAGGTTGTAGCCCGGGCATGTATTTTGCAGAGAGGTTCTGCACAGCCCCCCTAAAAGGGCCTGATTCACACTCCTGGCTTAAAGATGACAGATTTTCTGACTGATGGACAAACATCAGCGACATTTTAATCCATGCATGAAACATATTCAATGTTCAGCAGATGAGTAAATCAAGAAAACCTTGCATTCTTATGGTCTTTATCATGCATACATCAGGAAATAAGGGGAGAGAGAAGATTTCAAAAATAATTACCAAAAAATTACTGTACAAAAAAACACAGCTCCCAAAACATTTTTCCTGTTACTACCATTTGTACATAACAGAAGATCAGTGCTTATAAAAAAATTATTTCGCCCCCTAAACTGATATGCTATTTTACAATTTTCTTAATTTTACATATTTATACCACTGATTTAGCACCAAGTTGAAAAAACTTAAGACGTTATTTACGTTTTGATTTCGAGCATTCATTAAGCCTGATTGGGCGGCTTAGTTACACAGCAGTGATTCTGAACGAAAACACTGGAACACGCACAGTTCGTGTATGGGGGGGTTAAGTATAACCTCTAAACACATTGTAAGACCCACCTTCCTGTTGAATGAGACAGGGAAGTAGAGCATGCAAGCAACAATCAGTGCAAAAAAGGTAGGACTAGTACACGTTAAAAATGGCAAACATTCACGAGGAGCTGCTAGGTTGCAATCATAGAGTTTGGATTGGAACAAGCGATGAGAAAGATGTACAGACATATGTAATCATTTCAAAATAAATATCAACATTAGATTAGAAATTACAGTATGTATTTGTGATTTAAACTTGAGTATAACAGCGTGACAGGAACAAAAAGTCAGGAAATCAATAAATTAAGACATCTTGCAGTATATTACATGGGATAGATAGTGGATTATTGGAAAGACAGGTTCTTTAGAAAATACTAACTGGGTTCTTGAGGTCCCATGATACCTGTACACAATCATTTTTAAAATCTACCACATTATACAGATCTAGCAGCAACTTAAAGGGACAGTTCACCTAAAAATTGAAAAGTCAAAACTGATTATCACCCTCTACCATCAAACAGTGAATGACCTTCACTGTAGGATACAAACAATAACCACTACTACTAAATACTTCTATTTATGTTATGCAGAGCAACGTCTACAGGTTTGGAACAACATGAGGGGGTGTTGATGGATATATTCCAATTTTTGCGGGTGAGACTATCTCTTTACGTACTAATTTTATAATCTAGGGGAGGTCACGAAGAGGTTCAAGGCATCTGTTTGGTGCTTTGCACTACTATTGAGACACAAAAGAACCTGCTGGTAAGCTGTAGTGATAGGCTGTCACTGTCAGAAAGATCCCATAATTGAATGTATTTTTAACAAGCACATCTGGGTGACACTCGTCCTGAGCCCTTTACTATCATAGAAGCTGCCGCCAACGAGATAACTTAAGATAATAGATAATCAAACCTCTAAATAGGCGCTGCCTGAAAACTTATAGACGTCGTTCGCAATCAGCTGCGGTTAGAGCAGCATACCCGGAGTTGACCCATAGTCCCTCAATACCAGAGGGAGGAAAACCACTGAAATTTCTCGATGAGCCTGGGGACAGGGTGCACCAGACAGCGCTTTTATTTTTTGTAGTTTTTTGTGTTAGACCTCCGCTAGACAGACGCACACTCAGATAGTGTGTAGATATATTCCTCAGCCCTAATTCTCTTGACCCCATGTGACGGTCAGCGAACCCAGGCCCAGTGTTGTCTTGCTGCCCACCCCCTTAAACAATGCATGCAGCGACCGAAACCCCACCGCCCCGAACCGCTCCGCCCAACCAGTAATCCGTTGCCCTGGCTGCCCCTCCCATACTGTGACCGCACAAAAAAAACGACCCCCTCCACCCAGCACCAATCCTGTGACCGCATTGAACAGTCCTGACCATTCTTCCTTAGCGGAAAGTATGCTTTGCTGGTTCACAAGTTTGTTTGCTTGACACTGCAGACTTTTGCAGCTAAAATCGGTTTTCCCGAAGCAAGAAAGACAAGCGGCTACCGCTACTGGAAATGCATTTAATCATTCGAAAATAATGATTGTCCAGGTGAGACACCCCGCCCTTATCAGATCCCATACTGCGACAGGGATCTCCAGGTGTCGACAGGGCACTTCTAGCGTGGGGGTGCGGGTGCTGGAGGACAGTGTGGAGAGGCCGACCTGGATAGCCCCGATGACTGACGTGCGACACGTACACTGTCGAAGGTCCCACTCGAAGAGTGCCACCTGCAAGAGCGACACGCGGAGCAGAATGGTTGGAAGCTAAGCTTCTCAGCCAAGTTGCTCTAGCTGATACTTCTCGTAAATGAATTCACTTGATCACAAAAGAAAACAGAATGAAATATTTCCCCTCTGAATATGAGGTAAGTTGTGGTGATGACATTCACATTATAACCTGTTAAAACAGGCTTCAACAAGCTCTTATGACGTACTAAATGAACTGCACGAAACCTCTCAGCAGTGTGACAAAGAACCATACGGCTAAAATACGAACACAGGGAACCTACAGCAAAAGCTCATCTCATGAGCGGTCAACTGTCTCGTGTTTGAAACAAAGGAAATCAATAAAATCCCCATTTCACAACATCTAATAAAAAAATCATGCTAATTTAGCCCTCCGTTGTACATTTTGGTATATATTCTCTATATCGTGCATTACAGTTTCAGGTTTTGAAGGGGATAAAGAAATGGCCTCATTGAAAAACAATCCCTCCATTAAATGACCCTGTCCAAACCAAAGCAGCATGCAGGTGAACATCCCTCAAACAACACAGATGAAATCTTTACTTTGAGTAAAGGCTAAATCAAAAGATAATTTAGGATCTCACTGATTACAAATGCAGCCCTCAGTGGCATTCATGGGAGAAATAGAGTTCCGCCCATTGGAGGTGTTGCAGGAAGCACTCTGTTGGGAGGAAATCCAAAGGAGTCTTCATCTTCTCCACCACTGAAATGAACATGACGTTTAAGTGTCCGGTACAGACACAGGTCAGAAGGGAGAGTTCATCCCCAGCTTAGTCTCAAACTGAAGCTTCTGCCTCTTCTGGTAACGCACTCGTACCCTGAAATCAGAGCCATATTTTCATAAACTGTGGGTTATATGATTAATGATTTATGTAGGCTAGATTTGGGCTTATTTTAAATGTAAAGGAATCACATAAGAAATTAAACAGTCAAAATAGTGAAATAGTGAATATTATAATTTAAAATAACTAAAAAATAACTGTTACAATTAAAAATAACTTTTCTATTTTAATATGTTTAAAAAAGTTATTTAGTCCAGTGATGACAAAGCTCAGCAGCCATTAACTCATGATCGTTAGATGACTTTTTAGGTCTAATATGCTGATATGCTACTCAAGAAACATTTCTTATTATTATCAATGTTGAAATCAGTTCAAACTGCTTAATATTTTAGTGGAAACTGGGATACATTTTTTTTCAGGATTTTTTGAAGAATAATGAAAGTTTAAAACATAATTGTCTTTACTGTCACTTTTGATGAATGTAATGCATCCTTCCTTACTGAATAAAAGTACTATTATTATTATTATAATAATCTAACTGAACTCAAACTTTTGAACAACAGTATACACTGTGGCCTATTTCTTACATAAAGCTATCATACAGCTTCAGATGACTTGAGTCCAATGGCCTACTTTCATGGTGCATTTATATCTTTTTTTATAAATGCATTAATTGTATGAAATGAGCAACAGAGAAAGAAAGTCATTTAGGGATGGTAATGGCATGAAACTGAGTAAGTGATGACACCGTTTTCTTTTGTTCCCTCTACATTAAAGCGATTTATCCTCTTACCTGATTTCATGCAGTTTTACTGCTTCATTGATTAGCACCACAAGTACGATGGACAGAGAGACCAACAGCCAGACCAAGAGGGGAATGTGATGTAGCGTGAAGACCACCTCTGTACTCCTGTCCTGCCACAACTGATAATCTATCACAGCCTGAACCACCTGTCCCAACAACCTGCAAGAAAACAAAACATTGACAAAGTGCTTTTAAATGATCCAAGCGAATTTTTTTTTTACTTCTAAATAAATGACTTTTAGCATGTGACTTGATAATAAAATAACCATTCTCTACATTAAACACTTACACCACAGGCACTGTGAGACACCACCATATGTTACTGAAGGGGTTCCTCCTCCACAGGGGTTGTGAACGGTGCACATAGCTCAGAGAGATGACCACTGAAAGAGAGGAAGAGAGATGGTTTTTTTCACTCAGATCCATCTAGATAAAATATTCAAATGAGACAATTAGGGTATTGAACGTATTGAACCGTTCGGTACAAGGCTTTCAGTTCGGTACGCATTACAAACCGAATGATTCGATGGACTAATCCTATTACATTTGGAAAATAAAACAGCTTAAAGTGTGTGAAATATGATGTTCTCAGTGAACTGCGCTCAACAAGGCAGCCTAAACGATGTAACAGGCAACGTGCGGTCTGCCCCGCGATAACCTCCCCTTGCTGGGGTCGGCGGTCGAAGACGATTGATTGTGCGACGATCAGCCCGACTAAGATATTGACACAACAAATCAACTGTTGGCAATATTAAGAGATTTTGTCCATGTTATTAATGTAGGCTGTTACTTCTTATGTTTATTAGGCCTATATTATTATTTTTTATTATTATGAAGTTACTTTTATTAGGCCTATTAAATTAAAATTACATTTAATTTGCCCCGCAATAATTACCAAAAAACTGACGTGCTGCGAGGATAACAAAACATTAGGCTATATATCACATAAGGTTGTGCGCTATTGGAGATCGCGATATTTCTGGACTTTTATTGAAAAAACGATATAGAGATATTTTGCCAACGTGTGTTATTGATGCGACATCTAGGGCCATACGGGACAGCGGACTCCTACATTTTTTGATATTCTTCATATTCTGTGTGGTCAGTTTACAGCAGTGATAGAAAGTAGCTAATCTTTTTTCAATGAGTTTAAGTTGATTTTTGCCTTTTATGGGCATTTTTACCTTTTTATAAAGCCATTTTTTCTAAAAGTGTGGATCATCTTTTGAGTCAAATTTTTACATTTAATCAGTCAATTAGAATAAAAGACATTTGGGCTGTTACCAAGCAAATGAAATCAGTATCAACAAAATGTATCTTAGCAATGCAGAGGAAACACAGAAGCTGCATATGAAGTGGCATTTAGATGTATTTACACACTATTTAATGCAGCTCAGAGGGACATGGAATGATTTAACCTGCAGTTACAAATGCATAAATAATGTTTTGCTATTTAAAAAATTTTTTTTTTTAAAATTAAAAGATACTTTAAATGTGAAATTAAAACATCACGTATGCGTGTGCACTCTGTAGGTGTTTTGTAATATACTCGATAATGTTAAATCACACATCGTTAAAACAACAATCACGATATTATCGCAGACAATATATATCACACACCCCTACTCCTCAACTAAAATGTTTTTTAAAAAGGTATTTTAAAACAGGTATATTATACAATGAATTATAGGCCTACAATTAAAAATATTAACACTGCAGTCATCAATAAAAAACAATGAAATAAAAAGCTTTTATTTCAAGCACCAACTTTCAAAAACAACCTGTATAAACACGAAATATGTTTCTTCTCATTTTTTTTCCACTGTGTAATGTTAGAAATATTAAGGGAACAAATTAAAACGGTTAGCTATATACCGTTATCAGCACATCTCAGATCTCTGAGAGAATATGCGGCATCAGATGTCGAAAGTTCCGTCATTACGTTTTTACTTTCACTTTCTGCATACTGAACTGACTGAGATTAAGACGTTCACCTGCATAACTCTTGCACAAAGTTTGCACGTTGCTTGTACGATATCTACTGGCTCACCTTCATGGTTTAAAACAGAAATATTCCCAAACATTGCGACGTAAGCAATATCCCGTCACTGACGCGACAGAATCCGAACCGTGGACACCACTGTGGTCGACATACAGACCCGTGCTTTTGTGAACTGTTACACTACTAGAGACAATGTATTTTATTAAAATCACCTGTGTGCAAAGCCAGAAAACCTGCCAGGATCTTCTGAATCAAAAGCAGCCCATTGGACAATCAAAAAACCCTGGACGGGGCATCATGGGAAGCTTATACACAATTATGTGATTAGCATCAATAACATCTAAACCCCACAAGAGGAAAATGCCAAATTCACAACCACAAGCAGCGCCACTGTGTACCCCTGGCCACACGCGTATGTGAGAAGGCAGCGGGGTGATGGTATGCGGTTATCAAATGTTTGTGAGGTAGTGCTCTCTAGAAACACTTCCTGTGAGAAAAAAACCCAAAGCCGAATAAGGTAGACTACATCGTCAGGACCGAACCTCAAAAGGAACCAGCCAGAAAAGTAGTGCTGAGTCTGTAGGTGGAGTTCAAAAAAACATGGAACTGCATGTGTCAGTTTTCAGCAGTTACAATAGTTTGCAGTTTAAACGAGTACATGGTGGGGTTCATGAGTGAGCCGATGGCGTATGGTATGGGAGTCGCACGATGCTCTTTCCAGAGAGAGAGTAGGACTGTAAGCACTGAACTCAAGGAGGGTTTTCACGAGAAGGACAGAACTAGCGACAGTGTGACATGCCGAATTTTTTTTTATATTATATATAGATATATACGTTCAAGGAGAAGCGATAGGCCACAATGACCCTAGGTTTACTAAAACGAAGCATTGAGTTGGGCATCTTTTTGTGTTTCTTCCCTATTACTTAGGCAGTGGGTAACAGAAGCAGGAAAGCACAGTAGTCTGTGATATTTCATGGGAGGGAGGCAGCTGATAAGGCCAGGCCGGAACTACAAAAAACCAACTACATCAAGCGTACAAATATGAATTCTGTTAATTTATTTTCTGTAAATAACATTACAGGTCTGTTTATTCTCACCGGAATGATGACCAGGTCAGTTGACACTGCTAGTAGGAAGAGGAGCATTGCGAATGCCGTAAGTGGGTGGGTCTCGCCTGAAATCCATAAGAGATAGCATCAGATTCAAAAATTTTTTTTTTACAGCTCGTTTCTTTAGACAGTCCATATACAGGAAATTTGCTGGGGGAATGGGTTGGGCACTGGTTGAAAGCAAGACTAAACTGCATGACAATATTCAAATTACTATATTATACAATTAAATTTCTCAAAATGACAGTAATGACATTTATACTGTTACAAAAGTGTTCAATTTCAAATAAATGCTGTTCTTAGGCTTTCTATTCATCAAAAAACACAAAAATCTTTTTACTAGAAGACGTATCCTGGTTCCACAGAAAAGAATATTCTGCAGAATCACTCGCCATTGAGGACTGGATTAATGATGCTGAAAATTCAGCTTTTTCATCAAATGAATAAATTGCATTTTAAAATATAATCAAATAAAAATAAAAAAAAACAGTTATTTGAAATTCTAATGATATTTCACAATGATACTGTATTTTTGATCAAATAAAAGGGAAGATTTGGTGTCACTTAGGACTTCTTTCAAAACGTACAGCACCCACACCTTGAACGGTAGTGATAAACAAGCGTGTATTTTCTTGCACCCATGTGATTCAACAGCCTCATCAACCTACAGGGTTTGTGTGCAGGCCAGAGCTCCCCATACCTGTTATGAGTGGACCAGTGACACTCCGCAGATGGAAGGGACATTCGACAGGCGAGGCATGTGTAGACTCAGCACTGAGCCCAGTGGAGTAAGTCATCCCAGTCTCCATTCGCCGCCAGCCACAGCATACCCCAACGTCTCCATGAGAACGGGCGGGTACAGAAGGATCTAGGGAGATACTAAAACAACCCGAGAGGGTTTCCAATCAAATCAATGCTGAGCATAGACGTACTCTAAAAGAATTCCTTTCTTCGGCTTGATGTAACACTATAGTTAATATAGGAATATAGTGTCGAAATACAGGTGCATCTCACATAAATAGAAGGTCGTGGAACAGTTCATTTCAGTAATTTCAACTCAATGTGAAACTAGTGTATTAAATAATTCCAAGGCACAAGACGGAAGTAGTTTAAGTCTTGGGTCTTAATTGTGATGATTTTGGCTCACATTTAACAAAAATACACCAATTCACTATCTCAACAAATTCATAAGATACTTCATAAGACCAATAAAAAAAATGTTTTGTGAATTGTTGGCCTTCTGGAAAGTAATGTTCATTTACTGTACATGTACTCAATACTTGGTAGGGTCTCCTTTTGCTGTAATTACTGCCTCAATTCGGAGTGGCATGGAGGTGATCAGTTTGTGGCACTGCTGAGGTGGTATGGAAGCCCAGGTTCTCTATGGACAGTGGCCTTCAGTCATCTGCATTTGTTTGGTCTCTTGTTTCTCATTTTCCTCTTGACAATACTCTATAGATTCTCTATGGGGTTCAGGTATGGTGAGTTTGCTGGCCAGTCAAGCACACCAACATTGGTCATGGTCATTTAACCAACTTTTGGTTTGCAGTGGGGGCAGGTGCCAAATCCTGCTGGAAAATGAAAATGAAATCAGCATCTTCAAAAAAGCTGGTCAGCAGAAGGAAGCATGAAGTGCTTCCAAAATTTCTTGGTAAACGAGTGCAGTGACTGCAAGTGACTGTTTGGTTTTCAAAAAAAACACAATGGACCAACACCAGAAAATGACATTGCAGCCCAAATCATCACAGAATGTGGAAACATAACACTGGACTATAAGCAACTTGGGCTATGAGCTTCTCCAACCTTCCTCCAGACTCTAGGACCTTGGTTTCCAATGAAATACAAAACTTGCTCTCATCAAAGAGGACTTTGGACCACTGGGCAAAAGTCCAGTTCTTCTCCTTAGCCCAGGTAAGACACCTCTGACGTGTCTGTGGTTCAGGAGTGGCTTAACAAAATGAATACGAAAACTGTAGCCATATTCCTTGACACGTATGTGTGTGGTGCCTCTTGATGCCTTGAACCCAGCCTCAATCCATTCCTTGTGAAGTTCAATCAAATTCTTGAATCGATTTCGCTTGACAACCCTCATAAGGCTGCGGCTCTCTAAGTTGGTTGTGCATCTTTTTCTTCCACACTTTTTCCTTCCACTAAACTTTCTGTTAACATGCTTGGATACAGAACTCTGTGAAAAGCCAGCTTCTTTGGCAATGGATGTTTTTGGCTTACCCTCCTTGTGAAGGGTGTCTATGATTGTCTTTTGGACAACTGTCAGATTAGCAGTCTTCCCCATGTTTGTGTAGTCTAGTGAACCAAACTGAGAAACCATTTGAAGGCTCAGGAAACCTTTGCAGATGTTTCGAGTTGATTAGCTGATTGGCATGTCACCATATTCTAATTGTTGAGATAGTGAATTGGTGGGTTTCTGTTAAATGTGAGCAAAAATCATCACAATTAAAATAACCAAAGACTTAAATACTTCAGTCTGTGTGCATTTAATTTAATACACAAGTTTCACAATTTGAGTTGAATTACTGAAATAAATGAACTTTTCCATGACATTCTAATTTATTGAGATGAACTTGTATATATAAATACAGCTGCATAAAAATTCAGCTATGTTTTTAGTTTCTTGAAAACTGCCACTCTTTAGATTGCAGCTTTGCATAAGATTATAGGTCGTATTTAATTCTGGTGTACAGTGGAGTACAGTGATGTGTGCGTTACCCACCTGATGTCACTCTGCAGAAAAAGGCAGCTGTTACGGAAGTTTGCAGAGCTCCCCAAACAGCATGTCACCTCTCTGTTCTCCTGCATGATCTTCATCATTTCACACATTGCTGTCAAACACAAATATTTAGAGGGTTCAACTCAAGTACACTAGGATATAACACATATGGACTAAAAGCCACAAAACCTTTTTTTCATTCGAAAAGCAGTTTCATTCGGATATACAGTGGTGTGAAAAAGTGTTAGCCCCCCTCCTGTTTTTTTTTTTTTTTGCATATTTGTCACAATTAAAAGATTCAGATCATCAAACAAAATTTTAATATTACACAAAGATAATGCAAGTATATACAAAATGCAGTTTTTAAATGATTTTTTTATTTTATTAAGGGAAAAAAGCTGTCCAAACCTACGTGGCCCTACGTGAAAAATTAATTGCCCCCTCCTGTTAAATCATGAAAGAACTGCAATTAACCACATTATTTTAGAAAGCTGAGTTAAATTTCACTAGCCACACGCAGGCCTGATTACTGCCAGACCTGTTGAATCAAGAAATCACTTAAATAGAACCTGTCTGACAAAGTGAAGCATGCTAAAAGAGCAACACATCATGCCGCGATCTAAAAGAAATTCAAGAACAGATGAGAATCAAAACAGTTGACATGTACACCCCCCCCCCCCCCCCCCCCCCCCCGTCGGGAAAGGATGATAAAGCCATTTCTAAGGCTTTGGGACTCAGCGAACCATGGTCAGAGCCATTATCCACAAAGTGAGAAAACTTGGAACAATGGTGAACCTTCCCAGGAGTTGCCGGCCAACCAAAATTACTCCAAGAGCACAACGACGACTCATCAAGGTCATAAAAGAACCCAGAACAACATCTAAAGAACTGCAGCGCTCACTTGCCTCAATTAAGGTCAGTGTTCATGATTCAACAATAAGAAAGAGAATAGGCAAAAACGGCATCCATGGGAGAGTTCCAGGGCAAAAGCAATTGCTGACCAAAAAGAACACAAAGACTCAACTCACATTTGCCAAAAAATATCGTGATTATCCCCAAGACTTTTGGGCAAAAATTATGTGGACTGATGAGACAAAAGTTTAACATTTAGGAAGGTGTGTGTCCCGTTACATCTGGTGTAAAACCAAAACAGTATTTCATAAAAAAAACATCATACCAACAGTCAAACATGGTGGTGGTAGTCTGATGATTGGGGGTGCTTTGCAGCTTCAGGACCTGGACGAATTGCCATAATTGATGAAACCATGAATTCTGCACTCTATAGGAAAATCCTGAAGGAGAATGTCCGGCCTTCAGTTTGTGACCTCAAGCTCAAGCGCACTTGGGTTATGTAGCAGGACAATGATCCCAAACACACCAGCAAGTCCACCTCTGAATGGCTCAAGAAAAACAAAATTAAGGTTTTGGAGTGCCCAAATCAAAGTCCGGACTTAAATCCAATTGAGATGCTTAAACAGTTCATTCATTCTCGAAAACCCTCCAATGTGGCTGAAATAAAACAATTCCGCAAAGAATAGTGGGCCAAAATTCCTCCACAGCGATGTGAAAGACTCATTGCCAGATATCGCAAACACTTGATTGCAGTTGTTGTTGCAAAACATGGCACAACTAGTTATTAGATTTAGGGGGCAATTACATTTTCACGTAGTGCCAGGCAGGTTTGAACAGCTTTTTTCCCTTAATAAAATAAAAAAATCATTTAAAAACTGCATTTTGTATTTACTTGCATTATCTTTGTGTAAAATTAAAATTAGTTTGATGATCTGAATCTTTTAAGTGTGACAAATATGCAAAAAATTTAAGAAACAGGAAGGGGGCCAACACTTTTTCACACCACTGTACATCATAACAGAACAACTTTTGCTTCATGCGGCCTTTAAAGCTGGTATTGAGGCTGACTCACTTTCTGGGGTACAGTCTGTGAACAGGGGCACCAGTAGAGGCACATTGTCTATGTTCTTCAAATGTGGGCGAACCTGATGAATGCCACGAGGCAGTTTGGCCTATAGAACAACAGAGAGGAAAGAGCATCAATCAGTATTAAAGAAACTCCAAAACATATTTCAAACTGTCAAACATTTACACCACCTCTGTGCAGCATTAAAGTCTACGCAAAGAAAATTTAGAAGTGCTTCTGTGCCACCTAAATCTGGCATTAGAATCTAATTCTAAAATCTAATTGTACTGCTATTGCTTACTCTGTTGCAGTCTTCTAAGAAACTGGGTACATCACTGTCAGTAGGCTGGAAGCTGGCGAGATCTGATTGGTCCTCAGGCAGAAGTGGGCCCTCTGCATCATCGCGAGAATCTAAGAAGAGAGGTTGGATCATTTAAATTAGGGAAAATGTAGTGTAAATTTTGTGTGCACGCAGGTAGGCAGAAAAACACACTTACCGTGAAGGTCATCATGTAGAGATCCTGCTTGGCTTGGGCTGGACGGAACACCATCGCAGTGACCATCTCCGTTTGGGGTCAGAGAGATGTGACAGTTCCACCCCGTCTCCAAACCCATCTTCTCTGCAAACACCTATAAGCAAAGCCAACATTAAGAGGTGACAAAATATGACACGGCAAAGGCATCATATTTTTACTGAGTGTGTTTTCTCATCAGTGTCATACTTTGCTACGCAGCTCGTCCTCCATGGAGAAGTACACAAAGCGGATACAGGCTCCCACCAGGTTCTCAATGAGCCGTACAGTGTCCAGTCGGGCCTGGAACTGGGACGACACCATTCCCATGAAGATCTGGCCACTCAGAGCCTGCACACAGTCCTCCTTCTCCAAACCTTCTCCAATACCCTCTGAAACATATACAGTACACAAACATGTTAAGAGTTGGCGAGTTTGATTCATTTCAATGAATCAGTTTAAACCATCCACTTCTATCTACAAATCGAAAAAATTAATCAATTGAGTAATCTATCTATCCATCCATACATCCAGACACATCTATTCATCCATGCAGTGACCTATCTGTCTATCCACCTATCCAGCTAAAAAACCAAAAAAAAAAAAAATCAAAAAAAAAGAAAAAAAAAAAAAAAAAAAAAAAAAAAAAAAAAAAAAATAGTTTTAAATATCCAAAGAGAATAGGACGAAATCCTTCACTTCATTCATCATCCTCTAAGATCAGTCTCTACATCAAGAATCTAGCTATCTATCCGGTTGCATGCGACCGATCAATTACGTATCTATCATTATAAACTCCATCCATCCATGTATTCATCTAACCTATCTTGTCGATAATCTGGTTTCCTTCTCAAATAAATCTGTCTGTTTATCCATCTGTTTCTATTCATCCATCCATCCATCCATCTACATATCTGTCTATCTATCTATGTATCTATCGAGGCATTTATCTAGCTACATATCTATCCTTTCCTTCAGCCATCTACGTATCTGTCTATCCATCTATTTATCTATCATCACTCCTAACTGTATATATAGTCTATTCTACTACTATCTATCTCATCTAATTCGGTTATCCTTAACATCTGTCTTATATCCATCTACGCAGCATGTATCAACAATCATTATATCCTGTCTATCATCTATTTTCTATTCAGCGATTCCGGTATCATCTGTCTATCCAGTCTGTTTCTAGGCACAGGTATGTATCCTAGCCACCTGTCTATCCCCCCACGAGTCTAGTATCTTCATGCAACCATCAATTCATCCCATTTTTATGTTATCTTATATCCATCCATAATCATCCATCTATCCATTGATTTATGCATCATCACTCCAGCTATCTATCTAGCTATGTATCTATCCTTCCATCCATTCATTTACATATCGGTCTATCCATCTATTTATCTATCCATCCATCTAACTATTATCAAGATAGTATTGCATATCCAGACTGTAAGACTATCCATCTATTGTCTGTATACTCATATCCGTATATATCCAGTAACCATAAAGCTCTACCTACTATGTATCTATGGATCAGCTGACACTATACAAACATATCAAGATATATATTTTAGCTCTACTGTCCGGACTGTGAGCTGAACAGACAATGTCTCTTACCATCAGAGCTCCAGCTGTTCCTGCGGCTGCCGTGTTTGATGGGGGTGGTATTGGGAAGCTCCACCCCAGCAAAGAGCGTGGGGCCTGGAGCCAGCTCCACACATTTTCCATTGAGCTGTCCAGACAATGCCACCTGCATAGGCTTATAGGCGAATGCAGAACAATATCCTGACAGACAGGCACGTTGGTAGAAATCTAAAACCTTTTTCCTATGGGGCATAACACCAGTAGTTTAGAACACAAAACAAAATTCTCCACTCTGCATATTAAGAAAAATAAATGACTAGTGTTTTTCAATTAGTGTCTCTGACCTATCCGAGCCAGACAGCGGATAGATGTCCGCCCCATCCCAGAAATCCGTGCAGGCTTCCAGGATGAGGTCGGCCGAGCCGTGGGAGAGCATCTGCACATTATCTGAACAGAGTTCAAAGGGCAAAGGTCAGTGACTAAACAAACCACCAAGGACAAACAGGAAGTGGGATAGGGAAAAAATGGGTCATACTGGTAGTGCTGTCCCTGACGAACAGACTGATGAGGTGACTGATGGGGGGCTGGCGTTTGGTGAAGTGATGGAGGCGCCTGGGAGCAGATTCTTTGGCCTTCTCTCCGGAAGGAAGCTGATACAGAGCCAGATGATTATCATGATTAAAGAGTTCCCTCGCTCCTGGAGTGAAACCTGACATACAACAGAACAGGAAAGAACAACGCAGTAATCTTAAGAAAGGACGTTAAGTTACTAAAATTAGTTTAACGTCACTAGTCACTACAAGTACTGCCAGACTAAAAGTTAAACAATAATTAGGGCTGCACAATATCAAATTTATTTTGCGCATCCATGTTGGCCAATATTACAGATTTTTCTCCATTCATCATTATATGTTGAGGTATGCACTAATATTAATGTTCTGCCTGATACCGATAGCTGTTAAATGCCAGATATGAAAATTCAGCATTATTTTTGTTGACAAAAATTATAAATAAACAAAAGTAATGTCCACACACTGGCGATACTGCTCCTATATATTTTTAATTATAAACAACGCAACATTTCGACCAATTAGATCTTCGTCAGGCATCGCCCTCATCCGTCGAAACGTTGTATATGAATAAAATATATCTATAGATAATATCTATATCACAGTGGGTACGGAAAGTATTCAGACCTCCTTAAATTTTTCACTCTTTGTTCTATTGCAGCCATTTGCTTAAATCATTTAAGTAAATTTTTTTTCCTAATTAATGTACACACAGCACCCCATATGACAGAAAAACACAGAATTGTTGAAATATTTGCAGATTTATTAAAAAAGAAAAAAACTGAAATATCACATGGGTCCTAAGTTCAGACCCTTTGCTCAGTATTTAGTTGAAGCACCCTTTTGATCTAATACAGCATGAGTCTTTTTGGGAAAGATGCAAAAAGTTTTTCACACCTGGATTTGGGGATCCTCTGCCTTTCCTCCTTGCAGATCATCTCCAGTTCTTTCAGGTTGGATGGTAAACGTTGGTGGAAAGCCATTTTTAGGTCTCTCCAGATATGCTCAATTGGGTTTAAGTCTGGGCTCTGGCTGGGCCATTCAAGAACCGTCACAGAGTTGTTGTGAAGCCACTCCTTTGTTATTTTAGATGTGTGCTTAGGGTCATTGTCTTGTTAAACCTTCGGCCCAGTCTGAGGTCCTGAGCACTATGGAGAAGGTTTTCATCCAGGATATCCCCGTACGATGCCCCGCACTTCCATCTTTCTCGATTGCAACCAGTCGTCCTGTCCTGCAGCTGAAAAACACCCCCACACATGATGCTGCCACCACCATGCTTCAATGTCGGGACTGTATTGGACAGGTGATGAGCAATGCATGGTTTTCTCCACACATACCGCTCGACTAAAAAAGTTCGATCTGGTCGCAGACCAGGAATCGTATTTCTCACCTTTTTTTTTTTTTTTTTTTTTTTTTGTGGGAGTCCACCATGCGGGCTTTCATGTAGTTTGCATGAGGAGAGGCTTCCGTCGGGCCACTCGGCCATAAAGCTCCGACTGGTGGAGGGCTGCAGTGATGTTGACTTTCTACAACTTTTTCCCATCTCCCAACTGGATCTCTGGAGCTCAGCCACAGTAATCTTTTGGTTCTTCTTTACCTCTCTCACCAAGTCTTTTCCCCCCTGATAGCTCAGTTTGGCCGGACAGCCAGCTCTAGGAAGGGTTAACCTATTACTGGTCGTCCCCAAAACGTGGATTCCATTTAAGGATTATGGAGGCCGCTGTGCTCTTAGGAATCTTAAGTGCAGCAGAATTTTTTTTTTTTTACCTTGGCCAGATCTGTGCCTTGCCAACAATTCTGTCTCTGAGCTCTTCAGGCAATTCCTTTGACCTCATGATTCTCATTTGCTCTGACATGCACTGTGAGCTGTAATGTCTTATATAGACAGGTGTGTGGCTTCCTAATCAAGTCCAATCAGTATAATAAAAAACACCGCTGGACTCAAATGAAGGTGCAGAACCATCAAGGATGATCAGAAGAAATGGACAGCACCCTGAGTTAATATTATTGTCACAGCAAAGGGTCTGAATACTTAGGACCATTTTATATTTCAGTTTTTCTTTTTTAATAAATCTGCAAAAATGTCAACAATTCTGTGTTTTTCTGTCAATATGGGGTGCTGTGTGTACATTAATGAGGAAAAAAAATTAACTTAAATGATTTTAGCAAATGGCTGCAATATGACAAAGAGTGAAAAATGTAAGGGGGTCTGAATACTTTCCGTACCCACTATATATATATGTGTGTGTGTGTTTGGATGTGCACACCGTTTTGTATTTTCTTATAGTTTAAAAAAAATTATAATTAAAACATTAAAAAATACAAAAAAATGAAATGAGTCATTTTAATTGCTACAAGTGAATTTAGGCCTCACAACATAATACACAGTATGAAAATTTTTTTATATTTGCTATGAGTTTTGCTAAAGAACACATTCAATTATTAGTGTTTTTAAAGACTAAGTGAGTTTTTAGTTTTTACATGTTTTATTTTAAATTTCCGTCGACAATACTAATACAGAAGTTTTATACCGGGAATTTTCTGTTTAGGGCAGAATTATAATTCTAATATGATAAAGAAGACAATTTTCGACTAATCAGCCAAGAGATTTTCAAATCTAAATATTGAATGTCAAATAATGATTAAAAAATTTTTTGTTCGTGTTTGTATAGCCCTGTATTCTTGTTACGAGTGGCCCACAGAAGCTACAGGAGTACAAAATTAATAAAAGATTATTGTGCAATATTATAAATCCTGAAAATATATGTTTATTAACATGCGTCACTCTTTTACCTATAAGGCGAGATAGTTCACAGAGGCCCCAGGGAACATGAACTGGTAGAACCGCCCCATGGCATTCCTGCAGCGCCATGTTTGACAAGTGGTCGGAAAATCTGCAGAGCTGCTGGGTGACGGTGGCATTGCACAGGTTCAAAAGGATGTTCAAGCCCAGAGGCTTCAAAGAGGGCAGGTGATTCTGCCAACCGGAATCATCAAACTGGATGCTGACAGGGTTCTGCTGATCCTGGGACAGACTCAACATCTCCAGATGATAGTCGCACACAAAATCTTCTGCTTCACACAGATCATCACCCACACCGCATGGCTGGAAATAGAGACACACACACAAACACATGAACCAAACCGCAGAGCTATAACCTGAAACAGCTCTAGTAGTAATATTTAGATGTAGTCCTACCTGAGCAACGTTGTTATCACCACCCTCAGTTTCATGGCTGAAACTGACGTTGGAGCCTGATGGGTGTTTGGAACGGGTGGTTTGGGGTCCTCGACGCTGGCGCTGGGTATCTGAGGAGCGGGCGGTGTCATGTGACGTCTCGCTGGGTTCCTGCTCCGCCATGTGAAGGAAGGGTTCAAACGCTGGTAAACACAGCAGTGCTTCGCCTTCCTGAGGCTAAACACAGAAACACACACACACACGGACTGAAACAAGACAAAACACAGAGGCTAAAATAATAACTTATTCAAGTTCAGCCCTATAAATACAATTACATACTGCATTTTTGCAGAAACCCAATTCAAATCATCATAATTAAAAGAAATTATGACGCTCCAATCTAGCTAGCAGTAGTACCTCGTCTTGTTCCTCCTCGTCCTCTGTCCTGCAGAGGGAGTTGACTGAAAGGTCATCTCTGAGGTCATCCTGGCTGTCATGAGGAGGTTCTACTCGTCCGCTGAAGAACAGCACGGTCTCGGGACTGGGGTTGGGCCAGGACAGAATGCCCTGCTTATCCACACAGCACAGCACCTATGAGAGGTCAGAAAATAAGATATTTTATCAGTTAATAAAGCTTATGCTATTCTTTGAATTTAAAGCAAAACTAAAGGAATAATTTACAAGCAAATGTCTATTACTTTCACCAAATATTTTTAAAGATTGCTACAACAATACTGTTAATACCACCCACGGTATTGATCATAATTAAGTCTTAATTAAAAATTATTTTTGTGTACTGTTGATGAAGAACAGCTACAAAGCTATTACAACTACACTTCCCATCTAGCATGAGAATGATAAAGTATACTTAATTTGCAAATTATATGCATTATTTAATTTATGTCACACAACATATGCAATGTTTATATTATGCTTAGGTTTATGTTTCTAAATGCATTGCAAACTGATTTTAAATGCATATTTCATATATGATCATGTTTTAGACATTTAGCCTATTTGCAGTACTGCATTCATGCCCTCTAGTCTTGTACTATGAAGCCTATTTATTTACTGTAAACACCACTTGACATTGTTTATACATACTCAGGGATGTGTTGTAATTACTGTTTGTGGTAATTACCATCATGATACAGATGCAGTATGTCAAGGATGTAAACAAATGTTTAAGAATGTGGACAGGACCAAGTTCTTAAAATGGTCCTGCTATTAAAGAGGCATATTGATTGACCACTAACTTAAATATCTGAACAGGAAAACTGCCCTCCTAAATATCAATTTACAGCTGGGCTGTAATTGATATACATAATTAGGTTGAAAATAAGCCAAAACGGTCCTTTCAAATGTATTCATTTTTAAAGTGAATATTAATTCATTTTTCTTTCATCAAATTGCAAGCAGAAAGTGTAATATTTCTAATGTGACAACAGGGGGAGAACTTACAGTGACTGAACCCAACGAGTGCAGCAGACTGGAGGTATAACAGAGGGTCTGGGACTCTCCCTTCAACACACTGACCAGGTGTCTCCACACACAGCGAAGCATCACCTGTACACAAGCACACACACACACAAATATGGAGTGAGTTTCATCTGCCCCGAGTTAAACTCAAATCCATGTATCAGCAGCTCTGGGTTTCGAACGGCTCTGCAAAAGTTTCAAGATTTATGAAACCTAAATCCTGGATCTGGTGTCATCCTCAAACAAAACACACAGACATTCTGACACACACACACACACACACACACACACACACACACACACATTCAAAGAGAGGCTCTGTAAGACAAAGCCTAGAATAGTCAGGCAAGAAAAAAGCAGCAGTAAGTGTGTCCGGTCTTTGGTTTATCCTGGTGCATTCAGAGATTTAGAGCTGTTTCATAAAGATAAATGCACCTTGCAGCAGCCAACAGGAAAAGGGAGACAGAATTTGAATTGACTAAATGACAGAAGATTTGACTCTGAAGCAAACAACTGAGAGCTTGAGGCAGCAGCTACAGGAGAGGAAGAACTGAAAACTGTCAGTGGTAGGTGAATCTATCTTTCTGACACACATCGCAGGTCCAAGAATCCACCTTTAAAGTCAACATGAAATCAAAACTGAACTAATTTACTTTCTTAATACATGCTCCTGTTCTTATTTTTGAGGATTCATCAGTGCATGTAAAGAAAAACTGATTGCCGTTCATCAAAACATAATGATTTAAACCACATATTAACTGACTTTCAGCATATTAAAATGATTTCTAAAGGGTCATATCTGACACTGAAGACTGGAGTAACGATGATGAAAACGCAGTTTTGCCCATCCCATGAACAAAATTACAACTTATTAAATCCACTTAGAATGTTAAAATTACACTATATCAGAATATAAATTAAATTATTTTAAATCAATAATACTATTTCCCAGTATTATAGTTAAAAAAAAATGTAAAAATAAATGCACCTGTCGGGGCATATATTGTGACCATAACGGCATTGCGTTACGGGCGTCCCGAGTTCGAATCCCGCTTCGAGGACCTTTCCTAATCCCACCCCCTTCTCTCTCTCCCAATTTGCTTCCTGTCTACTCTACACTATCCTAATAAAAAAAAAAGTTTTCTTTTTTTTAATAAATGCACCCTTGTTGGTAAGCACAAGAGATTTTTCAGTGATCCCAAACTTTTTAACCTTAGTACATTTATAAACTATATCTGTAAATATGTCTGCTAAAAAGAAAATATGTCAACTGTAAGGACTATACTAGGATATAGATGACCTTGAATCTAACAGACACGGAAACTCCACAAAAGTCCATTTTGATTTCACTGGGTCTTTAAAGAAACAACAGTCAACATAGAAACAATCATTCACACACACACACACACACTCAGACTTAAACTGTGCACAGCTGTTAAATAAAAAACTGAGAAAATTAATGAAGAGCTTCTTAAAACCTTTCTTTTTTGCATTACAAAGTCTTTGAAATAAGAAATTAAACAGCAAAACAGTGCAACATTTTCAGTCTGCTCATATGTCTGATCTCTCCATGCAGACAAATACTTACCACACTTTGG
Source organism: Sinocyclocheilus anophthalmus (assembly GCA_018155175.1). Taxonomy (NCBI): domain Eukaryota; kingdom Metazoa; phylum Chordata; class Actinopteri; order Cypriniformes; family Cyprinidae; genus Sinocyclocheilus; species Sinocyclocheilus anophthalmus. The sequence continues at coordinate 367,689 of JADLZN010007913.1, forward strand.
AAATTTTAAAGGGAAAAACCAGAGTCTTGATCATGCAGAAGTTCTCAAAACGTACATTAACTCAGATAAATGTAGTCCAGACAAGCACCACCACTATAGAGAGAGCTTATACTCTATCATGCAAACCTCAGGCAGACAGAAGGTGGGCAGGCAAAGGCCGAGGGGTCACAGTTCAGCGTGGGGGGGTGCCAAACTAACCGGCAGCACAAGAAGCAAAAAAGGTGTAAATAAATAAAAAAGACCGCAGGTGTATATTGGCTGATTTTGCAAACTTGACCGAACGAGGTGAGATGAAGTGATCGCGTTTTTTAAAAGAAAAAATGAGAACTGAAAAAAAAATGGTGACGCAAGAAAAAAATAACAGGCTCTTTTCATACTGCTCCTCTGATAAACAGGTTGACATGACTAATAATCAGAACAAAAAGGTGAAGAAAAAGATGACGGTTGTGGCAGGGACCAGAGCAAGGGAGAAGGATCACAAGAAGCGTGTGGTGAACGGGTGGGACAGGAGGAGGAATACAGAGGATATACCTGGGAGGACACCACTTCCGTGTAGCTGCTTAGAGTGTCCTCTGAGAACTTAGCAAGCTGGGACGAGAGAAAAGTCTGATTAAACACCTGAGCAGACGGTCAGCCCTCCGTTTCAACTCTGGCCTAAACGCTTCACCTCGGATCTGCAATCCCTCCCTAAGCCTCTCTACTACTAGTGTGAGCTGGGCCAATGAGCTTTACTTCCTCATGCAGTGTTGCAGCTGCAAATCAAAGTTAATACACACAGTAATCACAGACTGAGCAAGTTACAATTTAGCAGCAATATCCGTCGATGTGGGATTTGGGAAGTTATGCATTTTTTGTGTCCGCATATGTGCGAGTGTGAATTGTTAATGAATAGCATAAACAAGTGAATGAATGTGTGGTGTTCTGTCGGTCTTACCAGGCCGGTGGGAGAGTTACGGCTAGACTCGGCTAACAAGCGGGCCTCTCCGTATGCATTCACCAGAATTCACATCACAGGAAACAGAAGAGGTAAAATTGGCAATACAGCCATCATCTATTCACCAGAGAGCGCAAGAGGAGGACAAAAAGAGGGAAAGAGAAACATTTTTTTTTTTTTTTTTTTTTTAAAAGAAAAAATATTCACTGGTGGCAAATAAAAGTGGCCTCACACCGTTTAGGGATCAAGGATAATTGATATGATTTACATTATTTACAGTTTTTAACCAATAATATTTATGAGCTTGGCACAACTAGAAAAATGTATATTTCACTTGAATGACATCACTTTCCCAGGACTAGAAATCACACATCAGAAACCAATTTCAGTGAAAAACCTGGTTCTTCCAAAAAAATACAAATGAACAAGAAATATGCTGACTTGTAAATGTTTTGGCTCATTTTGCGATTAACTATTATCAACCTGCAACTGAAGGAAGTTGAAGGGTCCAGGGGTGAGACCAGGAGTGTCACAGAAGAACCGGATCGTGTTAATAGAGAAAAAGGCCACCTATAAATGAAAAAGTCGACCAAAGATCATAATCAGTAAATGGACACATTTTCACATTAATTTTTTAACTGTTATGTGTTATCACACATCTTGCAACTGGGACATGTGTGTATCATGAGTCATGACAGCTTTCATATTGACAGTGTTTCACAACATTATTTTATGCTGCTTCATAATAGCTTTTTTGCAACAGGTTTACAGAAAAGAATCACCTTATTTTCTGCTGAGTGTAGCAGGCTCAACAAACAAAATCTACATACATACTATGCAATGTGAATACAGCAAACTGTTAATACGGGTGTCAAAAAGGATGTTGCTTGCAGGTGAATTATGTGTGAAACAAACTTGTGCATGTGGTCAGTTTTGTCATACCAATACAGCAGGACAGGCGAATTTGGCAATGATGGACTGCACTGAGAACCGTTCATTATCAAGGGCTGTGACTGGACGGGAGAGAGCCAGGTCAAGACTGTTCCTATTGGCCAGAAAAAGGTGATTACTTACTATTAGCTGCTGTGAGAACACAAAAATGTTCACATATCACAAAGAAAAAGATGGCATGTATAGTTATCATTTCCTTAATTTAATCAAACCAAACATATTTCAGCATTTATAGCAAGTTAGTTTAGCTTGTATTAACCTGACACTGTCGAGTATAGGTGTGCGCACCACCCTGAAGAGGCGGTACTGCTGGGGTCTGTGGGGGCCCCTCCGCTCATTCCCGCGCGGGGAGGGAGGAGGAGAGAGCGGCGGAAAAAGGTCTCCTGGCTCCAGCACGATGTGTTCGTCGTCCTGGTAACAGAAGTTACAGTGATTGAGAAGAACAGACAGAGAGTGCCACAGAACCTGAGAGAAACACTCATTAATAAAGTGTTCTCCAAGCTTTTCTTTTGTACAGTTTCAGATTACAGTACAAAATACCAATATATAGCTCATAGAGTTATTTCTACTTCAGTAAAATCACAATAGCTTTCATAGTGGATCTCTATTTAAAAAGTGTACCACAATTTCCTAACCAGCCACAATGAGTGAAAGGTCATTGTGTTACATGCTTTGTTTCTATTTCTAAGGCATTATGTATGTAGCCACGAGCACAAAGCTAATTGGCTCAAATTCACTCATTTCAAAGATACGGTGTACATTAAATATAAAATATTTCCTGATTGACTGTGTTTGGGTCACACCACTCAAGTAGTAACCGTCCATGTAGTTACGTGTTACTCTGGCAGAAACTATAGTTACCGTGCAGTGTTGTTATTGTAAACTAAAATTTAACACTATTTTAACAACAGTCTTTGCTCATGACTCAGCTGAAAAAAAAAAAAAAATCACATATTTAGAGTAAATAAAGATGTTGGCACTAACTGCATAAGTTGACTACTAAAATTAATAAAACAAAAAAAAAAATAAGTAATTATAACAAAAAGGAGTAAAACTGACAAAAGACCATAACGAAACCTGAACTGAAACAAAATATACAAATATATTAAGATAATAAAGCTTGTACCTTTTACCATGGGACTTGTTATGTATATTGAAAAATATCTATATCTACACAACTAAGATAAAAGTCACCTAAATCTGACATTACCTTGATGCCTCTGAGAGATGCAAGGCTTCCTGGCCCGAGTCTACGGAGCGATGGGACACAATGGTCACTTCCACCAGACGCTGCAGGTTAGTTAACCAGGCTGCTCGCCTCGCTGGTACAATGCAGTGCCAGGAAGGGGAGAGGGGGGTGTAGGGAAGGAATACCAAAGGAGGGGGCAATCTGATTGCGATGACTCACACAGGCTACTCCCCCGTAATATGACGCACTCACTGGGAGCAACCAGTGCGAACGTTTAACACAGGCAAGCATGATGTACGCGATGAGAAGTTAGGAGAAGATCGAGAAGAACAAGTCTAGCAATGACATGAGAGTGAATAATGACAGAATGTTCATTTTTCGTTGAACTCTATCATAATTCCAGTTATATCAAAGTGTATTAAATGATTTCTTTAGAGGCGGCTTAAATATAAACAGCGTCTGTTCTCTCACGTTGAGCATGGTGAGATGAGGACTTGAGGCAGATCGCGCACAATCTCACTCATCCGTAATCTCTGCTGCCGCCTGATGAGGAAGAGGTTCAGCAGCAGTAGGAGGAAGAGTGCGCCCGCGTTCACCAACTCTATACCTTGACTGACACAAAAAAGGAAAGAGACTTACATAAAAAAACACCTGGTAGCTAAACTCCAATACATGATGTCAAATCAAACTGTCAATCAAACGTTTTTGGCACTAAGCCCTGCCCACCTGCCCACTGGCTGACTACCATGACAGCACAACAGCCCAACAACCACAACCAGAGTGAGAACAGCTCCTGGCCAATGGAAGCACGAATGCCGGCTGTCATGATGAAGGAAGCTCTTAGTCCACAGCTCCTGTAAAACAAAGAGAAATCAGGAATTCCCTGACAAAAGTAATATAACTGTGTTGATAACAAGCAATCCAGAACAGACCTGTATGGTGGATCTATGCCGGCTGGATTTCTGGTGTTGTCCCAGTAAGTTGGACAGCTGGTCCCGTAGGGTGCACAGAGCCTGAGCCGTGGACAGTCCCAGTGGAGTCGCCTCCTCCTCCTACAGCACAACCAGATTTCACAATTAGTTGGCCACGTGAATTTTCTATGTTGACCAATAGAAACTTGCTTTGCTTGAAAGTGAATTCTGTGAGAGGTGTGCTTCATACATCGATGCATGATTTTCTATAGACAAAGGACTTTTGCACATGAAATTTGGCCAGAATTTCGCTAACGTGACCACAATGCTGTCTATTATAGACAATACTATAAAAACAAATACAAATCATGTTAAGTAATGCAATTACAATGTAAGAGAGTTTAAATGCAGAAATGTGAAGCTCGTATTGTTATAGCATTTCTAACAATTATAACATATAACATTTATATATTTATTGGCACTGTTGATTATATTTAAATTTATTGCCAAATCAGCTTCACAGGTTAGTCAACATTCAACAATATAATAAAATAAATACAATATAATAATAATAATAATAAACACAAATATTTTATAAATTCAACTTAGAAATATAGCAGCAAGAAGCGATTATCGGGGTTGAAGTTGAAAAACCTGGGACCAGTTTCAGAAAAAGTAGGTTTTTCCAAAAAAATTAAAATTTCAATACCTGAAAATTTTACCAAGGTGACAATCAAATCCGATATAAGACACATGTGTCTGCGACTAACGGTTTAGGAGTTAAGAGCGATTTCGTACTTTTATTCACTGCGGGCCCCCGTCAGGCCAATTGGGGCGAGCCTTGGTCACATTGTAGGCGGTGTGAATACTACCATCCCTCCAAGTTTCAAGTCTCTACGAATTACGGTTTGGTCTGCCTGATCAGTTTTAGGTGGAGATTGCTGATTCGATTGCTGCCATTCTAACAATTACAATAGGGTTTCAGCACTATGCGCTTGCCTTGAACCCCTAATAAAATAGACTAAACAACATACAACTCTTTGAAAGATCCTTTAAAGGTACTTATAATAAAACTGTAAAAGTTTTTCTTGGTCCATCTTACAAATAAGTCCTTCAAAGTTTGCCCTAATTAACAAAAATATTATCACATGACAAAAAATTGGGCAGACCAAAAACATGTGTTTATAGTTGTTTACTGGAGCTATATCACACTAGTCAACATCAAAATTAAATATTTTGTATACTTGTGGCTATACTAACAACAACTAAACAATCACTAGTGCAGTGCACAAGTGCAATGTACCACCCCATAGATTGTCCCAATCTGAGAAACATAATAATTTTTTTTTAAATTGACGGCATGTCCAAACGTTGTATTTATTAATCTGTAACATTTCATCATGACATTGTTAGAAAATAACCATACAATGCTTTTTTATTAACTTTATTCACCAATTCTGAACTACTGATGCAAAATATTGAGGGAATTGTTGACGCAGTAACTCAAACCTATATATTTAGGAAGAAATTTCATTGTTCAACATGCCTAGAATGGTCAGAAAAGTTTATTTTTACTGAAGAATTCTGGTTATCCTACCAGTACACTTCTGGGAAGGCTGGGGTCCTGTAGTAGCAAACGAGGGCCCCAGCACTATAAATAAACACGCCGCTTTCCCACAGCCAGAGAGGCACTAAATCCCTGTACGAGCATCTCTCACACATCAACAAGCAGGGATTTACCAGCTCGGACACATGCAGTCACGCATGCTGGCCTATTACGGGTAAACCACTCAAGACCTTTAAAAATGCATGAAACAACTACGCCCAGAGCCGAGAAGAGTGCACATGCACCCGGGACTCTCACCTGTTCACTGTACTCAAGATTAATCACACACACACAACAGATTTAAGCCTTTCGATTCACACACAAGACCAAAGTGTTGGATGCCAGACAATCGGACTCAGACAGATCACAGACAACCAAGTTTGTTATAGGAAGTGTGCACAGATCCACTCACTTTATTCTTCCAGAACCAGGTCCCATTTTTCAGGATCATGGCTGCGAATGGTCCCTCTGCTGCAGACAGACTAATGTGCGACTGGTGCGCGTGTGGGTTGGACAGGATTGTGGCAGGGTGCTACGGGATAATGTATGCTGCTGTTTCAGCATCAGTTGCACGGTCTGGACAGACAGTCTCTGCCTCTGCGCATTCAGAGGCTGTCTTTTGGGCACGTCCCAGCCAACCTGGTGTAGACTGCCAGCTAAACAAAGCTTTGCAAACTAAAACCAATGCAACTGATTAGAGAGGATGACCACACAAGCGCTCTTTTCAGACAATAACAGTGTGCAGGTCTCCTGAAAATAGTTAAGCTTAAGGAGAATGAATAGAAAAGAAAGGAGATTTTGTGAATTCTAGTGTTAATTAATCTATGAGCTCTGCAGAGGCAGCTGCGACACACCGCCTGAAGAGGAACAGGCAAAAAGGGTGTAAAATGGCAATGAAAAGCCGGAGGGAATGAGCAGATATCAGGGCTGGGGAGCTTTTGAGAGAAAGAACTGGAGTATGAAGTGAGGGAGAGGGGCTTGACAGACAAGCAAAAGCATGGTGTGCCCTCGCCGCCCTGTCCAGAAATTCATCCATTCCAGCTAACACAGCAATTTACGATCCTAGCAGTGATGGGGTGCGGCAGGACGGAGAGCATCCTCAATGAACCTCACAATCTTACTAATCCCCTTGTAGGGATCAAATAATCATTAAATTATAACAGTGTATGTTTAAAAAAAAATGTAAGTGAAAAAAAAAATAAATGAAATTGTTTTAAAAAAAAAATTGACATTGATATGATATAAAAACATAAAAAAAGTATACTTATATTTATAAACACACTCTTACACTACATATAATTTTCTTAATTTCTGAAATTATGCTAAATTAAATCTAAATCATACTAAATTATATTAAATGGTATATATATAAACTAAAGTCAATTAAATATGATATAAAATGTTAGTGTAAAACATAATATACTATTATATAATTCTGTTTTTTCATTGTTTTACATTTGGTGGTGTAAAATATTTCAGCTTTTAGAAATGCAGCATAGCACCCAAAATACTACTTTACCCCCAAAATACTAGTCACAAAATTATTTTAGTTTCATATTAATCATTACTGATGTCCATCAAAACACTAAACAAAACTTCACATCCTCATTGAATCTCACAGCCTTGCAATGCACTCCAGATTCAGGATCTGATCCAGATCCCCCTGTTCCTGTATCACGAGAACAACTCTCCCAGCACACTTCCCTTACCTCAGCAAAATCAATACCGATAATACAAGAACTAAGAGAGGATCCCAGCAACATCATTACTGCCAATTACACAATGACTTTAATGATGCTGTCCAACACAAGCAATGTTACAAAATAAATTCAGACAAATGCTAATTTAGACATTCAAGGCCACACACAAGTTTGTGGGCATGAGTTTTCAAATGATTACAAAAAATAAATAAATATGCCTTTCTATACACATTTGCATATAACATGATAATATGTATTTTAACATAATAATACATTACTCATATCTTGTGAAAGCAGGAGATTTGTTTAAAGTCACAGTACTTCTGGCCAACCTCACTGCTTTTCAGGCCCATTATGAACTGCAACAAAGAAAGGCACAACATATCAGCCTTTCTTGTCAAAAGTCAAAAAGACGATATGGTTTACACAACCTCTACAACTTCCATCTCCATTAAAAAGAATATGGGCATGGTTCAAGCTAATTATTACAGGACTTCTCAGAGCAAAAATACTCATGACCGGAAAATACGAATGAAATTCCCCTGTAAATAAACATTACATTTTTCTATTTTAGAATTTTGTGCCCTTGACCTTGATTATGCAAAAACTTTCATTCGCACCAGTTTTTCAGCACTTCCTGTACAGAGGTCTAAATATGCCAGAGAACAAAAAAAAAAAAATCAATACAAAAAAGATTAGTGAAAGTTTTCTAGTCAGTGAGTTCATAGGAGTAATTAATGCATTGTCTTTGGTGGCTGGAATTTGTTTAGAAAATGTGATTACACTTTTTAATTAAATTCTACTACAAAAAAATAGTATGAATTAGGGCTGTAGCTATCGATTATTTTAGTAATCAAGTATTCTACAGATTATTCCATCGATTAATCGAGTAATCGGATAAGAAGTCATTTTTCTTTATTAAAGAGCAATACTAAATATACATTAATAACCGTGAAAACTAAACCCATGTATTTAATTGCCAAATTGCATTCAAAATGCAAATACAAATATAACAAAAAAATAAAAATACAAAAATCAATTTCACATTACTTTAAAAAAGGTAAAGTACAAACTAAAACTAAGACATAAATCAAAATAATAGTAATTAAAATAATACCTAAACATTGCATTTATGTCGTGCAACTTAACTTTCAAGTTTCAGCCTAACTAAAGCTCAAGCATGACTTAAGCCTTTACTGTCTTCTTGGAAGGTTTTGTGGCTTTTGTAAGAGGCAAAAATCAGTGGACAGGAAAGTAACTTGGAACAAGAACAAGAGACCATACACAATTTTTAAACACATTTTTCAGCAACATGAAATTAGAGTTATTTGGAGAATAAACCCGCTTAAATGTCCCTATAAGTACAGGTGTGTGTGTGTGTGTGTGCGTGTGTGTAAAACTTGTTTTTGATACCCTTCATATTCTGTGCGGGTCAGTTCACAGCAGTGATAGAAATTAATCTGTTCCAATAAGTTTAAATAGATTTTTACATTTTATGGGCATTTTTACCTTTTATAAAGCCTTTTTTTTTCTAAAAGTGTGCATCATCTGTTGAGTCAAATTTCTTACAGTATCAGGCAATTAGAATAAGACATTTGGGGTTCTACTACCAAACATGTTCATACAGTATCAAAAATTCATTTGTAATGCGAGGAAACACAGGCTGCTTGGATGAATTTCTTTCAACGGTTGATTCATTCAGGAACGTATGGTGCCCATAAAGTGACATGTTCAGTTCACTTAGTTTTGTCGTGGCAACGAGATATTAATTTGAGGGAATGTCATATTAACTCGTGGGAACGCGATATGTCGTGGTCACGAGATCATTTTGTCGAGGTAATGACATCCTTATGTCATGGCCTCGAGATGCTATGTTGGCGGGAATGTGATATTATGTCGTGGCCTCGAGATGCTATGTTAACGGACCGACATCCATTTCTCTTGGCCACGACTTCTTATGTTGAGGGAATGACATACTTTTCTCGTGGCCACTACTTCTTATGTTTCGGAATGACATTTTCTCGTGCCACGACTTCTTAATGTTGAGGGAACGGACATATTTTTCTCGTGGCCACGACTTCTTATGTTGAGGGAACGACATCCATTTCTCGTGGCCATGACTTCTTATGTTGAGGGAACGACATCCATTTCTCGTGGCCATGACTTCTTATGTTGAGGGAATGACATCCATTTCTCGTGGCCACGACTTCTTATGACATATTTTTCTCGTGGCCACGACTTCTTATGTTGCGGGAACGACATATTTTTCTCGTGGCCACGACTTCTTATGTTGAGGGAACGACATATTTTTCTCGTGGCCACGACTTCTTATGTTGAACAAACACATTTTTTTCTCGTGGCCACGACTTCTTATGTTGCGCGAACACAATATTCTCGGGGCCACGACTCTTATTTCGGAATGACACTTTTTTCTCGTGGCCACGACTTTATTTGATGGAATGACATCTTTTTCTCGTCCACCCTTCGTATTGTTGAGTAATGACATATTTTTCTCGTGGCCACGACTTCTTATGTTGCGCGAACGACATATTTTTCTCGTGGCCACGACTTCTTATGTTTCTTATGTATTTTTTTCTCGTGGCCACGACTTCTTATGTTGAGGAAACAACATCCATTTCTTGTGGCCACGACTTCTTATGTTCCGAACAGCAGATTTTTCTCGTGTCAGCCTTCTATTGAGGTAACGACATCCTTATGTCGTGGCCTCGAGATTCTTTGTTGAGGGAATGACATATTTTTCTCGTGGCCACGACTTCTTATGTTGAACAAACACATTTTTTTCTCGTGGCCACGACTTCTTGATATTGAGGGAACACAGTATTTCCCTCGTGCCACGACTCCTTATTTGCTTCACGACTATTTTTTCTCGATGGCCACGAACTTGCATGATGTTGCGGAACGACCTCTTTTTCCTCATGGCCACGACTTTATGTTGAGGGACGACATATTTTTCTCGTGGGCCACGACTTTCTTGATGTTGCGCGAACGACATATTTTGTCCTCGTGGCCACGACCTTCTAGGTTTGCGGAACGACATATTTTTCTCGTGGCCACGACTTCTTATGTTGAGGGAACAACATATTTTTCTCGTGGCCACGACTTCTTATGTTGAGGGAACGACATTTTTCTCGTGGCCACGACTTCTTCTGTTGCGGAACGACAGATTTCTCATGGCCCGACTTCTTATGTTGAGGAACGACATATTTTTCTCGTGGCCACGACTTCTTATGTTGCGGGAACGACATATTTTTCTCGTGGCCACGACTTCTTATGTTGAGGGAACGACATCCATTTCTCGTGGCCATGACTTCTTATGTTGAGGGAACGACATCCATTTCTCGAGTTTAATGCGTAAACAAACCTGCTTGACCATAGCAACCCGGGATTATCAGAGATGGATTTATTAATATTTTATTTTGAATTAAGAAATTTTAGATTAAAAAAAATTATTACATTATGAAATTATTAAATTTTTATATTAACCGGCCTTGGCTACCGAATTATATTCATTTGTTCCCTTCATTTCGATCTCTTTACTTAACGTTCTGAATACTTTTGTAAATATTAGCCTACTGTAAATGCTCGACATGCCAATAAAGCTTTGATTTTGCTGACTGGAATTTTTTCTGGAATGCAGTTTAAATTTAACATTTCATTTTATTTCTGCTAATTAATAGACCATAATTATAAATGTTTCGTTGAGGAATTAATCATTCATGTAGTTTCATTTGAAAACGAAAACACAACACGCTCATTTATCATCACACATGGGCATAAATACAATCATAAAGTCAAAACTTTATTGGCATAATTGTCAGGCGTTTATTTACAAAATTTATGGCTAGCATAATTATACAAAAAAATGTTCTGTTGCCAAAATAAAGCAAAAACAGTCAATATAGTGTCTAAAACGTAAGTCTCATATTACCTTCTTGTTTATTGAACTGTTGAATAAAATCACATTTGTAATCATGCTGATTTTAGAGGTGAAAACTGGCACTCTTCGTCTGATATTGACTAACTTTCTTTCTGTGGTATTTTTATGCACAATGACGTTTAGTCTTTCACAAAACATAGCTAACGTATGGACATTATAACTAGCCACCATATTGATTTATCATTTTAAATATGTCCAGTGATTTTTTTAAACTCTGGTCCCTGTTTTTATACAGTCTATCATCTATGGTCTGGTCCAGCGTTTATCAGGTTATGCGTCAGTAATAATGGTCCGTGGAGAAACACGGTGTTCCGTGTGTAGTGTCCAAAACGGCTAGATCAGGGGTGCCCAAACTCAATCCTGGAGGGCCGGTGTCCTGAAGAGTTTAGCTCCAACCCTAATTAAAACACACCTGAACCAGCTAATCAAGCTCTTCAGACTCACAAGAAACTTCCAAGCAAGTGTGTTGAGGCAAGTTGGAGCTAAACTCTGCAGGACACCGGCCCTCCAGGACCGAATTTGGGCACCCCTGGACTAAATGAAATAATTTGCCTCGATGATTTTTTTGTATTCGAGGAATCGTTTCAGCCCTAGTATGAATATTTTTTAAACATTATTTGATATTAAAATGAGACTAGTGTGATGAAGTTGCCTTATCTATGTAAAGTCATACCCAATCTTTCAACTCGATTTCTTGTTGCCGTTGCTTTACAAACAGAGTGTAAAAATAATTTTCAGTGGTAATCAACAGTCTGAGCAAACCCACTCTCATCTATAAGATGAAGACACCTCAAGACCTTACCTGTTTCTTATCCTGTAGCTCCATGGCAGCCGCCGTCTCTCACCATACTCTGTCGAGATGACCAGAGTTGGTAGTTACGGTCCACACTTGTCCCGATCCCAGTCCGGCTGGCAGAGGAAGGCAACTGTGGCCCCCAGCTCCAAGACGCTGCACCTGCGGGCACTGCCAGTCTGAGGGACGGATGTCAGGGCTATAGTCGTGCCCAGGGAACTGGAATCAATGAATGTGTGTGGCTTCTCTCTTCTTACATTCAAAGGGATCTGATCAGGTTAGAAAAGGAGTTATTACAAATAATTAAAGACTTCAATTAACATCATTATCCAAGTCAGGTTTACATGCTGCAGTTATTTGAAAATGTCAGTCACCGGATCGACAGAAGATGGTCAGACTGGCCTTTGCTCACTTACTCATTTCACTGACAACGTCACACAAGAGTGCAATAAAGAGCAATAGCATGTCTGTAAATAAGGGTAGTTCAAATATTCAATTACACCTGATTTTATACTTATGCTATTGCCACCTGATGCCAACCTGACATAATCAGGTTTTGGCAATCACACAAGATGTTTCATTTAATAAAAATGAATATTCTTGCTCACATGAAAGTGGTGAGCTTCCCTGTTTCCCCTGATGTCACTGTAAACATGACCAATTGGGTAATGATAGTCTAAAATTAAACAAGAGAAATTATATAAGAGTGCCAGCAATCTGCAAAAACAGCTTTTGGCTACAACCTCAAACAATGTAGGGAATTTAATCATTTAATCTGTGGCTTTCTAGGTAAGACGCTATATTTGACAAACAAATCACTGAGCGTTTGGCTTATTCTTTAAAGAGAAAAGCAAACCTAAGCAGCAAACTTGCAAGTTAACTCGCCACTGATTCTGAATATCCAAACTGGCTCACAAAACTGTAATTAACCATCACTGGAGCATACATAAATACACAAATAGCACTTACATAATCAATCCAAAATATTCAGAGAGAGAAAAGAAGTGCTGACCTGATTTATAAGGTGACAGCATTACACAAATACTTAGTGTTTATGCTACCAGAGGCTTTAATATTTGACTAGAGGGAGTGAAATGACAACACAGGATTCATCTCAACAACTAAAACAATATGAAAGTTTTGTAGAGATTTTTACAGAGAAACCGTAAATAAGCAGTGGTATTACATAAAGTTATCAAATACTTTTCAGTAACAGCTTTGCATCTATGAATTACACATCATAAAATATTATATTCCCAAGTTTTTCCGATTATTATTAGACCTATGGTAATGTGAAAGGCAGCTGCCATTTGGCATGTTGATCGTTTGATCAAGGCTCGAGACTGATGGAAACAATTCTGCTGTATGAGCTGTCAAATGTACAGTCTTTTATATGTAAATATCATTAAACCATTTATAAATCATCTAAACAGCTGGTTCATGTTAACAGAGGTGGCCTAGGGGTTAAATGCTACTGGCTACATGTTCAAATCACACTAAATCCACATAAACTCACGTTATCGAGCTGCAACATCAACGACCCGCAAGTGGCATCGTCAATCATCAAGAGTGTTTGAGCAGAATCAAATATTATTCGTCTCAAACTCCTCGGACTCACTCCCTGGTGACGGCCATGTTAGTGACTAGAAGGGCGTGGTATGTTTGTGCACGGACGATGTAGTGAAATCTGATTGGCCAGTGTTATCTGAGGGGCGGGATTTGAATTGCTTTGTCCTGTGTGATTGGTCAGTACTACAGGGCGGGTAATCGGCTTGCTGTTGTCTAGCTCATAGAGCGGAGCCTCTCTTTGGCGTAGTTGCCCTGCACATCAAAGTGAAACATTTGATGTCATATATTTACAACCCAAAATGTACAGGTGCATCTCAATAAATTAGAATGTCGTGAAAAAGTTCATTTATTTCAGTAATTCAATTCAAATTGTGAAACTCGTGTATTAAATAAATTCAATGCACACAGACTGAAATAGTTTAAGTCTTTGGTTCTTTTAATTGTGATGATTTTGGCTCACATTTAACAAAAACCCACCAATTCACGATCTCAGCAAATTAGAATACTTCATAAGACCAATAAATTTTTTTTTTAGTGAATTGTTGGCCTTCTGGTAAGTATGTTCATTTACTGTACATGTATACTTGGTAGGGGCTCCTTTTGCTTAATTACTGCCTCAATTCGGCGTGGCATGAAGGTGATCAGTTTGTGGCACTGCTGAGGTGGTATGGAAGCCCAGGTTTCTTTGACAGTGGCCTTCAGCCCATCTGCATTTTTTGGTCTCTTGTTTCTCATTTTCCTCTTGACAATACTCCATAGATTCTCTATGGGGTTCAGGTCTGGTGAGTTTGCTGGCCAGTCAAGCACACCAACACCATGGTCATTAAACCAACTTTGGCAGTGTGGGCAGGTGCCAAAGCCTTCGGGAAAATTAATCAGCACTTCAACAGCTGTCAGCAGAAGAGCTTAAGTGCTCCAATTTTCTTGGTAAACGGTCGTGACTTAGTTTTCAAAAAACACAATGTACCACACCAGCAGATGACATTGCACACCCCCAATCATCACAGACGTGAAACTTACACTGGCAATGAGCTTCTCCACCCTTCCCTCCAGACTCTAGGACCTTGGTTTCCAAATGAATACAAAACTTGCTCTCATCTGAAAAGAGGACTTTGGACCACTGGGCAACAGTCCAGTTCTTCTTCTCCTTAGCCCAGGTAAGACGCCTCTGACGTTGTCTGTGTTCAGGAGTGGCTTAACAAGAGGAATACGACAACTGTAGCCAAATTCTTGACACGTCTGTGTGTGGTGGCTCTTGATGGCCTTGACCCCAGCCTCAGTCCATTCACTCAAATTCTTGAATCGATTTTGCTTGAAAATCCTCATGAAGTCTGCGGTTCTCTCGGTTGGTTGTGCATATTTTTCTTCTACACTTTTTCCTTCCACTCAAGTTTCTGTTACCATGCTTGGATACAGCACTCTGTGAACAGCCAGCTTCTTTGGCAATGAATGTTTGTGGCTTACCCTCCTTGTGAAGCGTGTCAATGATTGTCTTCTGGACAACTGTCAGATCAGCAGTGAACCAAACGAGAGATCATTTTGAGGCTCCAAGGAAACGTTGCAGGTGTTTTGAGTTTATTCTGAGTTGGCAGTCACCATATCTAATTTGTTGAGATAGTGACTTGTGGGTTTTTGTGAATGTGACCACATCTCCCAATTAAAGACCAAGGACATAAGCTACTTCAGTCTTGGCTTGATTATTGAATACCTGAGCTTACCATTGAAATTGAATTACTGAAATAAATGAACTTTTCCACGACATTCTAATTTATTGACATGCACCTGTAGTAATAAAATTATAAGAAATGTGTTTAAATCAAGGAAAATAATTATCCGAGGGGAAATGTTTTTTTTAGGAATTCTTTAATAGATAAGATTAATTGGAAAAAAGCATGGCTCTTACCTTATAAACGTTGTGTCCACAAAAAAGTAAAATAGTTACATTTAAAGATTTTTTGCATAATATATAACCCACGAATGAGACTACATCAAAATTTAGTAATCCTCATTTGAATTGTAATTTCTGTAATTTAAGTATTGAATGATCATCTTTATTTCAAATGCTCCCTTGTTAAGGGATTTTGGTCTGACTTGTCAAAATTCCTTGCTTCAAAATCCAATTTAGACATTGATTTAACTATGTGTGATATATTCTGTTATTTTTCTCATTGTAAACATAGCATAGAATATATAGGAAATTTATTTATTTTATTGGGAAAATACTATATTCATAAATGTAAATTTTCTTCAACATTATCCAAATTACATAATTTACTTTGTGACTTTAAGTACCTAATTATTATAACACTTAAAAATATTAACACCAAAAAAAGTGTCACATTTTGTGAAACTGTATAATGATCTGCTGAATGTTATGTAATTTGATTGACTATACCTCTGTACTTCTTGTTTTCTTTTTTTTTCTTTATTGTCTTCCTATATTATTTCTGTATTCATAATGTCAGTTTATTCTTGTTTATTTGCAAAAAAACACCTTTAATGTCATAAAGGATTTATAATAAATGCATATTTATAAATATCACTATTTAAATATGTATCTGCACGAAAATGGAAAAAATATATATTTTCTCAGTTTTCTGACAGGAGGAGAGATATCAGTGATATTTATTGAAAAATTATGAAAACTACACTTCAGAAGACATTTTACACTTTATAGTTTAACATAACATATAGTTTAACATGTTATACTTTTTATAATAGTTTAACACTTTAATAGTTTAACATCTGTACTCACTAATCAGTTTTCTTTTATTTGGAGGCAAATAATTACACATAATTATAACACATATACAAAATAGGTCAGCCTTATAATAAATATAATCACAAATCATCCCCATTTGTTGGTATAAATTCATAATGATGCTAAATTAAACACATATTTGTTTAAAAAAAACATCATTACATTAAACAATGCTTATTAAATCATTAATGTCCATTCCAAACAGTTCAAAATGTCATATTTTTTATAGAAAATTGTACTGTATACATTTTTTCTGCAGTATCTTTACAGCCCTGAAAACCCCTGTCTATATTGAATTAAACATTTTGTAAGCATTAACCTTGATCTTACATAAACATTTGTACATCTTTTTTAAATAAAACGACTGCAATATTTTATGGCTGGAGACATATTTGAACTTTAGAGTAAGCCATGGGATATTAGGGGAAGTTTGCATATGTTGGTTGTTTAATGTGGAGTTCCGGACCGACTGGACAAACTGCTGTAGGAGGGTTTCACCACTTCTTCCATAATCACAGCAATGGTGTGGCACAGCTCTTTCGCCTGGGAGACACGAGAGATCAATACAAGAGCAATCTCATTAATAACCATAACCAAATATTAATAAGACCATATTGTACATATCATCTACATCCGAACCTGCTTTAGACTGAAGCTGACAGTCCTGGGCTGAGTTTGGCCACTAAAGCTGATCTCAACTGATGGCAGTTTGTCTTTTTTGGGACGGATTGAGCGCAAGGACTGCACATCATCCATAGACATTGTCAAAAATGCGTTCTGCAAAGTTTGTGATTGTTTAGTTTTGGTCGGATATGGTTAAAACACACAATTAAGGTCAAAACATCATGGGAACTGAACTGGAGAGACAGATCAAGGATGTCATACCTGTGATTTGGGATCAAGGATTTTGATAACTTCATGGTTGACTGCGACCAGAGAGGGAGAGGGGCAGCTGCCATGACTTACTTTCTGAGCAGTGAATACATCGAATCCAAAGAAAGGCAGCACACTGACACTTTCTGGAAAGTTGAAGAGTTTGTTTATATGGATATAAGGATGTGAAGTCAATAAATGAAATGGTTTCATAGTTATCTGGAAACATTAAGCAGATTTGTTCACTCACTGATTAAGCGAGCTTTGGCATTAAGAAGGCTGAGGGGGCCTAAGGTAGAAAACTGTGCCCGTATAGTAGCAAGAAGTCTTTCGTCATTGGAGTTGAGCTGATCCATCCGGGGAAGGTACTGCTTTACCTCAGCACTGAAGATGAAAATTGATTACATGTGAAGATGTGTCAGGTTTAAAACTATGATTTGACTGTCGGCTGAAACGGCTGAAATGTTTCACCGAAAGGTTTAGGGATAAGAAATCAAATGTTTGATATATATATAAAATTACTTGGAGGGTAGATCCTCGCCCAAGTGCAGGTGTTTGAAGACGGCAACTCCGCAACCGCTGTAGATGTAGCACTGTTCGTGGGCAGCAACAGCCTCCCTCCCAGATAGTTAGCCACAAGCTGAAAAACATAAGCTCAAAAAAAAAAAAAAAAAAAAAAAAAAAAATCATACAGTCAATGCCAATGAAAGTCTAAAAAAGTTTGTGGTTGGTAAGATATTTTCAATGAAAAGGTCTCGTATGCTCATCAAGGCTGCATTTATTTAAGCAAAAATACATAAAAAATAGTATTTGTGAAATAGTGCTACAACTGAAATACATCAAAGCACCATATGTGATTTTTGCCACTAGAGGGCGTGTATTTAAAACAAACAAAGAAACAAAGGCGTAGATTGATGATGCCGTGACTGAGTGTGGAATCATGGTAGTTGTGGTCTTCATCCCCACAGCTGAAGCAATCTGATGGGACTCAGAAATCATGTTCATGGATGAACTAATGTATTAAAGATTTATTAATGTCAGTAGTATGAAGCAGGGTGAGGCTGAAAGCCGTCGAAACGAAACAAGGCCGCTGAACAGCGCGACACACGGCTCGAAAGCAGCAGAGCTTTTATTACGCCACAGTCGACCTCTTCCACTCCTTCCGGTCATGCGTATGTGGGGAAAAAAAGCAGCGTTGTTTTATCATACTAGATACATTTGAATGTTCTGTTATAATGCTACTCTGTGCAGTCGTCACCTGTCTAATAAAATGCGTAGCATATTAAAGTGTCTTTGGTGTTTCCATTTTCCTCCTAAAATCGAGGGTGCATGATGTCATCGGCAGTTGGCACTATACACTATGGACACGGTCCGTGTCACTAGTTAAAATTGCTTATTTCTCTGGATTTAAACATTCTTCGAAACATTTGGGATAATGTAAGTGCACAAGTCAGCAAAATATATAAAACTGTTCTAGTGGTTTTTGGATATTTTAATAAAAAAAATATTACATATTGTGCCTTTAACAATAGCTGAGACAATTAATATTTTCATAGAATTGGAAACTATGTTTTTTCAGGATTATCTGATGAATAAACTGTTGCATTTCTTTAAAATAATTGTTTTAAAAACTTTTCTAGCATTATACACCAAACTTTAGAATAGTAATGTATAAATTTAATTTCAACGGTAGTGTATACAATACATTTCAAGATATATATCTTGGAATCTTGGATATTCATTCATGTAAAACAGGGGTTGTTGTGTTATTACTTTAATATTTTACATAATAATGAATTCAAAAGTGACTGTTTTTGTACCAGCTGGTAGTGGAACTCCAGATAAAGATCATTGCTGAACTGCAAGGGCTGTTTCCAGATTATTCGATGAAAGGAGAGGGAGATGGAGCCATCATCCAGCAGGAAGTCAAAAAGATACTCATCGGAGTGAATTGGTCGTGTCACATCACCTAAAGAGAGGGATTTGTGGTAAAGACAGTGTGAAAGCATTGTCTGATGTGTGAATGTGTGTTCAAGTGTGCATAAGAGTGACTAAAGATATCTTACCCCCCTTCTTAGTGGCATGGATGGAGAATTCCTTCACTTCTGCTGGATTTAAGACGCCCATCTCAGTGCAAAAGTCTTGTACCACCTCAAATGCGACCTGCAGAAAAGCATAAAAGCACTACATGTAAACAACACATTATCTGAACAGAATGAAAATAGAAAGAGTGGCCCTCACTTACACTAAAGCTGCGAATCTTGCAGGCAAATTCGTTTCCACCAGGCAGCTTTATGGGCAGCCGACGGGAGCTCCTCCCAGCCTGCAGAGCAAAGAAAACAATTTCACATACTTTCGCCTGCTCTGTTTAACATATTTTCTTTTCTCACGTGTCTTCACTTACCAAAATGGCCTCCATCTCTGAATGTGAAGGGATGTGTCTGCGTCCTCCGAAACTGAGTGATCGTCTGAGATTCTTCAAGCACACACTTGCCAGTTCTGTAAACAAATATTATATTCACACATCCCAGTGCAAACACAAAAACAGCTATTCTTGATACAAATAACTTTTTAATCATATAGTATAGCAAAATCCACAAGTGAATACTGTACCTTGAAACGGGTGGTTGGCACCCTGAGTGATGGCCTCCAGGTGGCGGGTGCAATATGGCAGGAGAGTGTTGGAACAGGGGAAGAATCCAGTCACCAGATTGAACAAACGCCAGCCACGGGTACAGTTCTCCCTATAAAATCAGCAAATAAAATGCACATTCAAAAATTCAGGGCTGGAAATGTTTTGTAACATTATGAATGTCTTCACAGTCTCTTCCAAGTATAAAAAACAACTTACTGACCTCAACCTTTTGAATGGTAGTGTACACATATTATTTACTCACTTCACTGGGTTTTTTGTGGTCTGCTTGATGACCTGACAGTAGATCTCATCTCTGAGGAACTCCTTCTCTTTTCCCAACTAAACCAAAACAAACTGTCATGAAACAGATGTCAAAATTCACAATATCTCTCAAAATAAAATATGCTGTACATTTGGACGGAACGCTTACCTGCAAAATGGAGTTAACACAGTCACTCTCTGTCTGATTTTTCTTCATAGGCTGATCCATCATGAACTGCATCAAAACTACAAAGAAACTGCTGTCAAAAACTTTGAATGGAATGGAATCAGATTGGAATACTTCATTCTGATTGGTCAATCTGTGATCAAATATTTTGGTATATGGACAACTAAATATAATGACCACATTCCCCAGGCAAACAATTTGATAGCCATATTATTTTTTAAGGCTTTTTGATTCCTCCAAACTCTCTTAATTTAAAGTCAAGTCGATGATTAATTCATTTGATTTATTTTGTCATTTTAAATTACATATAAATAAATTTTATGTTTAATTTGGTATTAAATGTTTTTTAAGTGGGATAATGTAGTTATACACCATAAAAAAAGTTGATGCTTTAAATTTTTTTTTAAGTACAATCAACTTAGCTTTATAAGTCATTTTAACTTGAATTACATTAAACTGACTTAAAACATGAGTTGAATCTTGTATAACTTATTTTTAAAAAGTTGAAAATCGCTTAACTTATTTTGATGTCATGATGTTGTCATGACATTTTCATCATACCATTTTTTTTAGTCTGTCATTATCGCAAAAAAAATAAACCCTTTCAGGGTGGTAAAACTTTTACCACCTTACCAAACTTGTACACATAAAAGACCTCTTTGCTTCTTACTGGGCTTCTGATTTTATTTTACATGACCCACCGACTGTACATTATCCCAGGGAAGCCACATTTTTTGCTGTTATAATGGGTGAACTTACAGTTAATCTGTTTTTCAGTACATTTGTTAACTTACCCATGAAGTTTTGAGCACCAAGACGATTGAGATCATTGTCTGAGAAAAGGATCAGTGGTTCCTGAATAGGATTCTAATAAACGAAAACACAGCAAACAAAAACAATCAAAAAAACATATAAAATCCCAGCATGCATCGAGTGAGAGACTAAGAGATGCATACGTACTGGAGTGTATTCCACCATCTCATTAAGACTTTTGTCTTTGTTTTGTCTGAAAAATAAGATAAATAAATCAATGTCAAGTGGCGTTTGTGAAGTATGATGCAAACTCCTCTGCTTTCCAGAAGATTTCACCTGCTGATAGCATCTGTGAAGAACTTCCTGGCAAACTCAGTCATGATATACTGCCGATGATCTGATTCAGATCTCTGGATGGACCCCACGTCAGTACTGTATACACTGCTAGCCACTGAGCGCGCAACAGAGGTGTTGGAGACAAAGCTATAAGCAGGTATGTTGGTCACAGGGCCATTGACAGGCGTGTAGGTGACGGGGCCATTGGCTGGTACATTGGGGGAAGAGCCAGTGAGTCTCATACTCTTTTTCCGTTCAAGCTGCCGCTCCATGTTGCTGCTGTGGTAGTCTGGTGGGGCACAAGGCTGAGTGACATCCACTGGGAAGAGTCCAGAACGGCCCCCACAAGAACCAAACATCCATCCTGAAAAGATAAAAAAAAAACTATAGTAAATCCCTTTTAGGTGTTTTGATGTACTATTTATTAATATATACACATGTGATATTTGATATACAAACATGTCACACTTTTTGCTTTTTTTTTTTTTTTTTAAAATCATGCATTAAATGTTCCTACTTCCTAAAAAATACGTGTCCTGGAATAACACTTGTGCCGTGTCACTGCTGACAGGCCTAACATCTGTAAACAGCAGAAATTAATCTAATCGTATCCTCAGTGTATTAACAAATTGGAAAGCCTGTTTTTAATGGTCAGACATGTTTTTATGATTTTGTCGCTAATGGCATAGAAATTACACATATTCGTTTTTAAGGTAAAGTTTAAGGAGATCCACAATCTGAAATGATTTTCTTAAGTTCTCTTCTCACCGTCCTTGAGGCCGTCCATGTTGAGAATTTTGATGACATCGCCTCTGTGAAAGCTCAGCAAGCTCCTGTCATCGGTCACATAGCTTTTCACAGCAATCACATAGTCTGAGTTCTGCAAATGGAGGTAAGATGCACATTTATCATTGTTTTTGCGAATTTTGAAATGAAAACTTCGTTTACAATAATAGTTAATGTCATGGATAAAAAGTCAACATGAAACCACAACCCATTTTACTTGGTATATAGTGAAAGAAACAGGATATTAAATAAAAAAAAAACATGTGGTGGGATTTAATCCTTTGGCAATTGTTTCAATTGTGAAAAAAAAGGTTTTGCATATTAGGATGGAGGTGGTTGAAGGAGAAGGGTTGAGAAATTGAAAAAGAGAGCCTGAGTTGTTTCAGAGACTGAGCAATTTCTATTTGTTAAAATGTACTGCATTAACCATTCCTTATAAGACCATGAAAGTAAATATGGTCAGGTATGGTGACTTTAAATGAAAAATGAAAGCTACATGTGTTAAGGGTAGTATCACGGCACCGTAATCAGCTCCATGAGGAAGAGATGAATCACAGCAGCGATCTGTGGTGCCTGTTGAGAGTGAAGTTCTAACTCCTCATTACTCAAAGAGATCCCGACTTTATCAGCCCCTTGTTGCTGTACTGACAACACCTGTGAAAAACTGAACAGTATAAACATATGGTTACATAAACTGCAACACTATAGAATATTATATACTACTGTTCAATTGTTTGGGGTCAATATATATTTTTTTTAAAGAAAATAATACTTTTATTCAGAAAGGAATAGATCTTGACAGCAAAGACATTTGTAATGTTACAAAAATAAATTTTATAAATGTTGTTCTTTTGAACTTTCTATCGATCAAAGAATCCTGAAAAAAAAGTGTATTATGGTTTCCAAAAAAATATTAACCCACACAGCTATTTTCAACTTTGATAATAAAACAAAATTTTCAGCCTATTAATTAGCTGACTTGGTGCTGTTTTCTGAAGGATCATGTGACTAATGGCTACTAAAAATTCAACTTTGCCATTACAGGAATAAATAAATTTTTTCAAATGTGTTAAAAGAGAAAACAATTATTTTAATATTTCACAATATTACTGTTTTTACTCTCTTTCACATTAAAAAAAAATCTTACAGACCCCAAACTTTCGAAAAAAAATTTAAAGCATGCTTTAGCCTGTTTAACACAACATTTTTAGCCTCTCAGATGTTCTGTACCTGTAGCTGTGGAGTAGTCTGAGATGTTTAGGGTTTATGCCTGAAGCTCTGGCCACTTTCAGCAGTCTGATTCCTCTATGTGACACTCCCAGAATCTGAGCATCTCCTCCATTCCCCACCTGTTGAAGCACACATGCTTAACAAATTTCTGTATGCATGTTTATGCGCATTATGTAAGCAAAGCCAAGTATTTCACCTTCACATTAAAGAGACGTGCAAAGTAATTGGACCAGTTGTCTCTTGCTGCCATGACAATTCTTTTCTTCAGGGTGTCATCTAGTGAATTGATACTGGTTCCGATATGGAAGCTTGCTGGTAAGAGAAAAACACAGAGACTAGCTGAATTGTCCATAATAGTTTATCTGAATTATTATTAGACTGGTATATAGTAACAGATTATTAAAAAACAGCATCTGTCATACCCAAGAGATCTTTCATTTTACGCCTTTCCTCACGTGAAATCCTCAGACAAGAATCCGAGTAAGTGTCTCGCATGATCTGCAGTTTTCAAAAACAGTAGATAACGTGTGGCCCAGAGTTTGATGTACACAAACTAATATAAAATACATTAATTTTGAAACTTTGCATCGTTTAATAAATCTAATGCTATGATTGCTACTGACCTGCTCACAGAGTAAATTAAGAATGTATGGGTGGTTGAATTTTTCCCTGGGATAAAACAGCTGCGTACAAGAAAACACAAATACATTGAGCATACTTCAGTTAGCCAGAAGCAGCCATGATACCCGTTGTGGGAGTCATGCAAAGTCACATAAAACTCTCTTGACTTAGTTACCTCCTTGCGCAAGAAGAGTTTGCCAGGCATACTGGGGGATGAAAAGTAAACGCTGGCAGAGAATCTGTGCAATTGAGAGCGAACACTCTCCTCCTCAACCATCTTGTTGAACTGATCTTTAGGAACACATAAAGGATATTATAAATTATATTACCTTAATATTAGAATTTTAGAGAATAAAATCTTCACAGCTTTCTTCAAATTTGCATATGTATATCTAACTTTTAAATTGATATGCATACCCCTGTGTTACAAATGTAAGTTTTTATGATCCATCTATTCAAATAACCCCAAGACAACACATTTGCTTGAAAAAAAATGATAATAATAATTTTGCAGTTTTTCTATTAGACAGAATTAAAAACTTTAAGAAATATTGGAATGTTTTATTAAATTTCTTAATTGTTAAGCATATCTTATTTGAAATATAAAAATGTTATTAGTTTCAAATACATATAAACATAATACATATTTCTATGTAAAAACCTTAAAATACAATTGACAAAAAAAACAGTTTAAGTTTAACTGCAGAAAGGAAAAATAAGTGAATAAGTGAATAAATAATCTTAATAAATTACTAGTTTTTCAACATCTATAATATTTTGATTACAGGAAGAAAAAATGAAACACCTTAATTATTTCTTATTCATTTTGAAAATTTCTTAATAAATTGCCAGTTTTCAACACCTGGAATATATTCCCGAAAAAGAGAATTGTCAGTTTTTCATTTTAATGCATAGTACCTGGCAGCATTACAAAAATGACAACATTCGCTCAAACCTAAAAAGTAGTGAATTATTTAATTTCACCTCATGTTCAGTTAATTGTGCTAATTACGATTAAAGAAAATGAAATAATACGATTTCAGTCGTACTTGACGACATACTATGTGTACTGCATATATGTTAGAAATGACCCCTATATATCAGATGTGAATCACTTACTAGGAAGCATTGGTGGTGGGTCGGGGATGTTGGGAGGTGAAGGAGGGATAGGCTCACGAGCTCGAGGCAAAGCATGTGAACGCTGCGAGCCGAAGAGATCAGCTAGTGAACGCTGCTTCTGCCTCATATCGTTAGAGATTTCACGAGGGCCACGGGACTCAGGCGGCTGAGGGGGTGAAGGAGGCTTCTGTTCCCACTGTTTCTGCAGCACAAATAAAAAATAAAAAAAAGATTCATGGTGAACTTCTACATCCTTGACTTTGAGCTCAAAAAGTTTAAAACACTAGATTATGGCATGTCACTCAGGTCGGTATCATCTACCTTCTGGTTAGAGACAGGTCCCTGAGCTTTGAGAATGGCCAGTGCCTCTTCTTTGGGGTCATTTTTCTTTACAAAGTGCTTGGCCGGAACCCTGTGAAGATCAAAGTCCACATTATTCCTCCATTTACAGTCTGGGAATCACTCCAAGTGAAAAGGCCAGAGCAACATAATATTATGCAAGTGATCAATAACAGCAGAGGTTGCATTAAGTCAATGTGAATAACAGTTAGCAACCCACTTTACTTCCGTAGTGCACACATTCAGAGTGACACAGGACATGTCACGAGAAAATAAAAAAGGTCAGGACTTGATTTGATCCATTGGGAATTCAATGGATCATGAAAAGTGGTCTCTAGGTGGAGCAAGCTATTGCTTTACAATAATTAATGTCAATTCTTAGCCCACCTGACAGGCTCGAAGGCTTTAGGTTCTGGAGAGGGCCGGCTCTGGTACCGCTTAATGATCTCTCTAATGTTACTAGTAGGTTCTGGTTTAGGAGATGTGGGTTCTGGAGATTCTGGTTTAGGTGTTTGGATGTTAGGAGGTTCTGGGAGTGGTTTCACTGTGTGAAGAAGGGTTTATAAACTTCAAGACACATTATATAATCTTAGAAGACTAAAGAAGACATTAGAATCTTAAGTATGAATTTAAATAAAGACCACAATGAACCACAAAAACTTAGCCCTAGGTGTTGTGACAAACGTCTGACCTTCAGTCTGTACTGGTGGAGGTGATTTGGGTTGGGTCACCTCCGGCGGGGAGGCATATATCAGTGGCTTAGCAACCTTTGGCGCAGACTTTGGGCGTGCTTCTGATGTTCCCGAGATGCATAAAGATAGTGAAAATCTTTTATGTAGTTTTATTTTAGCCATTTTAAGGATTCTGATTGGACAGTGTCCACTCACCCATCTTTTGAAAAAAAGTCCTCTTCTCCTGAAAGGACCCTTGATCTTCTGGGGCCCTGAGATCCACCTCTGCCTCAGGCTGTGCCTTAAAGATCAAATTAAGTCATTGCACAAATCTGAAGTGTAAACATGCAGTTAAAGGGGTCATATGATGCGATTTCAAGTTTTCCTTTCTCTTTGGAGTGTTACAAGCTGATTGTGCATAGATAAGATCCCTGAAGTTGCAAAGACTAAAGCCTCAAAACCAAAGAGATATTTTTTATCAAAGTTAAGACTCTGCCACGCCCCCCTAAAACGGCTCGTTCTAACACGCCCCCACATATCTAGGTCACTATGTGGGAATATTTGCATAATGCCACCCAAATGTGCACGCAAAGAAAGAAGGCGTGGTTTCAGTAACCGCAGTTAGTGTTGAAGCAGCCATGTCAGGAAGACGCTGTGTGTTTCTAGACAGCGTCACATCAAAGTGGAGTCAGCTGTCTTAACCGCCCGCGTCTTGTGTACTGCATCATTACTGTGTCATAACTTCCCCTTTCGGGCTTGAACTGATGGTAAAAACTAATGACATTATTTACTCTGTTCCCCTTTACATTTATTTTGAAAGCTGAAGCTGCGATTATGGTAAGGGATTTTACATTTCCGACGAGTGCTTGCGGTGTGCGGCCAATCACAATGCACTGGGTCAAGCTGGCCGATCAGAGCAGACCCCCACCAAAAGACCTCTGTCGGAAGGAGGGACTTTGTAGAAAACGAAGAGTTGAGAGAGGCGGGGCATAGAGGAACCTACAATAATGTACAGTATTTGAAAAATAATGTGTTTTTTGAACATTAAAGCATGTCAACATATTCTGTTACACCAAATATACAAAATAATGATCTTTAAAAAAGCATCATATGACCCCTTTAAAAAAAACACAGGCACTGATCAGTTCCTGTACCTCTGGACCGCGGGGCTTTGGAAGGGCCTCTGGGGCTCTTTTGGGGGTCTGAGGACCGGTTCTTTGTACCTGGGGGCGGCTTCGGGGTTTGGGTGAGGGTGAGCGTGAAGATGAACGTGCACGTGGAGGAGAGCGCCGCCGCTGACGTGGTGACTGTCTCTTTGACTCTTTCTCGCGTTTTCGCATTTCTTCCTGCTGCTGCTTCTGGGACAGTGTCATCGCCTGCATTGTCATCTGCTGAGCCTATAGGGAAAAATAGATTTATCTGTCTACTTTACGTTGAATGAACTCATGTTACAAACGTAAGAACATAATAATGTTATACCAGAAGCTTTACTCACCAGAAGCAGAGCCTGTTGATTGATAAAGGCCTGCTGCTGAGCAGCCATGTGCTGTGTGTTGACAGCCGGTGCTGCAGCAGGTATGGCTTGTGGCATCGCAGTTGGCATCATCATAGCTACATCCGAAACAAGCAGTAGGAAGAGGGTAAGAATTTAACAGTTTATGCTATCAGAGAAGCACAACATCAGCAGGATGCTTACGTTGCATGGGTTGCATCATGGGCATAGTAGGCATCATATTTGGCATCATTGGTGTGGAAGCATAGCCAGCCATGGCAGGATTCATTGGCATTCCTAATTGATAAGGGGAGTAGACAGTCCAGTTACAAAATAAATTCTAATGTCAGGTCCAAAATAAATGTCAGGTCTTATTTTAAATATTAAAATGAAATGAAAAATTAAACTAAATAAAACAAAAGTAATATTGAAACGATGAGATGTTAAAAATGTAAATACATGGACATTAAACTAACATGGTAAATAAATTATAGTATTATATAACATTCTATAGGTATTTTTAATAAATTGGTTCTACTAAAGTCATGTATTACTATGAGCATTGTTGGCTCTATTAAAAATTGCTTGTGATATTCCTCATTTGTAAATTGCTTTGGATAAACAAGTCTTCTAAATGGATAAATTAATAAATATTGTGTAAATAAAGTGTTTAAATTCAGCAATCTTATTTGTTACCATCAAATTGTATCATTTTTATCAGCATTATATTGGCTTCACTGCTCTCTAAATATCTGGATCACTATCGATCGATCACTAACACAAATTAAACAGATACAAACTGTACCTGCTCCGGTGTACATGCTGGGCATCATACCGCCGCCTCCTCTCATTCTACGATTCAGCATGGCCATTCGTTCAAAGTCCTATCAATAAAAAACAAATAAAAATGCAGATAGTAAGACCTCAGGCCAGTCCTCAGAGATAAAAGGCAATACAAGTAGATCTCAGAGTTAATAAGTGCCAAAGCTATGCAATCTTTGCTGGCTTAATAAATGTTAACAGTATATCTGTGTAGCCTAGTGATAAGCACATGTGCTCTGACATGTTGAGCTGTGCTGCTCTTGCAGATGACATGAGTTTGAGTGATGACTCGTGTTCCATCTCTATAAATGTAAAACAATATATTAAAATAAATGTATAAATATAAAAAAAATCTACAGTAGCATTTAATTTAAAGAAAGACAGCACAAGCACACTTTTCATTTATAATTCACTAAAAATCAACAGATATATTGCTCTAAACAGATATGTTGCTGTAAAATAATGACTTTATTATTAATGGTGAATTTAAAGTAGCTGCCAGTTTGACTATAAACTGTACAATAATGTTTATATATTTGAACTGGATGATACTGACCGGAGGACCCTGATCAAACACAGAATCAAAGAGGTCATCAACATAAGTATCCATCTGTCGACCTCGAGATCCTGAAAGAAAGATTGTTTCAGGAGAATCCTTTATAAAGTCAGAGCGAAACCATCATTTTATTTACTCTACAGGGTGAGCC
This sequence comes from Sinocyclocheilus anophthalmus, assembly GCA_018155175.1. NCBI lineage: Eukaryota > Metazoa > Chordata > Actinopteri > Cypriniformes > Cyprinidae > Sinocyclocheilus > Sinocyclocheilus anophthalmus. The sequence goes on from JADLZN010007913.1 coordinate 396,893, forward strand.
GCTTCCCAACCCTCATACTGTAGCTTTCATTCACTTTGATTTCTTTTAATATCCCTCTGCAAAGCTATGCAACAGATCATGACTCAGAATTTACTGTCTGTTTCCTAGTAATGGTTGGACACTCACCCTGGGATGTGGAAGAGGGTTCATAGGTGTCCCATGGGGATGCTTCAGAGGAGGGGAAACCAGGGGCTTGCATAGAGGGAGCAGGTGGTATAAAGTCATCCAGGTCGGTGGTTACCATACTGAAAAAAAGACATAATGGATTAAAAAAGAAGGACTTAAGCAGTAATTTCACAGTTTCCTTTTGAATGAACTGTCAGCACTGAGCTCTATAGAGGCATACCTGTTGCCTGTGTTGCTAAAGAGGTAATCGGTTTGAGTGGGTGGGTGACCCAGAGGCACATCAGCCTCAACTCCAGCCAAGAGATCCATTACAAAATCACAGCCAGCCAGGTCGGTCCAGCCCTCCCCAGCCAGCAGAGACACAGACCAGCCCCGTGTAGCTTCTTTCAGACCCCTGAGAGAAAAAAAAAACATGACATTAAGAAGTATTAGAACTAAACAACTAAATTAATTACATATTAAATAATTCTGTTGTATATATTGCAATTTTAAAATAAAATAAATTACTATTAAATATTGCACTTCATTTAAATGTATATTAGTTCAATTGATTTAAATGACAATTTACCAAATAAATAATTATTTAGTATATAATTACATGTAAGTTTATAGTAATTATTAAACATATAACATTTTTAAAGTACATTATAATTTAGTTAACTTAATGATATTAAATATTAAACAATCTTACTAATCCCAAACTTTTGAACAGTAGTGTATGTTCAAATGTCAACAAAATTTTTTGTTTTGGGCTCAAGATTTTGGGGTCAAATATGTCACAAAATAACCTAGAAAGCTAGAAAGCAACTTTTATTAATGCTATTTTAAATAAATAAATACATACACACATACATATAATTTTGTTGCATTATAGAAATGAAAAAAACTTGCCCAGTTTTCATGAACAAGATTTTTTTCATGTAAAAAATATTTGAAGATAAATATAACCTGGATGATTTTTTTTTTGCAAGATTCATCCACAAAAACAGACATATTTATCTATTAGCTACCTGTAGCTAAGAAGCCAAGAGGTCAATTGTTCTCCTGTGGTCCAAGACTCCACCTCCACAGTTAACCTTTCCTCTGAAAAATAAAAAAAGTTCATCAAATAAACACCATACTTTAATAAAACATTTATACTCCAACATATTAAGAATAATTGATTCTCTTGGAATGAACAGTGAAACTGGGAATCCAATATTTTTTGCTGATAATCAGGTACAGCTCATCAGCTCAGTTTTCTAAGAAAGCTACAGCCCTCACCATTGAAAGTGTTAACCTCCACCACCATCTTTCCTTTTCTCTGATTGGCTGTCCACTCGAGTTGATTCGGAGGGTGTCGTCTGCAGGCAGGGGAGGGGAGCTGGAGGGATGTGAGGAGCTTGTGCTGGCACAGAGAGCGATACTCCCCTGGACCTCGGTCAGACACATACCTGACAATCATAATAAATATTTTTTTTAATTCTGAAGATAACCAATAGCTGTACAGAAACACTAACTTCTGTCCGGCCTTATTTATCTATTGATCAATATGCAATTTAATAATCTGTATAGTTTATTTAGAAAATTAAAAATTGAATAATCGACCAATGGCAATGTTATATCAGTCCACTCTCTTCCTGTTCTAAAGACCCCTCTTTTAAGTTTGTAATACTATAACTAAAGACATACTTGAGCAGGGGTTTCTCCAAAGCAGGAGAGGGTGTGAAGGCACTCAGACAGCAGGCCAGGAGCAACCAGCCCCGCAGGGCACTCTCTTCATTATCCCCGTCCCAAGTGCGGTACACCAGTTGTGCTAGAATCTCATCTCTGATGCTGGGCCGTAATTGGCTCTTCTCCACAATATAGTTCCCTAAGATCTGTTCTTGCCATCCTGTCAGATCAGAGTCACCTGTGAAACGCAGGATCTAAAGGAGATGAGAAAGGATTAACTCAAAATCCAAGATTTCATACCCAACATTTCAGTATTATTATTTTTTTTCCCGAATTTCTGTGGTAAAATATTTACGCAAAACACGTCACTATGTTTTTAGGTTCTGTACTGACCAGTTTGTAGATTTCTAGAGCTGTGCGGGCATCATCAGGATCCAGAGACGTCAGAGGCTTCTGAAGCGGAAAACCCTGCGGGTGGCACCATCCATCCTAATGGAAAGGAAAACAGATAACTGCTGTAAAAATGGATGAAATCGATTCACAGGTATGGAAATTGCTTGTGAAGCGGAAGACCACAAAACTAGGTAGGACGTTTTTTAAGTTCTACCTTCAGGACTGTTTTGGCATATTGGGAGAAAGGGTGTCTGTCAATGTCTTGGGGCAATGAGAGGTTGTGGTCTGCTTTGACCTGTGGCAGAGCTACTTCTGTTACTCCTGACCCTTGAGGACGTCCTGAAAGCCATCATTGTAAATGTGAATACAAATATGGGCAAAGTTTTTACCCAAAGCAATACAATTACTTCATATTATGGTCATATGACGTTGCTAAAAAGAACATTATTTGGTGTAATGCAATGTGTTTATGCGGTTTAAGGTAAAAAAAACACATTATTTTCCATATACTGTACATTATTGTTTCTCCTCTATGCCCCGCCTTTCTGAAACACGTCGATTTTTACAAAGCTCATCGGTCTGAAAAAGCGAGGTGTGCTCTGATTGGCCAGCTTGTGCTCTGATTGGCCAGCTATCCAGTACGTTGTGATTGGCCGAATGCCTCAAGCGTGTGACGGAAATGTTACGACCCTTACCATACTGTGATGCCGTCTCCCAACAAGACGAGACAATTCCAATAAAACCCATTACAAATGAGGCATTTGTTGCATCCAGGGGGACATAATTACTGATTATAATGGCTTATACTGTCTTTTTACGCGTTGCTTTGCATCGTGCCGTGTAAACATAAAACTTGTCTGCATTTGTGATCGGAGAAACAACAAACAACAAACAACAAGCGCTACTCTACACTGCTCAAAACTCGCGTTTGAATCATGGCAAATTATTTAAATATAAAAAAAAAACGTACTTACAGTCTGAGTCAGAAGCGCCAGACTGTCCTTACAAAGTTGGAACTGCCCAACTTTATAGAAACAGCCTTTGGGCACAGCATTGTAGGCTACTCTGCAGGTTCAGGAAACAGTCCTCATCCTCCATAAAATGTGCTGCACACACATCTGAATATTTGGGTTGAACTGTTTTGGAACAGTGTGGTAAATACAACTTAACCATTGATTTCAAGTCGTGTCCTCTTTTGGAAGACCAAAAAAAGTAGTTTGCTTTCACAACGAAGCACAGCGTCTTCACAACATGGCGGCGAACAGCAAGAATTAAAGTTACGCCTTCTTTCTTTGCGTGAACATTTGGGCGGCGTTATGCAAATCTTCCCACATCGTGACGTAGACATGTGGGGGCGTGTTAGAACGAGCCGTTTTAGGTAGGAGTGGTTGACTCTGAACTTTTATAAAGAATATCTCTTTGGATTTGAGACTTTAGTCTTTGCAACTTTACAGATCTTCTTTATGCACCAAGAGCTTATAACACTCCAAAGAGAAAGGAAAAATTGAAATCGCATCATATGACCCCTTTAAAAGACTTAATTTGAATGTGAACGATGTCAATCATTCTCAAACTGAATTACTTTATTCAGCAAAGATACATTAAATTAATCAAAATTGACAGTTACAAAAGATGCTTATACCAATCAAAGAATCCAGAGTTATTTTAAACTTCAATAATATTTCACAATATTCCTGTTTTTACTGTAGGTTTGATTAAATAAAAGCAGCTTTGATGAGCATTACAGACTTTTTTGAACTGTAGAGTTTTGTCAAATTTAAACAAAATCAGCTGCTGGTGAATTAAAAACACCGTTGAAGATCTTGAATTCAGTTTAACAGTTTCACATAGCCAAACCATTGAAAAAAAAAATTGTGAACAGGTTGCTGTTCATCAAAGTTACTTTGATGACAAAAAAAAAAAGTCCACCGTCTCTTGATTTTATGTCAATTTTGAAAAGCTAAGAAAAAAGTTCACATTTCACTTTTAAGCACTTTTACAAATATGGAAACCCTTTTATAGTACTTGCACTCAAGTGTGTTTGACCTATTACTTAGATTTTTAATTGAGTAAAATTACACAGTACTTATATTTCAGTTTAAAGTATAATCTCAGTACTTTTAATTGGTTATCAAGTATCAAGAAACTCACCTGCTGCACTGCGTAATCTGGCCGACAGGTCTGCCGGGATCTCCAACATTCCCACATCCTTCAGGTAAAATATAGTATTTCATTCTTTTGTCTTGTTCAAAATTAACGTTTAACTCTGAAGTAACCGGTTAAATTATGTCCAAGTCCATACAAATCAGATGCTCAGAGACCTTGAGCACACAAGTCAAAACAAAAGAAAATAAAAAAAATCTATAAAAATGAAAAGATTCAGAGTGTCTCACCATCTCTGAAGAGGCAGATGTAGGTTTTGCTGCTTGCTTCACTCTTGTTCTATCAGTATGTTCCTGATCAAATCAAAATACAATCAAAAACACAATCTAACGTAAAAAATTTTTCAATCATTTGCATATTGTAGTGTTTCATTCCTTCTTGACTGAACCATTGGACATTTATTTTGTAAAGCTATTCCACTCATTTATTCTATTACCTGTCCACGACATCGTATACAAAGGTAAACAGGACTATTTTTAGCAGCTGGCCTTCTTTTATATCCTAGGAAGACCCTCCCTTGACTCGCTCCTCCCCAAACAAAAGAATTACATGAAATTTGAGTCACCAAACCCATTTTTTATCTTATCATTTAGTATTATCATTGTGTTTGATTGGCCTTTTCTGTTCTGTGTATCATTGTTGCCAGAAAACAGTGTGCAGAAAATAAGCCTATTGATTTTTACATACTGTAGAAACAAATCTGAGAGTATTCTGGAGTATGGCCACCAGATACCTGGTGTTTGCCTGTTCCAGTGAACTATTTTTATATTAAACAATTTAACTTTTATTGGACAAGCAAAAATACTATCATGCAAAATATACACAAAGCTGTTAAACCCACTGAATGAGAATCACATCACAAACCAGTCTTACCACAAATGCATAACAATTACTACAAAGTGATTTGACAGCAGAGTGAGGACATAGTCCAAACTGTATAAAACAATGAGGGGTAACAAGGAAACAGAACTGAAAGCAGCAGGTTATATAACTTAGTGGATCATTTAAATATAACTCACTACCAGTCAAAGGTTTAGACTGATTAAGTTTCTGATAAATATAAATATATAATTTGTATTTGAATGAATTTGTTTACAAAACTAACATTTTTATTCATATTCTTTTTAACAGACCTGAGGGAAAAGCAGTCATTAAATGTCCAGAAAAATAAATATACTTAAATGTATTTGAAATACATTTATTTCATGCCAAGTATACTACATACACATTTACATATTTATGTACTTAATAAAATACACTGCAATTGCACTTTTAGTATAGTAAACTGTTATACTTATGCACTTTAATTGTGCAAAAGTGTGCTGAAGGTCCCAATTACCTCTATACTTAGTATTTTGATAGTGCTAAAGTGGAAACTAGTTTCAAGTATAACCTTCAGTACACTTAAATATTTTGCATTACATACCAATATTATTCAAAGATCATGCAATCCTCATAAATAGTGACATTAAAATACATTTTAGACTTAATATTAAGAAAAGTGTATTGTGCACAAGTAATATGCCAAGTACAGTTTAATTATAATTTTTATATCAGTAAATCTCGAGTTATCTGTCAGTAAATATGTTAAACTTAGATTATTGAGCAGATTGAAACAGATTAAGCAGCAACAGCTTGACATGTAAGCAACGACACACCAGCTGAAGAGCAATGACAGAATATACACACATACCGGAAAAGAAAAGGAGAGAAAAAAACCAAATAAACATAAACGAACACATATGCTATAAATGTATGGATGTGGTCAGTTAAACAGTACCGAGGTATTGAATAGTTGTTCTGACCTGAATTTGTAAATAGCTCCTTCAATTTAGTCAATCAAATTGTCGTCCTTGTGTTATTGTGGCAAAAGATGAGATTATAGATGCAACTGCATTATGTATTAGTAGACATTTTAAATAGTAATAATATTATAATATAATATTATACAGCAAAAAAAGCAATAGATGTGATCATCAATATAATGAGCATTTAAACATATCCCATTAAAGTGTAGTTGAGTAACCTCAGAACAGTGTGCCATGAACAACCTTTAATGCAGGAACGGCTCTAATTTCATAGTCATTATATAGATGGAAACCGATCAAACATTCAATAATAGCTCTGACAGATGATGGCCTACTTTTAAGATATGTCAGTAAATATGTTAATAGAATTGAACTATACTTAGTATGAAATAAAATATATTTTAAATATATTACTATTTTACTAGGGCATACAATGGAACCATTTAAAATCATCCCATGATGCACCTCATGAAGGCTGAGAGAGCGTCCAGAGTGTGGAGATATAGATTTTGAGGAATCTTGAAAACATTTTAACATGATTCCCATATTTCCATTTGTGTTATATAATACTTTAAAAAAACTTTAATATTATTCTACAATATTGAAAACAGTAATAATAAAGAATGTGTAAGTATATCATTACAAGTGTAAAATTTTTTTAAGTATGACATTTTTTACTGGTATGTAAAACCCCCCCCCCCCCAAAAAAAAAGCCAGACCTTTTAGAATTTAAAAGCTTTTTCCACACTTACATACACTGCATTAAACAAATCTTAAAGTCTTACATAACTGATATAATCTATTTCTTATTTTCCGCCCTAATTTCTCTCTGTATCATTAATCTGTCTGTTTGCTACTAGCATGTGTAATATGGATAAATATTAAAAATTACCTACCTAGGATGATATTAAAACAAACGTAGCCGTCCCCATGAAAAGTGCTCTTTAACTGATGAAATGAGTTGAAATCCAAACACAAAAGAAGTGGTGCTTAGGTGGGTCTTTGCAGGAATGAGAGTGAAAGGGCAGGCAGGCGAGCAGGTGGAGCTCACCTCACCTAACTCTGACATTTCTTACATGTGTACACACTCTTAAACAGCCCATGACGCACTAGAGAGACCAAACACGCCACATGAATCAGAGAATAAACATAACTGCATTAAAATGTATTTATTTTATTTTTTTTTGTTTTTTTGCATTGTGTATTGTTTTTTTTGTTTTTTTACAAGAAATTGAAAAAAAAACATTTTTATGAAAACCACCATGCTTTTTATTTAATTTGAAATTAAATTGTATTTCGTTTTCTTATAGAGGTTGAGTAATTGGAAACAATGGGTGCCATTTTTTAGAGCCATAGATTGAATTTCACAATCTCATGAATTCACTCAGCACACAAACGGCCCAAAGTCCTTCCAAAGAGTAAAATATATTATAAGTCTCTTGATCTCTGATGCAAGTTCACACTATGACCTTACATGTAATGTAAGGAAACAGTAATCAATATTCAGCGGCTTGTATGACTAACTTGAAAATGTATTTGACTGTCATTGCACTAGATAAAATATAAAAGCGTTTGGCATGAATTAATATAATGATTACTATAACAATTCATTATTTATAATGGGAGGAGTGAGGCTGGAATTTATTGCTTCGTATTAGCTTTCACATATTAATAACGTGGCCTTAGTTACCTAGCAATGGACCATATAGGTAAACAGCTGATATAGTGAAGTGTGTGAATTTATATATATGCAAATTAAGCCAAGAAGAAGCCACAGGCACACGGAGCAAAGGATTGAAAGAGCTAGATATAAGGGGAGAAATAAAAGCTCTCACCCTCCAGTGACGTTTCTTGATGGTGTCTCTGGTGATCATCATAGCTGCCCAGAACTGAGTGAAGGACTGCTTTAATTTCTTGTAGTACTTCCTGTAATAGAAAGAGTGCGCCACCGCTTCACATTCAGAATCTCATTCGATTTTCTTCTGTTTTTATCAAGCTCTCAAGGTTTATCAAATATGAAATCGCTGCACATACCGAGTCTGGTGGCCCCTGATGTGGGACTGAATGACGATAGCCTTCTGTTTAAAGAAACGAAAGTTTCTCCGGCAGATGAAGCCGCGAATGTTCCTCTGGATGGTCACTGCTGCCCATATTTGGGTGCTACTCCCTTTTTCCTCCACCCGCTGATACAGACTCTCCTTCATAAACACCTGCATGTGTTCACATTAAAGGAAATCATTAGAGGATGGGATCTTTAGTGTTAATGTAGTAAATGAATGAGTCAAAATAACCCAGGCTGTGGTAAAGAGTTATGTTACTGTACTTTAGTGAGTCCTAGTTGGTACTGGCCTTCCTCTGCTCCTGTAGTCTCCAGTAAAGTCACTGCTTGCTCTTTACAAGACTGGTGTGCAGGTCTCTGGGCCAATAATACACCATACCTGAAATTAGACATAAAAAGTGCTAGAAAAATGTGGTTGAAACTCAACTATAAAGATAGTGGAGATTTTATGATGTACTTATACTCAGGGTTCACACACTATTTGACCAATGGAATTACATGAATTTTCCCTGATTCCTAGGTGTGTGTGGGTGTATGTGTAAATATATATAGATATAGAGGTAAGTATATATATATTATATATATATATATATAGTATATAGGTTTGTGTGTGTGGGTGTATGTGTGCATATGTTGTGGTGTGTGTTGGGGTGTGTGTATACTATAATATAATATCGTGGTAGTGGTGTGTGTGTAATGGGTGGCATATGTGTGTGTGGGTGTGTATATATATATAGAGATAGTATATATATATGTTGACCCGGACCATCAAAACCGTCTTAAGAGCACGGGTATATTTGTTAGGAATAGCCAAAAATGGAAAAAGGGAGGGAAAAAAAGTTCGGTGAAAGGCGGGATCGAACCCTGGTCGATCACGTCAAAAAGCCAACAACATGCACTTATCCATCTGCACCACTGGAGCTGATATTATACAGCCACTTTTTACTAAATGTAAATATACACCCCGTATTTTATATTCCATAGTAAGGGCAATTCATACAATACATTTAAACTGAGCTACTTTAATACCATCTCCGAACTTTCTACCAGGACTCTGCTGTTCTTCGGCTGGTTCTTCCTGTATCTGTTGATTGACAGATGTCTCGTCCAGTCAGCGGTGAGTAATCCCAAACCAATGGCACTGTCTCAAACTATACCTACCTCTTCCGGTTTGTCTGATTTGTCGTTGACTTTTCTGACTTGTTCATTTGTTTTCGAATTTGTCATTGTGTTTTCTGACTTGTTATAATGTTTTCTGAATTGTTGTTGTGTTTTTTAGACTTGCATTTGCATTTGTAATTTGTTCTTTTGTTTTCAGAATTGTGATTTGTTCTGCACTTCTCGGCCACCGTAATGAACAGAGCGAAAGGAATGCGAATAGGAAATCCTTCTTTTCGTATGTGAATGGTCCCCAGTATCCCTCCATGCCTAAGCTGTGTGTTAATGTAGTCTACATCAAATATGCCTGGAAGCTGAAACCACACAAAAACACCAAAGTGAGGTCCACCAATACATTTGTGCTTGCTTACTCTAAACATAATTGTTCACAACCAGAGAGACTGTATGTAAATGACATATAGTGTCAGCTGAAATTACCTTAACATAGTTTGGCTTAAAGCATGGTATAAATGTAGTTTTACACTTAAAAAAAAAACAGAATAACATTTTCTATACATATTTTCACATTTGCCTACTATATACACCAAATGGCAATACCAAATGCCCTGTGTATAAAACACAAAGCAGTCCATTTATACAAAATATAGCAGAATAAAAAAACTGTGACATTTGTTGACCTCTCCAAACGAGTGATGAGCAGCTACTGTTGACATCTGGTTCCAGTAACCCCTTGTACTTCCTAACTCTTTCTGTTGGACGTAACGCTCTTGAACCTTCCGGAAGAGACCCGACACCATCTACACAGACAAGAAAACACACTCTAATTACTTGTTACAGGTATATGTTACCAAACATTGGTCCTTCAAACTTAATGAGACCTAAATCTTGCATAAATGATATGGGTTGTTGCTAACTCTTTTGTTTTGTCTGGGTGTGTTGACAGTCTCATGAATATATAATAGTGGACACATTATTGTGCAATCTAGACACATCACAAATCACTGAGGACAGTGTGAAGTGAGCTTCCATGAACATGATATGAATTTACCTGTAAACGACTGCGGGCAAAAAGCTCTAATACTTCTGGGCGAAACTGGTCATGATTTTTATTTAGAAAGTTGTGCACCTTGCAAGGGGGGAAAAAAATTTAATTTTAGCCAAAATGTTTGCCAAAAAAGTATTTTAGCCATGGAAATCAAAAGATTCTTGGGTAAGCTGTCAGAACAATCATCTTTCATGAATAAAACATTTTGTGAACGCTCAGATCAGGCTTGCCTGGTACGTGACAGCCCCTGCATAGTGATATATTGTGAACACTGACAGAGGAATTTTGGGCTTGGTGTAGTAGGGACTGTTGCCATGGTGATAGTGACATTTCAGCAAGAACGTGTGGTCTGTTGCCTGGGACGAACAAGAAGGAGAGAGCCAAAGAAAAGACAAAGGCAAAAAAGACAAAGGCAGCCCATAAATCCATTGTAGTATAATTTGCATTTGAATCAACACTAGGTCATATTGGTGGAAATTCAAGTTTTATGATATTTAAACATCACATTAAAGTAGAAGAAGACTTCCAAATCCATAAATGAGCTGCAGTATAAGATTATTCAAAAGAATGTTGACTTTAAATTCACTCAAATGTCTGGTTTAAAGCTGAAATGGGAAGTTACTTGAGGAAGGCAAGTCTGGTCATCCAGGATGCGAAGGATTCCACACGGCCGTGCTGAGATGAGATCCAGACAGCCATTAGAGTCTTCCAGAGTTATTGGATACCACGAGATCTGCTCTGCGCTGTAATCCTCTTAACAAAAACACATAAAGCCAACCACTTGTTTTTTTATTTTTTCAGTCCCCTAAAGTATTAATTATTTCCAGGGCAAAAAAAAACGTATCTGAAAAGCCACATTTATGGTATGGTATCTCAAGAATTACAATGGCTGGTCCCACTGGAATTGGTAGATATAGATTAATAAACATGTTCCCATCAAGTCCAAATGGTAAAGAGTCTCCTCAAGGTGTTAATATTTTCATAATTGGCCTCTACACTAGGAAAATTGTGAGAATAAATTGTCAATATGATGGCTGAGGACACACACTGACCTTCTCTTGGCCACTAGGGCTTTGTTCACAAACTGTTGCAGTGTTGCCAACTAATTTTCAGAGAAAGTTGTTAAAGGAAGGTCGATTTGTTGCTAAAAGTTGCTAAATGACGTTGTGACGTCATTGCGTAATCACGACGCAAAATTGTCACATCATCAAACCTCAGCAAAAAATATATTTTAGATATGTTAATTTAGATTTGTTTTTAAAATATGCATGATATAATATTAAAATATAAATAACTGTATCTTAAATACCTTGAATTATTGCAAACTGACACATTTAACTATTACAATTTAAGTTTTTAGTAGCTTTAACTCTACACATTCTCAAACAATTTTTGCTTTAAGCCAGTGGATTAGTAGTTGTTTATGCCTACACTTAAGAAAAGTGTGTAAAAATAGGGCACAATCTACTGTTAATATGAAAGAATTTTCCGTAATGGTTTTTTTTACCTGTATTTTAAATTACGCATTGTGTTTTCGGGTTACAGGGTTACAAAGGATGATGGATAATGTCCTGAAAGATTTTCCATTTTTCTTACAGTGTACTAACTGATCAACAATTGCAGGTACAAGCTACTAACAAAGTGTATCATAAATGAACAATTATTCAATTATCAAATTATTCAATTATTATTATTATTATTAAATTGAACAATTGCAAATAGCAGCTAACTCAATTCTCGTGATGTGTGTACTGCTAGGCATCTGTGGTTTCCTCTTTTTGTGTAATTTGGATGGACAATGTGTGCCTTTTTATTGTCTGAGTCCTTATCAAAAGTTGCTAAAAGTTGCCAAATAAATGTTTAAAATTGCTCAATTTGTTGCTAGGTGCTTTTGGAAGAAAAAGTTGCTAGGGTAGTCTGAAAAGTTGCTAAATTTAGCAACAAAATTACTAAGTTGGCAACACTGAACTGCTGCAGCTGCTCATTGGCAAAGTTTATGCACAGCTGCTCGAAACTGTTCACACTCAGGTCCTGTAATGCACATTTGTTCAGTTCTCTCCCACAGACTTGCTATATTTAAAGAGGCTTAACAAGTGGGAATTCAGTGACACTTTGCGTATATATATGATTCAGCTGTAAACGTAAAAAGACAATCAACAAGAAATTTAACTGTAAAACTGTCCCTTTAAGGTCATAATGAGGGACAGAATACCTCAAAGCCGTATATATATCAACAATTCCAATGGTGCTGTCCATCTCTTTGAGAATCAACCACTCATTGATACATTCAAGAATCTAGTCAAACAGCACGGAGTACAGCATCTTGGCAATGGCATCTCTGAATCAAGAGCAATTTGTCGGTATTCATCAGCTCTATTACGGGTTAATGTATGTAATACATTATAGAATCTAATCATTTCAATTACGTTTTATTGCCTGGGATTTCTAACCTGGATTCAGTGGCACTTTCCACAGATAGAGGACAGTAGATTATATCATAAGTTGTTTCCTGAGAAAACAAATGACTTCTGTTGTTTTAAAGTAATATTCTGGGTGGATAATATATTGTTGCATAAATGTAAAGTTTACAAATTTACAAAAGCACCGTTCAAATTTTTTTTTTCTGTTTTAATATATTTCAAAATGTAATTTATTCCTGTGATGCTAAAGATACATTGCTTCAGTTTTCAGTGTCACATGATTGGTGCTCAAGAAACATTTCTTATTATCAATTTAAAAAAAACAGCAGTTTAAGTTATATTGAACCCCAAATATTCATTTAAATCCGAGGGCATGGAAAGAAATGTGTATTTGGGTAAGTGTGTATATGAGTTGCTCACAGTCACCCGGTGCGTGATGAGCATCTGTAAGGCCTCGGCAGACACCTGCAAGAGGTTTCCCACTCTCCGAGCTTCGGCTTCACTAAAAATACGGGCAACCTCAAACGATTCACTCTAATTTTGTGGGGGTACAAACACACACAGCTTAAAGCATACACATTTTCAAAGTTCCTAGAAGCTAAAGCTGTCCTTAAAAGGGGTAATCCAGGCATCCACACCTCATAGGAGCTGAAGCAAATGTTGCCCAGCTGCAGGATCGATGACAGAATGGCCCAAATGGTTGCAAGTTGATCTGCATGTAAACCAATGGTCTCCAAGCAGTGGACCAAAAGCAGGAAGTCTTGCTTGTCATGCTTCCCTTGTAGCTCACAAGCCCTGCCCTTAAAAGCATTTAAAACGGGAATATTAGACAAATATCATAAACTAATAGGCTTTTAAGTGGCTTTTATTTTACCTGGTTGAGGTAGAAATAAGTTTCAGCTCCTTGCAGGTAAAGATCCTGCTTGTGCCAACAGTTCATAAAACACATGGTAGTTTCTCTCCTCCTTAGCCTAAAGGAACATAGTTTAATTTAATTGCTTGCAGGTGTACTAAGGTGCAAGTTAATGAATAAACATCTAACCTGGAAGACGATTCTTGATTTTTCAAGGAGATATTTTGACAAAGATGTCCCAACAACAACACCACTAAAAAAATAAATAAAGGGAGATCATATCATGTTCATTTAATGTTCACTACCCCTTAAATCAACATGCAGTACACTTACTGGCATATGTGGATGTGCAGGTACTTTCCAAATCGGCTAGAGTTGTTGTTCAGTATGGTCTTGGCATTACCAAAGCTCTCAAGAATGGGTAAAACATCCATCGGCTGATGAGAGGGAGATTATCTTTTTGAGTTGTGCGATTATGTCTTAATTTTCCTTATGTCTTGATAAATTGATTTACCTGACGTAATTGATCATTTCTGCCTTGATACATGGAACTCAGGTAATGGACTCAGGTCTTGCCTGATCCACTTTGTCCACTGTTGAGACATTCACATTCATTCCAATGTATAATATATACTGTAGGAATATGTGTGTATATATACATGTAATGGATTATGTACAGTCATTATACAGTTGTGCTCATAAATTTGCATGCCACTTGCAGAATATGCTAAATGTTAATAATTTTAACAAAATAAGTGGGATCGTGAAAATTGCATGTTATTGTTTATTTAATACTTTCCTTAAGCTATTTCACATTTCACAGATGTTTATATATTCCCACAAGACAAAATAATAACTGATTTAAAAAATGATTCTCTTCAAAAGTGTACGTCCCTTGAATCTTAATAATCTGTGTTGTTTCCTGGATGATCCACGACTGTTTTTCTGTGTTGTGATAGTTGTTCATGCATCCCTTGTTGGTTCTGAGCAGTTCAACTGCCTGCTGTTCTTTAGAAAAATCCTCCACTCTCCTGCATAATCTTTGGTTTTACAGCATCTTCTGCATATTTGAACCCTTTCCAACAGTGACTTATGAGTATGTATGACTGTACGGAGGTTGATGTGTAAATTTTTCTTATTTTGTTTATATCCCCATATTCTATCCCCATATCATATTTTTTTTTTTCATTTGGTACTGCACTTAAGAAACTACATAAATACTTAAATGTTTCCCAGAAGTCCAAATAAGTACAATTTACCCTGATCATCCAATTCAAAAAGTTTACACCCCCAACTCTTAATGCATTGTGTTGCCTTCTTGAGCATCACTAAATGTTTTCACCTTATATAATAGTTATGTATGAGTCCCCCAACTGTCCTCCATGTGAAAAGATGGATCTCAAAATCATACAGTCACTGCTGGAAACGGTTCAAATATGCAGAAAATGTCTGGAAAACCAAAGAATATGCAGGAGCTGGAGGATTTTTCTGAACTGCTCAGGACCAACGAGGGACTCATGAACAACTATCACAAAACAGAAAGGCAGTTGTGGATCATCCAGAACGACCACACATATAAGATTCCAGGGAGTAAACTTTGTATTAATAAAATAAAAAAATGCAATTTTTCATGATCCCTCTTATTTTTTTAAATTATTAACATTTTGCATATTCTGCAAGGGGCATGTCAATTTATGAGCACAACTGTATATGTATGTGTACTGTATGTCTCTATGAATATGGATTCATAGATGTGTGTTTATGTATGTATATGCAAACGTATATGTGTAACGCATACGTATAGTGTATATGCATATGAAACATGCCCATAATCCTCCTCACTTTATGATGATGCAGTGCTCTTGGGTGGTATTCTGAGATTGGCAAAAGGCAGCATCTGCTGTGGCATATACTGTATATGACTACAGGGACAATGAAAATCAGTCTTTCAACATGACAGTTAAACACTTCTCAAATAAAAATAAAAAATTGCTTACTGCCAAACACTGCTTAAATTCTCATAAGTGAAAGCACTCACGGTGGATTATTGTGCTTCTCTTTACCCTGGTACTGCTGTCTCAGATCCTCAGTCTAGATGCTGAGAGGCTTGAAGGGGTTGATGGACAGGAGCATATCACCAATATACGTCTATTGGTTTTAATAAACCGTTTTAATAAAGTTAAAAAGACAACTGAATGTCAGAGAGAAGATCACATTTGATTGTCTGGAAAAGGTAATGCATACATAAATTGAATCCCGATGAAACCGCTTCTTCAAATTCAGCAGAACAGAACTCTCACACACCTCTCTGAAATAAGATGCATACTTTGTTTCAAAACAATTCAGACAAACTCAGCATGCCATCTGATGTGCCAGTTAATGTTTTGTTCATATAATTCACTTTTTAGTGTGGCTTTTGACAGTCTACACAAGGAAGTGTACATCAGGTGATTGCTGCGATCACTCACTCCAGCTGTGCCAAATCTTCCACCTCATCCACCTCCACAGCTTGGCTGCTTCCTGGCATCATTACCTGAGACACAAAGTAAAGGAAGCAGAGCAGAGCTGTCACTGAGAGCCCCCAGTGGGCAGACATGTGGATAACACAACACTATTTCCCAGCTTCCTGTTTCGAATTAAACAATAAGCATTGTAGATGTCAATAAGGTTACCTGCATAATTGAAAAAGAGTTCAACAGCAAATTATTCTGCATATGCCATACCTGCGTGCTGTTAAGTCTCTCCTCTAGCATATTTTGGGTTGGATCTTCAGATTCCCATGGGCCTCTGCCATTATGGACTGGAATGATGTGGCATGTTCATCATCTTGATACACTGTCCATTTAGTAAGCTTCTCCACCGTTTGATGGGGCAGGAGTTTTTCCGAACGTAGCCAGTCTTGGGGATCACCACACATTTGCTGAGTCTGAGCCCAGTGTAGCTCCATAGCGGAGGGCAAAATACCCTCACCCATCAGTTCCGCCACCTCTCGGTCTGCATCCTCCTCATAAGAAGGTTGCATCACTCCATTCCTCCATGTCTCAGGTTCTGCTGAAACATCTGAATTCCTTAGATTCCTCTCCACTTCTTTGCTCTGTCCCATAATTATACCATTAAGCAAAGGTTTAGATATAGACAACTTGGTGATGTTTACTTGCGATCCCCCAAGTTTTCCCTTGGCGGCTTGTAGTATACTTGTACCTTCTTTGATTCCTGATATTGTCTCTTTTTTGTCCGCTTTAACCTCAGGATGCCCCTCAATCACTTGAGAGTTTGGGCTGCCATTCTTATCACTTTTACTCTCCTGAGTGTTTTTCTTAATGGACTTTAGTAAGCTAAGGTCTGGTTTGACTGGAAGAACCAGACGAGCACCAGGCTTTGGTGGTTTACGCTCTGTTGTGCCTGCATTACCTGTGCTGGTGCTAGTAGATAGAACGGTGGCTTCATTAGCCTTGCCAATTTTGTTCATCCTTGAGAACATAATTGCATATTTTGCATCTCCTGAGTTGGCCTTTTCCTCTACGTCTTGTGGAGAGGAGCAAGGTTCATCAGAGGAGTCACCCTGGGGATCAGCTGTAATATACTCATCTGTCTTGGAATCCTTTGAGGCTGATACTTCCTTTGATTTTCCACCACTTGCCATTTTCATAACCATCTTGTGTCGGATAAGACTCTTCTTGGACTTGGTGCTGCTATTCCTCTTCTTGACTACCAAAGCAGGGAGCCATTCTGAGATCCCAATCGCTTGGGTGACCGCTGATAATTTTCTTCGAACGTGGAAGCCCTTTGGAATTTTCTTTTGAATCCATCCTGAGACGCGCCGCAATGTCGTCATGCCTCTTTTCCGGGCCAATAAACGCTCTGTTGACTTTGAGGGGATCTCTTCTTCGGGCTCATGCTTAACTGCGTCCACTACTATTTTCTCACATGAATCTTGATTTGGCTCTTCAACAGCATCTTCGCTGTCTTCTGGAGGTTGCTCTTTGGCGTTCTTGCTTTTATCATTCTTTCCTTTACCTTTCATTGAAATCAGCATACGAGACTGTCTGTTCAGAAGACCTTTGGGACCTTTTGTTGGGGGTGCTGCCTGATCTTCCTGTGTCTTGCTCATTGTCTTTGTTTTACTTGCCAACTGCAGAATTTGAGAATTACCTTTAGCAGCGCCACCTTTGTAGAGAGCCATTCCATTAATATGAACTCCTTTTGAGGGCACAGAATCGTCTTTAGGCTCCTCTCCTCTAGAAGGCCCCTTCTTTTGTAGTATCTTAGATTTTAACATCTTTTTCTGCCCCTGGAGGTGAACTGTCAGGTTTAGCGGTCCTGGTTTTCCTTGCCCCGTATCACTCAGTACCTCCTCAGAGTCGTCTTCTTCTGCACTGCTAACAGGTTCCTTCTCGGGTTCTTCTTTGATTCTGCTTTCAGCAGGCACATCGGGATTGTCCTTTCTCTCACTTTTCTTCTCCTCTCCTGTTTTTTCCCCTACATCGTCTTCTTCCTCCCCTTCGGTTTCTTTGCCTACATCTGACAGTTCTTCTTCACCAATTAATACACTTGCGTCGGTCTCAGCGGTGTTCTCCACGCAATCTGACCCCTCCTTGTCATCCTTTCCTTCTTCATCACTCTCTTGTTCTGAGCTCTCTGCTTTCTCGGTCTCCGATTCGTCCTCTTCGGTGTCTACTACTTTAGCACCTCTCCTTCTTGCAACTTTTGCAGGAGTTTTGGCTGGATTGTTTTTCTGGTCAGGTTTTGATTTGACAGCTGGTAAGTTAGTCCCCTTAGCAGGTAAGACTTTGCCATTTTGCTTTCTTGCTTTGGCTATTTGCCCAGAGGTCTCTATCTCTTCCTCTGGCGGTTCCTCGGTTTGGTCACTGTTCCCAGTTTTCTTCTCTTTTTTGTTCTTACCTTTCCCAGCTATCTCTTCCTTCTTAACAAATGTATCACCTTTTCCTTTCTCACTTTCATTATTATTTGAGAGTATTTGAGATTCTGTTTTTCCTCCTTTTTTGGGGGGAATTGAGTCTTTTTTGTCTGTCTTTCTTGTCACCGCTTTCTGCTTCCCTCCTCGAGTCCTGGAAGGGGATTTGACTTGAGGCATGATTCTAGGTCAAAGTAACCTCACAGGTCCTGTTTCCGACTTTTCCTTCAATGCCAGGACATTTCTTTGATGACCTAAGAATAATAAAACATTTTCAAAGATTAAAAGACCACAAAAAGATGTAGCACGAAATTATTCAATACAAATCCATCTGTCTGCAAAACTTTCGCTAATTTTTTACCTTTGTGCAGGTCTAGTGAAACTGATGCATATCAGCAACCTAAACTACCATGGGTAGAGATCATATGTCATGTCTTTCAACTGAAGTGCAAGGTGTACCTGACCTAATTGTCACCATTAGGACTGGGTTTCAGGCATTTAGCTCAGCACTCTCAATAATGCTGGTTGGAACAGAGATTTTGACTTTATATATAGATAGATCAAGCACCGTTTAATTTGTAACATAACATAATACACACAAGTATGCAAATACCACGTAAATCAAACAAATTTTAAAAAAAAACTTTACTGCATCAGTGTAACACTGAAGGACTCACCCGTCTTCTCAGGTACATATGAGGCATTGAGGGGGTCTCGAGAGTTTTTCTGATAGTCCCAAACACTCCATGGATTAATCCTGTGACCGGACTCAAACACTACAGAGTCTTTCTGACACAAATACACACACACATGCACAGGCATTCAAGGGCTGTGGTGAATAATTTATCTGACGGTACACCATATAGTTATGCACCCATTCATATCTGCAGCTGCTGAACAGACGGTGGAAAGGTGAGAGGCTTCACTGCAGGGGTGACTAAAGGTGTTGATACATGAGAGAGCAGGAGAAAGACACTGACAGGTGCTCACATGCTTACAAAGAAATTCCAGCAGACATTCCTTCTAAAACTTTTCAGAAAAGTCTGTGGTTTTCTTTCTCCATCATAAAAAAGGTCTATATTAGAATGCCGGATTAAAACACAAACACACACACACAAAACTTTTTAATAACACTAGACAAACAATAACCTATATATCAGGATGAAACCAAATACTGAAAGTTTTATGTTAAAAACAGAAAGTGCATCTGTATGGATAAAGTGCAAGGTCATTTATAATTATTAAATATTTAAGTTTCAAATGAAGTAAATTTGCTAAGTTTTTTTTGATAAGTAAAATACAGTACGCACAAAAAATAAATCTGATAACCTTTTCTTTCTTTTTTTTTGCCCTGTCCTTAAACCAATTTGTTATTAATATTGCCCATTGTAGAGAATTATATACACAAGTATTATTATCTGACAGTTGTTTTTAATTTGAATCTTACATTTAGAAGCTAGACCATGCTATTACAAGAATTATATTTATTTATTCTCTTGCTTGTGCTGTGTGACACAATAGTGTAAACGACTATTCTCCAGAATTCTTTAAGAGATGGTGTCCAATATCATGCAGGCAAAACATTTCAGCTACTGCGATTAGGGAACAAAGCATCTCTCAATAATAGATGATCAAAAATCTTGGCTGAGTCTGTATGACAATTGATCTGACCAGAGAGAGATTTCTTTTCAAATATTTTCAAAGGCTCCAAACCTCTTATAAGTAGCCATAAATTGACTAACAGACGTACAGTATGGTTCACTATAAAAAAAAAAAAGAGTCATGCATATAGTCATAATTCTTTCGCTCCTTTCTTGAAAAAATATTAATTCAATTACGAACTGAACAAATTTAGTATTGAATGTACGTGAACATAAAATAACTTAATCACTACTTTGATATAACTTAACTTTTTTTTAAAATATATAGAGTTCAAATGTATATCTTGTTTATTATTTACAATAATTGCCCAATACGCCATGCTAAGCAATTTTAGGCCCATTTCAAACTTATGCAATCACTAACATAAAACAAAGACAGCATAACTGGCAATTAATTGTAATCCATAATCGCTGCACTTACATCTCATTTCATTCATAACCAATCTAATTACAAAATCACATCAAAAAAAAACAAAAAAAAAAACTAATCTATCTTATATATATATATATAGACACACATAGCGAGCACACTTCTAAAGTATGTAAAACTCACTTTTTTTAGTTTAGTCAAACTAAAAAAAAAAAATCTCTTATTGTTTCTAAACCACAATTAAGGGTTTTACTCTTTTCACTTGTTTCTAAAGCATTTCAAGTTACTATTTGTATGAAGATGCTCTATAAATAAAGTTAATGTATTACTGCTAGATTAAAAACCTTCAAAGTCTCCTGAGCTACAAATATTGAGTTAATCAAATTTCCTATCCCCACTTAATGAGTCAAGTGACAAGCACAGAATTCTGGTGTTATCGATGTAGAACCCCCCCCCTTATCAATATATATTTTTTGTCTTCCAATACTTTTTACACTTTTGCCCAACCTACATCATATCAGTCTTCCCATATCAATACTCAAAAATGCAGAAAAGGACAGTTTGTGTGAAAATGTTTTACTGAGAAGACTGTAGTGTGGAGATACAAAGCATAATAATTAGTGTTCTCATACATAATCATGTATAATTCTACAAAAATATATTCTAGACCCCCCCCAAAGAAAACGCTAAAAGCATTTCAGGAGACAGTACCAAAATATTTCCTTAGATCAGAAAATACAGCCCTCCGTAAAAGGAACCCAGCGTTCAAAACAGGTACGGATTTTCATATACACATATATTAAAACATTTGACTACAATATTTTAAAATTACATCATTCATTATTGGCATAAAAATGTTTTACATAAAAAAAACAAAATAAAGACCAAGCCCCTCAGAAAGCTGTACACCCTAGAAACTACAGCATATGAACTACACAGTAGTGTACAAGTACCTATAAGAACTTTTATCTAGCCACTGTTCTCATTGGTGTGGACGGGGAAAGGCAACACTACTTGTTGTGGAATACGCCGTAGGGTTTTAAATGTGGATGTGGTTTATTAGCATCTGGTGCTAACGTCACCTTGTCGTCCAACCCTAATTCGTCAGCAACAGCTAATGGCGTCTTTATCCACCTATAATACACCATCTATGCAAATTCTGAGGTCCTCAATCTGGTAGAAAAGAAAAATCATGCATTTGAAATTAAGTTAAAAACAAAACTGTCTTAATTGCCAGTCTTTCAAACCAAACGCCACTGCATTTGCTCGGGTTGCTGCAGTGAACTGCGCAGACGCAGACACAGACGCAGGTGGTGTGGATGGCGGTTGGTCAGCATGTAATGGATTTAGTGGAGATACAGTGTTTGGTCTTAGCAGGCACAGGTGGTGGTCCCTCGCTCTCCTCTCTCTGGGTGTAGAAGCTCTTGAGTGGGAGGTTTCGCTCTCCAGGGCAAGGCTTTCTCATGGTTCAGTAGTGGTTCTAGCAGTAGTGTTCAGATCATAAGCAAGTCTGGAATGAAGAGCGCATCCAGAATCGTTCAGGCACTGGGAATTAAAGGCTCAATCTGTGGACACAGCAGCAAGCAAAGCTAAAATGACAAATACAGTGGGTACGGAAAGTATTCAGACCCCCTTAAATTTTTCACTCTTTGTTATATTGCAGCCATTTGCTAAAATCATTTAAGTTAATTTTTTCCCCTCATTAATGTACACACAGCACACCATATTGACAGAAAAACACAGAATTGTTGACATTTTTGCAGATTTATTAAAAAAGAAAAACTGAAATATCACATGGTCTTAAGTATTCAGACCCTTTCTTTGCTCAGTATTTAGTAGAAGCACTTTTTTGATCTAATACAGCCATGAGTCTATTTTGGGAAAGATGCAACAAGTTTTTCACAAACTGGATTTGGGGATCCTCTGCCATTCCTTTTTGCAGATCCTCTCCAGTTCTGTCAGTTTGGATTGTAAACGTTGGTGGACAGCCATTTTTTGGTCTCTCCAGAGTTGCTCAATTGGGTTTAAGTCAGGGCTCTGGCTGGGCCATTCAAGAACAGTCACAGAGTTGTTGTGAAGCCACTCCTTCGTTATTTTAGCTGTGTGCTTAGGGTCATTGTCTTGTTGGAAGGTAAACCTTCGGCCCAGTCTGAGGTCCTGAGCACTCTGGAGAAGGTTTTGGTCCAGGATATCCCTGTACTTGGCCGCATTCATCTGTCCCTCGATTGCAACCAGCCGTCCTGTCCCTGCTGCTGAAAAACACCCCCACAGCATGAGGCTGCCACCACCATGCTTCACTGTAGGGACTGTATTGGACAGGTGATGAGCAATTCCTGGTTTTCTCCACACATACCGGGCTTAGAGTTAAGGCCAAAAAGTTATATCTTGGTCTCATCAGACCAGATAATTTTATTTCTCACCATCTTGGAGTCTTTCAGGTGTTTTTTAGCAAACTTTCATATGTCTTGCACTGAGGAGAGGCTTCCGTCGGCCACTCTGCCATAAAGCCCCGACTGTTGGAGGGCTGCAGTGATGGTTGACTTTTCTACAACTTTCTCCCATCTCCCGACAGCATCTCTGGAGCCAGCCACAGTGATCTTTGGGTTCTTCTTTACCTCTCTCACCAAGGCTCTTCTCCCCCGATAGCTCAGTTTGGCCGGACGGCCAGCTCTAGGAAGGGTTCTGGTCGTCCCAAACGTCTTCCATTTAAGGATTATGGAGGCCACTGTGCTCTTAAGAACCTTAAGTGCAGCAAAAATGTTTTTGTTAACCTTGGCCAGATCTGTGCCTTGCTACAATTCTTTCTCTGAGCTCTTCAGGCAGTTCCTTTGACCTCATGATTCTCATTTGCTCTGACATGCACTGTGAGCTGTAAGGTCTTATATAGACAGGTGTGTGGCTTTCCTAATCAAGTCCAATCAGTATAATCAAACACAGCTGGACTCAAATGAAGGCGTAGAACCCATCTCACGGATGATCAGAAGAAATGGACAGCACCTGATTAAATATATGAGTGGTGCCACAGCAAAGGGTCTGAATACTTAGGACATGTGAAATTTCAGTTTTTCTTTTTTAATAAATCAGCAAAAACGTCCAACAATTCTGTGTTTTTCTGTCAATATGGGGTGCTGTGTGTACATTAATGAGGAAAAAAAAATTAACTTAAATGATTTTAGCAAATGGCTGCAATATAACAAAGACTGAAAAATTTAAGGGGGTCTGAATACTTTCCGTACCCACTGTAACTTGTTACATTTTGGCTGATGAAGTATTAGAAATAATTATGACATGTCATGTGTCAATTCCAAGTGTAGTGCACAAAGTAATTTATTCACTTAAACAAATAGAAAATGATTTTCTCATACATTTATGCACATGGTAGAATACCATTAACAAGACTATAAACATCAACAATAATATTTTAAATATCATTTTTCTTAGCTATCAAATTCTCTTTTCAGTATCATCCCATTTACATACACTAATGTAACCCAGCTTTCCTGAATATTACATACGTAAACAAACAAATAAATAGAGTGAACTGAGACCAAAATAATTTTACAAGATGAGTTACATTTATTAACTATTATTATTATTTTTATTATTGCGGTCTCTACGAGAAAATCTAGCGATATCTTGATAAACATTCTCATCTACTCGGACTTTAAAAATATTTTTTAGACAATTTTACATTCACACTGTAGGTTATGTAACCCAATCTTTTATGCATCATGTAATCCAAATCTTATTTTCAATTATTATATTATTATCATATGCAAAGTATTATTGTTATTTTATTGACAAAAATATTATTTTTTAAAGACGGGAGATTAGAACATTCCTTTGAGTTTTTCTTAGAGACAGTTACAATAATAAACAATAAATAAAGACAGTACTAATAATAATAATTTTTCTTTGCATGTGATAATGACCTGGTTCCAACCAAAGAAATTTGGAATCATTTAAATATTTAAAAAAGTGAACCCAGAGCACATTTTTATTTTATTTTATAATGCATAATATGCAAACCCGAACCTCTTTTAAAGGGGTCCTATTATGATTTTTCAATTTTACTTTAGTGTGTAATGTTGCTGTTTGAGCATAAAAAAGATCTGCAAAATTACAAAGCTCAAAGTCAACTTCAAAAGGAGATATTTTATTTAACAGAAATCACTTTTCAAAAACTACAACGAACGACTCGTTTGGACTATAACGCATATTTTCAGGGGTTTGTGATATCATAAATACCAACGAATGGGACGAGACCTGGTTGAGCTGCACTAGAGAAGGCAACGAGTGTTATCACTATGTCGGAGACACGCTAGCTTTCCAAAGGGAGACGAACTTAGAGTGGTTACAATCATCCGGGTTTAAATCACGCTCAAATTGATTTGATTTTGACGCAATATTTACACTGAAGCTTGCAGTGGTAAGGAGAATGACATTTCCCGACCAGGCGCCGAGTGCTGCCAATCACAACACACACTGGCCCAGCTAACCAATCACAGCACATTTCGTATTTCAGAAGGCGGGCCTTCATTTGATACAGGAACTATTCGAACTGTTCATGCCAGACTGGGGAGAAAGGTGTTGTAATAATGTCAAATATGTGAAAAATTATGTGTTTTTCGAAAAACCTAGTATGAAAGCCTCTTCTAGTACTCCCCCAAAACAAAATCAAGACTTTGTAAAAGAGCATAATAGGACCCCTTTAAGTGATCAGCACTCAGAGCAGCTCCAAACATTTGGAGTGCTTACATAACACACTACTGCGCCGGAAGACATACAGGAAGATCTGCATTTCAAACACTGATCATCGAGTTTCAAAGAAGGCAGTTTTAGCACTGTTCTCTCAAATACTTGCTGGTTACAATATTATTATTAAAATGCAGAATACCAATTTATGCTAATCAGGAACAGAAAATAAATAATTACCTCCATTGCTTAGCACATTGCCTGCTTTTGGCTTTGTCTTCAGATTGTTTTCTAGGAACGTCCTTTAAACAAACAATTGGCAGATTATTCAAACCGTACGGGTATTAATGCATATTAATAAAGTAATAGGATCTACATTAAATTAAACCTTCTTACGTTTGATCTCCTTCTAGAGACTTCTGGATCTCCTGAAGCACTCCTGCATTAAAGCAAGATGTGAATCAAACAAATACACAAAGACTTTCCCGCAAATTATATTTAGACACTATAAAAACTAGTCCAGCAAACAGCGCCCTCAGTGGAACTGCTCAAATACCCCAAATCTAGTTCTTCTGTTTATAAACAACAAATCAAGACTTTTTCACAGATCTTAATACAACAATATTATTGGGCAGGCAAATGGGAGTGTTACAGATCATGCACACATGACTGCACAGATAACTGAAAACATACAGCATGTTTAGATTATTGTTTTAAGCCATTTGCATGTCACACATCCACAGCAAGCAGATATACAAACAATCTGATACTGCTCTACTGCTCTTACTTTACTTCTAAACTACTCCGTAATATGCTGTCTAACTGCTGATCCTCATGTACTCACTCTCATCGTTGAGCAAAGCATGCTCCATTACTTGTCTAGCAGAACTCTCTGGAACACACAAGCACATTGATCAGTCAGGCAAAAGCTTGCAAACACTCTGAGGAGGAGTTATGAATACAATTCATAATTGATGCAACTGGCAAGCCACAACAGTATTATCTTAGTATTATGTATAGACTATAACAGTATTTATTAATATTTTGAATTAACTTTTATATTTTCAGTTTTCATTTTAAATTTAGTTTAAGTAATTAAGTGATTTGTTTAATTTTTCTTAGCTTTTAAATGAATTTTAGTATTTAGTTTATGTACTATAATAGTATTGATTAAAATTTTGAATTCGCTTTTATTTTAATACTTCGTGCTTTCATTTTATTTTCAATTAAAATTATTTTTTGGTCATTTTTTGTTTCGTCATTTAAAAAAAAAATTCAATTTTAGTTTATTTTCGTTTAAAATGTTACATTTATAAATTATTTCAATTAACAAAACACGTTTTTGATAGTTTAGTAAAGGGGTCTATGATGCGATTTCAAGTTTCCTTCTCTTTGGAGTGTTACAAGCTGATTGTGAATAGATAAGATCCCTGAAGTTGAAAGACTAAAGTCTCAAAACCAAAGAGATATTCTTTATCAAAGACACTGCCACGCCCCCCTAAAACGGCTCGTTCTAACACGCCCCCACATATCTACCTCACTATGTGGATATATTAGCATAATGCACCCAAATGTTCACGCAAATAAAGAAGGTGTGGTTTCAGTAACCGCAGTTAGTGTTGAAGCAGTCATGTCAGGGAGACGCTGTGTGTTTCTAGGCGAAAGCAAAAGCACTTTATTGGCCTTCCGAAAGTAGATGCATTAGGAATCTTTAAGATGACTTACAACCGAACAGCAATGCATTTTATGGACAACAGTTTCATAAACCTAGGAGAGGAGGTAATTCTAACTTTACTATGACAATCTGGTGCTTCTGAATCAACTACTGTATGTATGTTTTGTTATTAGTTTAAGTATTTGCTACTGACTGTTCAAATGCGGAGTTTTGCACATCGTGTGTGTGTGTGTTCGCGAGCGAGAGAGAGAGAGAGCGAGAGAGAGCGAGAGAGAGAGAGAGAGAAAGAGCGCGAGAGAGAGAGAGAGGGGGGGGGTCACATCACAAACACATACAAGCTTCATCACTGTCTGTCACGCGACCCTGTTCCCCTTTCAGGCTCTGTCTTTAAATTTATTTTGAAAGATGAAGCTCACGAATATGGTAAGGGGAGTTACATTTCCGACAAGTGCATGCGGTGTTCGGCCAATCACAACGCACCGGGTCAGCTGGCCAATCAGAGCAGACTGTGCTTGTCGGAAGGAGGGACTTTATAGAAAACGAAGCGTTTGAGAGAGGCGGGCCATAGAGGACCTACAATAATGTACAGTATTTGAAAAATAATGTTTTTTGAACATTTAAAGCATGTCAACATATTCTGTTACACCAAATACACAAAATAAAGATCTTTAAAAAAGCATCATATGACCCCTTTACAATAAAACAATTGGCCACAAATGAATATCGAAATTAAATATAATATAAGATAATGACACACTGCCTTCCAGTAAATAATCAACTTCTAATTTAGAATACTTGATTGTGAGTGGTCAGTTGCAGTTGTTAATCACAAGACGCAAACGCCAAAATTAGTTTACGAGTTCACTGAAGGCTGTCTTATAATAGTGCTGTCAAACAATTAATCACATCCAAAATAAAAGTTTTGTTTACACAATATATGTGTGTGTCTGTGGATATTTATGTATATATAAAAAACGCATGCATGTATATTTTAAAAAATATTTATAATTATATATTATATAATTTATTTTATATATAAATATATTTAATATATAAATTAACATATTTTTCTTAAATATATATACATGCATGTGTATTTATATATACATAAATATACACACAAGTTCTCACACACACACACACACACACACACACACACACACACCCACCCATATATCATGTAAACAAAGTTTTATTTTGGATGCGATTAATTGTTTGACAGCACTAATTATAATGTATAATACCAGTATGTTTTTGGGGCTAATAATATGACTCTTAATATATATAACTTTTGTTTTTAACAAAATTCCAAGTATTATTGTGGCATTGGTTCATCAATTACGGATTGTGTCCGTAAGTACAGACTAAAGTTTTTTGCATGAGTGACTTCTGAAAATAACATGGGGAAGCATTCATCAAAGCACTAAGAACATGCGTTTTTTTAGTATTGGATGCTTAGTTTGCACAATTCACACAGATTTGGAAAAAGCACACTGAATCTCACCATATCCTTCACTCTCCCTTTTGAAATTTCTAGAAAAACAGAAAACAAACATCAATATAAAAACACTTTTGTCAATCCTTAACAACAGGAAAGGAATAATGGATTCTGAACTATTACTACACACACACCTGTGTTCAGTAGGTACTCCATCCGGCTGGTCCCTGTGGATGGGACTTGATGGGTTCTTGGGCCTCATCTGGAGGGGAGCCTCAACCAGACAACGAGGCTCCACCACCCAGCGGGTGGAGAGAGAAAACCGCTCAAACTCAGAAGGGGACATCAGATAAAATCCTAAAAGATAACCAGACAAAGAGTTTCAGAGGAGATTCATGCTTTTCCTTAAAGGGGTCATATGATGTTGCTAAAAATAACTTTATTTTGTGTAATGAAATGTGTTTATGAGGTTTAAGGTCCAAAAAACACTTTTTTCCACATACTGTACATTATTGATTCTCCTCTATGCCCCGCCTTTCTGAAACGCATCGATTTTTACAAAGCTCATCATTCTGAAAAGTGAGGTGTGCTCTGACTGGCCAGCTATCCAGTGCGTTGTGATTAGCTGAATTCCTCAAGCGTGTGACGGAAATGTTACGCCCCTACCATACTGTGATGCCGTGTCCCGGCGCGACGAGACAAAACCAATAAAACCCATTATAAACGAGGCATTTGTTGCATCCAGTGGGGACATAATTACTGATTATAATTACTTATACTGTCTTTTTACACGTTCCATTGCAGCACGCCGCGTAAACATAAAACCATGTCTGCATTTGTGATCGGAGAAACGACAAACAACAAGCGCTACTCTACACTGCCCAAAAATCACGTTTGAATCATCAGTGGCAAATCCTTTAAATATGAAAACGTACTTACAGGCTGTGAGTCAGCATCTGTGTTTTTGTCAGCATCATAGACTGTATAAGGTCAGCATGCGCGCCGAAGGGGAAACAGGGGAACTGAATTCACTGGAACACCGGTGGCTACTCTCCCAGGAAACAGTCCTCCATAAAATGCGTTGCTCACATCTGAATATTTGGTTTCAACTGTTCTGGAACAGTGTTGTCAATACAACCTAACCACTGATTTCTAGCCGTGTCCATTTTTGGAAGGCCAAACAAAGTATTTTCGCTTTCACAACAAAACGCACAGCGTTGCCACAATATGGCGGCGGCAACAATACTACAGCGAGAATCAAAGTTACGCCTTCTTTCTTTGTGTGAACATTTGGGCGGCGTTATGCAAATCTGACATGTGGGGGCATGTTTAAACGAGGCGTTTTAGGAGGGCGTGGACGAGTTTTAACTTTTATAAAGAATATCTCTTTGAGTTTGAGACTTCAGTCTTTGCATAACTTTAGGGTTATTCTCTCTATTCACGAACAGTTTGTAACACTCCAAAGAGAAAGGAAAACTTGAAATCGCATCATATGACCCCTTTATGTAAATGCACTGTGTAAAAATGAGGGTTTCCTACCTTGGCCATATTTGGTGAACACACAGGATGCGATTCCACTGACGTCTTCTCTTCGTATGCAAGGATAGTGAACCATCATTTTGATGGAAGGCAAAGAGATGACGTGTAGCTCACCCTGATTGGTCAGCACCACCAGGCTGCTCTCCAACTGTTCATCGGTCCGAGAGCCAAACCAAGCGACACCCACACGGCGAACACGAGAGCCGTCGACCGCTGTCAGTTTCAGCTTTGACTTACTGCTCACTTTAGGCAGCGTAAACAGCTGTGCACACACAAATGTGGTAAGACACACAATCTATGTTGGCAATGGAGGTAGAACAAGTTGTGTGGTGTAAATTCTCACCTTTAATTGCTCCTCTGACACAACCAATAGGTGATGAGAACCGTGCATTTCAGGACTGCGCGCCAAATCATGGGCCACCTCCAGAGGCTCGGGCAGAGGGGCACCCTTGCCATCCAAGACCACCAAACCAACGACTGGAGCACGATGCATCAACTGAATCTCTTTAGCTGGTGATGGAGAAGCACTTTCTATACAAGATCTGTTTATGTAAACATTCGACTATTTATATTATGGGTTTTGTGTACACTACCGTTCAAAACTTTGGTGTCAATACAAGTCATACTCAATTTATTTTTTATATTTTCCACTTATAATAATAACAGAAAAGTCACTAAAAATATGATACATTATGTACTGACCAAAATTCACACTTTACTGCAATTTTACCATGTTGTTAGGTGAAGCAGAATGGTCAAAACCCCCTTAAATGTGGTAAAATTACTAACACAAAGTCGTAATGTGGTTTATTGCTCTTACAAACACAAGTAACAATGTTATTAATAAAGAAACCAATGTTCAATAAATACATTTATTAAGTGATTTATTAAAATCTTTGTCTCTGTCCATCTGCTTTGGAGCTGAAATGCTTTTATTAAATGTTGTTTATATATTATAATTTTCCTTTTACCTGCATGAGCCACCACTGGATCCTCCGCCCTTCGTTCCAATGAGGGGACACGGAGGACATGCGCAAAAACAGCTCCACCATTGGTTCCTGCCCACAGTGAGGGCGTACTGTGAGAACCTGAGAAAGAGAGAGAGATCATGAAGGTCTTCTGCTAGTCACACACATGCCATCTGAGAGGATGCAGCAGGAATAATGGGAAGGAACATAACCCTATATTTAATATTTAACGATTAGAAACATTGTGGTACTCACTATCACTAACGAATGTATCTGCAAAGTAGAGTGTTCTGACGAGGCCCGTGAAGGAGTCGTCAGAGGAACGGGCTTCAATCTTTCTCTGTACAGGTGCCAGCTCCATCTCCTGCAGAGCTTCGGCCACCAGCCTGTTGTTGATCTCTTGCAGCTGCAGAAACATTGCACAGATATTCACTATCAAGCCGTCACCACCCATTTAACAACTCTGAATTATGCAATGCTAACCGCAGCTGAAATAACAGCATGCATGATGTCTAGTGTCATGTTCAGTTAATTTGTCGTGTGAATAACTGGAGCATTAGCGAAAAAGAGAGATGATATGTACCTTAGCTGCGTTGTTAGTGTGGTGTTTTCGCATGGAAACCCGGCTGCGGCGAATCCTGCGGAAGGACTGTCTCAAGGACTTCTTGATGGACTTGACGCGTGAGAGTGGCCCCTCCAAGGCCATCTGGTCACTGGGATTTAGGGTGCACCTGCAAATGGACAGCAAACAACTATTATTTTTTTTTTTTTTTTTTTTGTTGTTTTTTTTTTTTTTTTTTTTTTTTTTTTTTTTTTTTTTTTTTTTTTTTGTTTTTTTTTTTTTTTTTTTTTTTTGTTTTTTTTTTTTTTGTTTTTTTTTTTTTTTTTTTTTTTTTTTTTTTTTGCAGCTCAAAGTCTGCAGGAAAAAAACACAACTAATAGAATTTATCTTTGTAATAATCTTAAACAATCTTAACAGTCTTGATCCTAACAATTTAAAAGTAAAGTTTGGGCTCAGAAAAAAAAGGCTTAAAATAATTGTAATATGGACAATTTTGAATTGTGGCTACAACATTAAACTAAAAATGTAAGTAAAATGTACATTTTCTTTTAAATTGATGGATATCAAGTCAAAAGGTCGTAATTTTCAAGACTCTAAAATACATGAGTATGATTTTTTTTTTTTTTGAATTTTTTTAAATGATCAAAAGTGACATTAAAAGACAATAATGTTACAAAAGACTTCAATTTTAAATAAATGGTGTTCTTTTGAACTTCTATTCATCAAAACCTGGGATTTTTTTTTTTTTTTTTTAGCAATTCACAAAAATATTAAGCAGTTCAATGATGAATAAATTATATTTTAAAGTATATTAAAAGAGAAAACTGTTATTGTAAATTGTTATACTATTTAAAAATATTACTGTTTTGATCAAATAAATGTAGCATTGGTGGGCAGAAGAGACTTCTTTAAAAATTTTTTTTACAAAACTTACTGAACACAAACTTTTGAACAGTAGTGCAATTCGGTCTAAATTTTAGGTAAAAAACATTTTATAATTTCTATTACTTTTCTATTATTTTAAATGTGGAAAACATTACATTTGAATTATATCACGTAAAAAAATATAAAAACAATATGGTTTAACATTACCTTTTAATTAAATTATTTGAATGAAAAGCCAGTTTATCATATGATAAGTGAATCAGACAAGGTACTGTTTTTCCACTTTTTATCCACATATCATATTTATCATCATATGATAAAAGTACACCATGGTGACTAACACTGTAGCTCTAATAAAGACTTCCCTTTTTGAAGGGAACATTTCTTTAATTAGACTATTGTGATGAACACATCAGCACATGTATTGTCACTCATCATCAGTCTGAACCAAATAAAACAACATAAGTTTCAAGTACATGTCAATTTGTGATACCCTGAAAGTCTGCTTGTTTTAATAGTTACAAATCGATCTTTTGAACTAATAAAACTGGAATACTATTTAAAATGTTATTCTTCTCACTTGACCAAGATTTTATTCCTCTGGTGGTAGTCATAGAGACCAAAGCCATGGCTGGTACCGAAGGCCACCATTTTCCACTCTGAATGCAGAGCGATTGCTGTGACCACAGCGGGCGGCTGGCACTGCACTAGAGCGAAGGGCTGGAAGCCTGGAGGGAACAGCACTGGCTCCTCCCGCACGTCTAGACGCGCCTGGCCCTTCCAGCGAAATCCCTCCTGACCCTGCAGTAGGTCCACCACTGTAGCCTCGACCGTCTGCTCGGCAGCCTCATCATTCAGCTCCAAAACCAGAATCTGAGTGGGAGGAAGACAAAGAGAGAAATTATTTTTATTTCATACATTTTGACAGAAGCAGATGAAAATTAAACGGCAATATCTCACTTCTGTACTAACATATTCTCTCACCAGACCTGTAAAATGGAGTATACACATTTTTTTTTGTCATTACAGCTACATTCAGGGTATACTAGGGATGCACCGATACCATTTTTTTTTTCTGATCCGATACCAAAAATTCAGAGTATCGACCGATATCGATCCGATAACAGCACTGTTTTTTTTATAATCTATGTAGAATTTCTATACCTCAGTGTGTTGACCTGATCATCACTGTTTTTTGTGTTAAACACAATCTACTAAATATGGACAACTTCATTTTAAAGAAAAATACATGAAAAAATATATAATCATAATCCATAATAAAAATACTTATAAACTAGGCTAGTGGATAATTCAGCAGCAAAAGTTATTCTAGAAAAATCATGAGTGCACAATTTTATAAAATCTAAACATTTAGTGAAATAACATTATTTAGTGGGGAACAAATAAAAGTGAATAAGTGTAGGACTGAATCTGGTAAAATGTTACACATTGCTCTTTGTATTGGTGTAAAATATCATGAAATCATGAAAACAAGTAAATAAAAAACTCATAAATATAAATTATAAAATTAGAAAGCTATTAATAATTTAATGTATAGCACAGTAATGGAGGCAGCAACATATGATAGATAGGACAGAACAAGAAAGGCTATTAATAATCTTTCATTGTACAAAAGTATTATAATACGAAAGGCTCCAATACAGAGCGGCACAAAGCGCTTATGCGCATCCCGTGCGCAGAATGATGCGCTTGAAGCAACAGTCACAGCGCAGCATAGAAAAGTTCAAAGCACGAAGAAAAAAAGAGATATTGATGCGTAGTGTATTAAATCTGTGCAACAGTTTGAGCCTTTTCTTTTAACAGTTTTAAATTTCAGTTACTGCGCTCATGGAGAGAGTTTAATTGTCTTGACTGCCATAACAGAACGCGGCACGCAGTTTGAATGCTGAATGGAGGATGACAGACAGCCGCAGTGGAGAGAAGAGTTTACATGAACTTGACTTAAATATTCATCTCTACCTCACATTAAACTATGTAACTGCTTCAGAACACTTGGAATATAGTGCACAAAATCTTTATGGTGCTTTATAATGTTTTTGTTCATTTCGTGGGGCTTAACAATAAAACAGAATACTATACGCACAATATCGGATTTGGATCGGTCTCGTCTGACCGATACCCAAAAGAAAGTATCGGAGTATCGGATCGGTGCATCCCTACATTCATGTCCTTACAGCAACATTCACATTTCAGTAGTTCAGTCAAAGGACAACAGGAGAGCACTGATCTTGAAGAGTGGCTTTTCAACAAGCTCATTTCCAAATGGCAGACATAATGTGAAGTGGACTGTTAATAATCAATTAACTCAAGAGTGCTTTAGTCAAGTTCTCTCTAATGATTAATTATCAACAGCCACTAAACATTCTGAGAACTGGGTGTACTGGAAAAGAGATCAGATCTTCAGCACAAGCAAGTGAGAATAAATTCATAGACATACAGCTCCATAAGCGACAATCAATGTTTCACAAAAAAATTATTTATTCAGCAAGGATGCTTTCAATTGATCAAAATTGACCAAAATGGCATTTGTAATCTTATGAAAGATTTTGATTTTAAATAAAAGTGAATCTTCTAAAACTTAATCTTGGTGGAATTACGGTTTCCACAAAAATATTTACTGTTTTTAACATTGATTAAATGCTTCTTGAGCACCAAATAGGCATATTACAATGATTTTTGAAGGATCATTTTAAACTGAAGACTGGAGTTATGATGCTGAAAATTCTGCTTTGCTGTAACAGGAATAAATTGTTAAAAATGAAAATGTTTTAAAATAAAAAAATGTTAAAATATATTTAGTGTAAGAATTTCACATTATTACTGTTTTTATTGTATCTTACTCAGATAAATGCAGCCTTGTTGCGTATGTAGTAATTTATGTAACAACTGAACAAAAGGTAACATTTTAATATTGCGGTCTTTAATGATGTATGTCTTCCCTTAAACTCCCACATTAAAACGTACTTGTCCTGCAGTTCCAGCCACTGTGAGATATCCGCTGTATTTACACAGGTGGATCTTCTGAATGCCAAGCCGAGGGTCATCGCTATATGGGTCAAAGCAGCCCACCTGATATTTTTAAAAACAATAAATACACAAAATCAAATGTCTGAGGAAATCAGTAAACAACGGTGTTAACTAGAAGTGTGAGTGATAATACTTGTACAAGTAAGTGTCAGTCAAACCAGACCTTGCGGAATGGAGGCCACTCTCCCTCACTGCCCTGGTTCATGTTGTCATTTGGGTCGGCGTCTGTGAGGAAGGCTCCCGCTGTGCTGAGCTTGTACATGGGGTAAAGACAGACCCCTGAGGCATCCCAGAAACGCACAGTGCCATCTTCATGCCTTTCAAAAGAAAGATGGATACAAAATATTTAAAGTGAAAAGTAAGATCCATTTTAACCATCAGTTCCTCATTCTCTACATGCAAAACCATTACAGCGTCTTAACAACATTTTTCCTTGTTATTCACATGATTTTCATGAAAAGGAAAAAACCCAGCTGTATTGAGCAAACACATTTTAAACAGGGTCCAAGTACCAACAGGTTGCCAAAGTTGTTTCAAAGCTACTAACAACTAGCTTTGAAGAAATGAACTAGAATTACTGGACTAATACTCAACTTTTAGAAATTAAAATATTCATGATCTAACAGGCAAAATAAGAACAAAAACCTGAACTTTCCAGTTTTTATTATCTGATGCAAGTGATGTGAGTGGCTCAAAACAGACACAGTCTAAAAGAAAAGCTTACCGAATTTTCAACTAAATTTTTTATTTGTGTTACTCATATACTATATATTATATATAGTATATATATATATATATATATATTATATATATATATAGATAATATGATATATATATTATATATATTATATCTTAAGATAATATAATATAATATAAAAAATAAATGGAAAAAAATCACAGTTGCCACAAAAAATTAGGCGCAGCGTTTTCAACGTGATAATTATAAGAAAAATTACAGAGCAGACAAACAGCATTATATTAGAATGAGTCTCAAGGATATGTGACACTGAAAATTTTGCTTTGCCATCACAGAAATAAATTACATTTGAAAAAGTTATTTTAAATTGTAAAAAAAAAATCACAATATTACTGTTTTACTGTATTTTTTTATTTTAAAAATGCAGCCTTGGTGAGCACAAGAGTGTTGTATTTCTATTAAGATTTGATAAAATAATACAAAATAAAATATCATACAGAAGTGAGCTTATTGCCTGTATAAAAAATTTTTTTTTAACTATTTATTACTCATGGGTATGTTTTTCATTTTCACATGCTTATAATTATGAACAGAACAACTCCCCATATTTTACAGTCTGAAACTTTACAGTTATTTCAAGACTGCGAGATCACACCAAGATCGATAGCATTAGCTCACACAGGTCTACTCACCCTGTCAGGAGCAAGTCTCTCTGGGGAGGGTCTGGGGTAAAATTCTGGCCTCCATTTATAGGCCAAGGCTACAAAAAGACAGATTTACAAAATCAAGAATTGAATGGCTCAATAGAATCAAGGTCAGTGATTAAAGACATCTATGGTGCTGCCACACAGAATCAACACTTGACAAAGTTGTTGAAGTGTTCTGAAGCCAACAGTAGTTAACATTTAACCCAGCAACTGGCGGTTGAAGTGAGCACTCGCTTTCTGGTAAATGGTTTTATTGGGCTACATGCGATCTGAGCTTAATATTTCTGCATTTATGTGTGCATATGGTTTCACACCTTCTTGGAGTAGTGTGTATTCTGCTGGGCTCCCACAGCTTGCACTCTCTCCCACAGTTTGAGCGGGATGGAGGAGACGTGGTGCGAGCAGGTGATGGCTGAACAGTGTAATGGCACCAGGTAGGGCGTCTGGATGACGGGCCAACCCTCAGTCTGCAGATCCACCACGACCAGCTCCTCCTCCACCAAAACCACAAGAGCGCTCGGCTCACCTGTGACACAGACACACATTTAGACCACTTAGAGGAAGTGAACCTATAGTAGCGCATGTGATGTGAAGTAGATGTAGAAAAAAAACATGTAAAGGAACCAAAACCGTGTGTTTGGGAGCATCTCTCTCTACCTCTGTGGTTCTCTCCCTCGCAAATGACGAAAAAGTCGATAATGCGTGAGGTGAAGTCCAGCGCCTCGTGGGTTTTGCTGTGGATGACTGAGATGCAGTGTCTGTCCCCGTAACTGGCCCTCGGCATCCCTCCGCTGAAGATGAGGAATGGGGGACTGGGGGACAAAAGACACATTGCTTTGGATAAGGAATTGTTTACTAAATGACAAGTTCCCCTTGGCTCTTCCAGAACTTTCCAAATCAGCCGTTTCAAATATTTTGAAGAAAAAGAGAACAAAGCAACAGGAAATTAAAGGAACAGTATGATAAAATAGGCTAGAGATTATCAGTAAAAGAAAAATCATTACTGTGGAGCGGAACATATGAACGTCTATGAAAGGTTTCAATATTAACCAGACAGACAGTGTGAGTCATGGTGAAGCACCCTGGGTTAATGACACCACAAGCAAACACACCCATCTCAGCATCAGCGAGTGAACACTCACAGTACTGTCTAATAAAGAATATACTCACCCTTGTTTTGATGGCAGCTGTATTACTTTGGATATGGCCTTGCAGGGGAAGGAACCTGTGTGAAGATGAAGGATTAAAGGAAATTGTTCATTAAAGGAAGTGAGGACAGACAGATCAATATGAATATATATTTACATGTGGATAACAGAGGCTTTGTTCCAAAACCTAGTGAGCTGCCTATTAAGCAAGCATTTTAGGCATAATATTAGGCACCAAATGGTAGGCAACAACATTATTCCACTTTTTAACAGTTAGGATGCTAACTATGTAGGCAGGAGACTTCAAGGCAGCTCATTGGACCAGAGTTTGAATTTCCCTACTTCCCTATTCGTCATCACTAGTCATCATATTTGTAAATGGCAACGGACAGAGATATGGCAACCATTGTAGGTCATATTACAGATACATTATGGTGAAAATACACTACCAGTCAGAAGTTTGAGATCAGTAAAAATGTTATCCTTTTGGAAAAAAGTAAATACTTTTATTTAAACAACTTTCAAAAACATTAAGAAATCTTTTTTTTTAATATAGTAATGTAGTACACCCGTATGTGATGCTTCTATTATAGAACATTTTATTGACAGTTGAGAAGTGAGTTCTTCATTAAACATAGTATGAACGGCAAATGTACACAATTTCAGGCACAGAATAGGTTTTGGAACATGTTTCCTGTTGTAACAGAAAACACAAGTGACTCCGGTAATGTGGTCTCACCATACGGTGTCTCCTGTTTCTCAGGCTCCGTCTGCGGATCCTCGCCGGTCACCGTCCACTGGCAGTAGCTCCCATCACTATGGGAACTGAGTATGTTCCCACCGTCCTCCATCCACCAAACACTCTCTAGTTGCTGCAGAGGACACAAAAAGAAACAATTTAAAGCTCTCTAAGAAAGACAACGATAAAAGATTACAATTTCTTGGATTACAATTTGCAACTAGACGGATGTACTGATACTTCCTCTACAGCAGGGCTCCAGACTCGATCTTCCCACTGGTCGCTCTTTTGTGACTAACTTTCTCAGTTGGTCGCACGAGCACGCTTTTTTTTTTTCTCTACAACATGGGATTAATCAATGCATGCTGAAGAACTTTTATCATAGTTTATAGTTATACGGAAACAAAAGTGGTTAACATTCAACCCGTTCTTTTTCATCAGTAGTATTATTTGTGATTTGAATTTTGTGAACTGGAGGTTCTCTTTTGCTATGTTATAAGCGAATAAGATGAGGCATGGCTACACCACATGTGTATTATATATACTGACTAATAAATTACAACAACGTTTGCAAACATCAGAGCAATCAAATAAAAAAAAAAAATATATATAACTAAAAGTGAGCCTCCATAGCGCAACGTGAGGTAAACAGCAAAGATAACTAGCTTTTCAAAATGAAAACACAAAGAAAAGTAAAACTAAACTTGCTGACTGTGACAGTGCTTGCAAGTTTTTTCCCCCCCCACAAGAATACCAACATGTTCACCTTCTCTGGGTTAAGAAAAGCAGTCTTTTAATTTACTTTAGCTTGAAAACCATCCATTGTTTCCTCAATATTTGTGTCATTTTTGCTGCGCACACCTTCGTGCTCCTGCTAGCGTGGCAAGTATAAAAAAACAGGCTCTACACTCTAAGCGCTGCGCAGTTCAAACGAGTTGCCATTTGATGTTTCTCATATGCAACAGAAATGGCAGCGCTTATGAGTTGAACAATGCGGTGGTCGCGCCAGTGCGACTGCACACAAAATTTAGTCACACAGGCAGAAAAACAGTAAAAAATCTGGGTGTTATATTAGACAGCATCTTGTCTTTTGAAAATCATATTTCCCCATGTTACAAAAACAGCATTCTTCAATCTTAGAAACATCTCCAAGCTACGGAGCATGTTACATATTTCGGATGCAGAAAAGCTAGTTCATGCATTAATGACCTCTAGACCGGACTATTCTAATGCACTGCTAGCTGGTTGTCCTGAATCTTCAATAAACAAGCTACAGATAGACCAAAATGCAGCGGCTAGAGTCCTTAAAATATGATCATATTACCCCAATTTTACAGTCTCTGAACTGGCTACCTATTAAGTTCCATATCAATTACAAAATATTATTACTTACATATAAGGCCCTTAATGGGTTAGCTCCTGGTACCTAAACTAGTCTTCTACCATGTTACAATCCATCACGCTCCCTAAGGTCGTAAAATTCTGGACTTTTGGTAGTACCTAGGATAGCAAAGTCCACTAAAGGAAGTAGAGCTTTTTCGCATTTGGCTCCCAAACTCTGGAATAGCCTTCCATATAACGTGTGGGGTTCAGACACACTCTCTCTGTTCAAATCAAGATTAAAGACACATCTCTTTAGCCAAGCATTCAAATAATGCATCTCAAAATCTTGTTACTGTTGTTATATCTGATCAAATGCATATTATTATTCTTTAGCTTGGGTTAAACAAATCAATTTTGCTTGGTTGGAACAGCAGCTACACTAATTATGTCTCTATTTGTTTCTCTGTTTCTGTAACTAGGATTTACACAAGCTTCAAGTCTGTTCAAGTAAGTTTGGATCCAGAACACCTGAGAAGAGATGATGCCAACCCCTCAGATGATGCCAAACCTGATACAACATACAGAACTACCAAATTTTGCTATAAGTTTGATTCCAAAGATATAATTGCGTTAATAGTGTTAGAGCGTCGGTGAGATTACGTCTTCAAAATTATTGTTCGGACCAAAGTTCGGCCATACGTACATTAAATGACATTAACACACTGGTAAGCTACTACTAAATATATTGTAGAAACTTAATTTTCTGTAAAGCTTCTTTGCAACGATTGTATCGTGAAAAGCGCTATACAAATAAACTTGAATTGAATTGAACTGAATTGATTAAAGAAGCGATAACACTGCAAGTATAAGGTACCTGTGTGCCGAGGAAGTGTTGGATGGGACGCTGCCGGTCCAGATCCCACAGTACCATCAGGCCTCGGGTGTAGCCGATCAGCACCTGCCGTGGGTTGAGCGGGTTCTCATGCAGAGTCTCCACACACTCCAGATTCCTGCGGCCAACATAATCCTCTGGAATTCTGGAAAAAGTAGCGGTGAACAGATCAGCGATCACAAAGCATAACTTAACAGTCGTCTCAGGCATGCAAAACTCTTGGATAATACCATTCCACTGAAACTATTTAAAGAATGTATGTATATAGACAAAATTAATTACGAGATTATAGAGCTGAGGATAAGTCTATTAAATATGTAAATTTTTAGTTCTTGGCTTTAAATAGTGTTCATATGTAAAGTGACCAAACCTTGTATTTTGCTAGATTTTGTAAAAGGTGTTTTGGGCATGAATTCATAATTCAGATCAACATGATGTCTGACCTTTTCTGTACATCCTCCACGCTGATGTTGTTCTCCTCCAGCTCTCTGAAGCCTGGCACTTCCACAACAAACACGTGTCCACCCTCTGTGCCCAGCAGCAGCAGCTCACCCGATGAGTGTGCCAGAACCGCCGTGACCCGCGTCACACTGGGAGGGGCACTGTCAATGTTTCACATCATAAACGGGTCAAAATCACACTAGTGATTTTTTTTATTTTTATTACTACCCCAGTTACACTTATATTAGACACTGGATGAAAACTGTATGCTGGCTTATTTTTAGGTTATCTACATTGTTTTTTTTACTATTTTGATATAATGCATTATTAAAGTTTTTACCCATGCCTTTATAAGGCATATAAAGTATTTTTATAATCTTTTTTTCTATGTATTTTTATCCCAATAATAACCAAAAAAAAAAAAAACAAAAAAAAAATTACAATACAAATACACACTGAAACATGAAACAGAATATTTTCATTATAATATCTTATTAAAATATTCTGTTTCATGTTTTATAGACCCGATTGAGCCTACGAGGAAATATTTGGGGAGTTGTAGGGGAGGAGGGATAAAAAGATGAATCTCTTACAATATTTAATTATAATTCTTTTTAGGCATAAATACAAAACAATATAATGTATAATAATTATGATTACAAATTCCATACAAATGTGGCGCCACCAGAACTTATCTGATGTTTAATATGCTGCTATGTGAAGTGGGTGATTAGACCAATGAGATTTCTTTGTGGGCAGGGCTACCCAGCATGACAAAACAGAAATAAAATCCAAGACTGCATATGAAATTGCATACTTTCCTACTATATAGTGGGCAAAAAAAACGGTATGTACGAATTCACAGTATTCACAGAATTCTGCATGCAATTGACGCTGGTAGGTCACATGACAATGACAACATGATGAATGTAGTACACCTGGATTACATTCATACTATGTACATTCCAGAGTGTATGGATTCGGATGCACCTCTTAAAGGGATATCCCACCCAAAATGAAAATTTTTCATAATCACTGACCCCCATGTCGTTCCAACCCTAAAAAGCCTTTGTTCGTCACAATTTAAGATATTTTGGATGAAAACCGGGGGGCTTGTGACTGTCCCATAGACTGCCAAGTAAAATACACTGTCAAGGTCCAGTAAAGTATGAAAAGCATCGTCAGAATAGTCCATCTGCTATCAGTGGTCTAACGGTAACATTATGAAGCGACGAGAATACTTTTTGTACACGAAGAAAACAAAATTAACGACTTTATTCAACAATTCCTCTCCTCTGTGTCTCTCCACATCACCGTAGCGCCATTTTAGAGAATATCCAATGAAAGTAAACTGCGTACGCTCTTCTGTGTCAGCTGTGCTGCGCGGATGCGCTGTTTTCTTTCAAATCAAAGCATAAAAACACGCAGAAAACATATCTTTGTGGTGCGGCTGACACAGTATAGCGTACGCAGTTTGCGTTCAGCTCATATTCTCCAAAATGGCGCTACGGTGATGTGGAGAGACACAGAGGAGAGGAATTGTTGAATAAAGTCATTATTTTTGTTTTCTTCGTGTACAAAAAGTATTCTCGTCACTTCATAACGTTACGTTTGAACCACTGATGGCAGATGGACTATTCTGACGATGCTTTTCATACTTTTCTGGAAAAAAAAAAAAAAAACCTTGGCAGTGTTATTTACTTGGCAGTCTATGGGACAGTCACAAGCCTCCCGGTTTTCATCCAAAATATCTTAAATTGTGTTCCGAAGACGAACGAAGCTTTTACGGGTTTGGAACGACATAGGGGTAAGTGATTAATGACAAAATTTTCATTTTGGGGTGGAGTATCCCTTTAAGAGACCAAAATACCCTGTCACTTGTTGCTGGATAATAACAGAAGTATTAGAACTAATAACCATTCATGGGAGGAGAGAATATGACATCATAGGCTGCAAAAAATGCTACTTTGAATCATGGAAGTCAGCTGACTGCATGTGTACATCTATGGATTCATAGCACAAGTGAGTCAGTCACGTCTGGGTCAGTGTGAGTCAGTGCTCATGTCTCATTCGCTGGGTGTGAGTGCATGAGCATCCCAGCAGGTTAAAAACATCTTCAAGCATGATAATATTAGACTGAGGTGAGTCTGTAGGTGTGTGTTCCTGACTCACCCAGGTGGACCAGAGAGAGTGAAACGTCCTATCTCAAGCAACTCGGACATGCTGGTATGGGCCCGAAGCGTCCACATGTGCAGACTGTTGTCATCCAATAATGTTACCATCCCTACCTGCAAAATATAAATAAATAAATACCACACAAATAAAAAAAAAAAAACTGACTTCATCTATTCTTCTAATTAAAAGAAATAATTAAATGTATTTAATTCTCTGTGGATTATCCAAAAAACTAATATCAAATCGCGCTTAGAGATATATATATATATAAGAGATATATATATATATCTATATATAATATATATATCTATACACACAACAAACCCACACACACACACACACACACAATAGTTTTGGTGAAATGATAAATATACAGCTAATGTGATATAAAATAAACTCCATTGTATAATATTTTTCTGATACACCCCCCTAATTTTAATCTATGCATATCATTAAAAGGTTGCTTTGTGTTGTAAGTTTTTGTAATAACATTTTTTAACAACCTCACCCAAAACCACTGATGATTCACTGAAACCCAAAGCCCAAAGATTGAATTAAATGGAAATTAACATGCCAAAAAAAAATAAAAAATCCAGATGAAATCAAAAGATGTCAGAATTGAAGTTTAAAGCTGTACCTGGTTTGGCAGGAAGTGCACCTGTGTAACTGCCGCATTCTCGTCGTGAAGTCCCATGAACTCCACACCTGGAGCTCCATACCTGTGAACTGGTTAAGGAAACACATGGCAACCATTCACACAGCACCTTGTTTTTGTGGGAAGTTTAAAAATAAAACCTTTCAAAAATACATTGAATTGCAAATAACTATTAAATACCAGACACATAATGTTAGCCACATACCAGTTATTCATTTCTATTTCCTCTTCTGTAAATGACTAACAGAGAAAATTACGCAATAGTATGGGAAAAAATGTTATATGGACATGCGTTCTCCGCACTACACACTAATATAAACTGT
Source organism: Sinocyclocheilus anophthalmus (assembly GCA_018155175.1). Taxonomy (NCBI): domain Eukaryota; kingdom Metazoa; phylum Chordata; class Actinopteri; order Cypriniformes; family Cyprinidae; genus Sinocyclocheilus; species Sinocyclocheilus anophthalmus. The sequence goes on from JADLZN010007913.1 coordinate 441,388, forward strand.
TCCGCCTTTCAAAGTACCTGAATGATGGGTGTGTACCATTGAGCCACTAGAACAACCACGAGATGAGCTACAGGAAATCTCAGTACATTATCATCATATCACATTGTAGTCACTCTGCCCTCAGGATTCAGAGACAGGGGAATGGAATGTGATAATTCTACTCAAGAGTTACGTTATACACAGATCAAATAACCCAAAGTGTGGAAATGTCTTCTGGTTGTTGAAGGATACAGTTTGATTGCTCCTGATCTGGTACCGATGGCCAGGAGCTCCAGGCTGGGGCTGAAACCCAGAGCGCTGGGCTGATGGGGGAAGCCATGTTCTACAGTCTAAAGCAGAGAGGGGAGAAATGAGAGTGAGAAATGCTACATTATATACAATGGCTCTGGTATACGCTGATTACATGTGCCGTTCACATTTTAAAGATATCATAGTCATACTGTTTCAAAGTCTGTTCCAAAATGGAACATATACAATTATGCTGCTTTTAAAGATGCCTCAATTTGGGCATATAAGGCAGCATGATTGCATGCATCCTTCACAGGGAAGGCAATTCTATATTATATTACAAAGAGTTCGGGGAGAAGAAAATCTATCCAAATTGTAGGGCTGCATGATTATTGATTAACCAAAAATTCACACCAAAATTGCATTAAGCTTTATTGCAGTTATCAAATCAGAAAGGCTGGGATTTAATTATTAAAATAAATACATGCACTGCATGTTTCAGAGTGAACCGCGACACCGTGTTCTTTTATATGCAAGCAGCTCATGATCCAGTGTTTCAGTTTCTCTGAGCATCTCCGTTTAGTAAATGCTGCTCCACACGAACTCTGCTCTGAGTTTAGGTCACTTATAACATGCATTTGGGAACACAACTTGCACCAACCACCTTCACAAACTTGTAACAAGAAGCACTTATAAACTAGCTGTTGTCAACAAAAGAGAAGCTTTAAGGCATTTCTTCCTGTTTTCTGCCAATATGAACGCTTAATGGTTAAACATTTGAAAATGAAGAAATAAAGACAGCCATAAATATATGTATTTGAATTTTCCAGTTGTACTATAATTTACAATTGTTAATACTATTTTCCTAAATACTCTATTTTACAGTGAAATATTACAATGGTAATACTGAAATCTTAAATGTTTTTACCAAATTGTCCAGTCCTATCAAAATGGCACGGAAAGTAATAGAAATGTTGACAAACATATACATTAAATACATTAAACAAATGTATGATCTTTTTTTGGCATTTAGTGATTTTAAATCAAAACAGTCAGCAAGAGAGCTCCTTTAAAAATAGCACAAAACCAGTCTTGTGTATGTGTAACAGCAAAACAAAAATCCTACAGAAGATGTGGGCTTGATCACCTTGTTGAACTGATAGAGATCCTGTTTGTGTTTGTCCCTTTGAGACTCATGCCCATGACGCTTGAACCTCTTCATCGTCCCTGGACGAGCAGGGACCTCGTGCTGCCCTCTCTCACGGTTTCTCCTCAGCCACCTGACAAGAGACGAGGGGTACAGGGTTAATAATCAGTGGTTTTTCAGACAAAAATAAAAGTTTTAAATGTTAATACATTACACTAATGAATAGCGATGACAACAAAAAGGAATAATCAAGACTTAAAGTCACAGTTCATCCATAGTTTACTGCTCTTTACAGCCATGGTCACCATTCATTTTCATTGTATGGCAAAATGGTAAGGAATTTCATTGTAAGGAATTATCCATCTTCTTTTGTGTTTCATGCAACAAATTCAGTCAGGTTAGGAATCACATGAGGGTGACCATTTTATTTTTTGGTGAACTATGCCTTTAAAAAGGCACAAGTTGAAGCACTATAAAGGGTGCACAACTCAAACTGACTTTGCAAAGGGTTGTGTGTGTATTCCACAAAAAAAAAAACAAAAAAAAAAAAACACAATGGATCTAATAAGATCAGGAATTCCAAGGAAGGAGTTGTGGACTGTCTGACTGAAACTACACCACCCCGATTCCTCTCTTTCGCTCTCTCTGCCCAGCCCCCGCAGGGAGATCGCAGATCTCTGCAGTCCTGACTGAAGCAGCTTTTGTTCAGAGCTGAATGCTATTACAGGACTGAAGCAGCTTTTGTTCAGAGCTGAATGCTATTACAGTCCCTCCCGTCATCTGAGCAAACAGCACCTGATGAAAACACCTGTTTCTCTGGGGAAGCCGAATCAGAAAGAGCCTCTTTCAAATGGACAGAGAAAGGAGGGGTGCTACCGGCTTCTTATTAAAGAGACCACTCAAAGTATAACAATACAGAATAACCTGTGAATGAACGGCAGTTTCTCTCACCTGAAGCTTGAAACAGTTTGCATTTGTTGTGGGTGGAAACAAAGTTGCCATTGGCTATTTTGCTCCTTAAAAACAATTTTGCTACGGCAACCAATGCAAGCCTCATAATTATTATAACTCATGTTTGCTCAAAACTAACCCTAACCTGAAGTATTAAACTTCAGCACATAACTTGGCCCACATCGTTTTTGCTACAGATATTATTCATACCTCAAATCACGTAGCTTGTTGATAAAGAGTCTTGTGAGACAATAAAATGGGTAAAAAAGTCCAAGTCCAAAATACTTTTTAGGTTAGATTAGGTTCAATTATTGGTAAATATAAAGTTTTATGGCACAATACACTACTATTCAAAACTCTGGGGTCTGTATTTTATTTAATTTTAAAAAATGCATACTTTTATTCAAAAGTCATACTGAAAGATATTCATAATGTTACTTTTTTTTTTTTTTTTTTTGTTTAAATAATGCCTTTTCTGTTCATCAAAGAAACCTACAAAAAAATGTTCCACAAATGTATTAAACTGTTTTTAAATTTGATAATAAATGTTTCTTGCCGCCCAAATCAGCTGATAATTTAGCTTGCCACCAGAAGAATGAATTACATTAACAGTTACTTTAAATTGTAATGACATTTCACAATATGAAATTTACAATATTACGGTTTTGGCAGTACTTTTGATCAAACATATGCAAAAAACAAAACAAAAACAAATCCTAACTCCAAAACACTGAACTGTAGTCTGCCTGGTACAATACCCATAAAACTACACAAATTATGGTTACCATAGTACATGTTAATAAGGGGAAGTAGTCCTAACGTTCTATATGGAAATGTGAGTATACATAAAACATCACAACATACCGTAAAAAAAAAAACAAAACATCAGCAGGCTAAGAAAAATTCTGCAGGAAAAAAGTGAGCAAAAAAAAACAAACATTGCGTCAGAGTCTTCGACATTGATTATTGACAATAAGAACTGCATTCAGAGTGACATATCCAGGTAACATTAACGTCACATCACACGAGAACTCCCCTGAGAGCATGTCTAGACAAGAATGCCCTCATAATTTAAATCACACTTTCTCCAGGCTGATCACATCAGCATATCAACAGGAAAAGGGACCTTTTTCCCAGGCCCAATCAGTCTTTTCCAAGCATAACCTTCCCAGTGAGTCAGTTGCCCCACTCGGCTCAGACACATATTTTTGTGATTATCGCCATTATTAGCCAAGAACATTTAGTCATCAAGCATGTGGCTACAAACACTTCCAGAGAAGGAAAAGAGCTCTTATTTCCTTATTTTTAGGACCAGAAATCCAAGGATTGCAGGACCCTGAAGAAACCAGCCAACAAACTAAACAAAAAAGAGAGCGTCTCTGTAAAGCTTAGCTTAATGGACAATGGTAAAGTGGGAGGTCTTCTACTTAAGAGTGAGCTTGGCTTTATGAGGGAAAACTCACAGCAGGAGAGCTGGAATGGAGTGAAGGCGGGAGAAAAGATGCGATTCATTCACAATTTAAGAGGCTAGAAAGTCCAACACAATCTCTGAACACCATATTGATCATTGGGACCCTTTCGTGAAGCAGTTTCAGACAATTTTGCTTCTCAGAGATAAATATTATAGCTCCATCCATCTAATCCCAAGTTAATTAGAGGTAGAAAAAACAAGCTGCAGTTTGTTTTGAATCCTGCTGGGAGGAATTATGGCGGAGGTGCATGTGAGGGCATTGATGTGGGAGTAGCGGCTCTAGCTCATCTAAATTAGAGGTAGGAGGCCTGTGTGAAGAATTCATAGACTTTGAGGAGAAATGGTATGTGGAACTAAGATACCACCAAAGAAATGCTCGGCGTAATCAGCTCAACCATACAGACGACAGATTCATGGCAGTGGAATATAAAATGACATGGTACATTAGCAGAGGAAGTATTGATTAAGATGCAGCTCTAAAACATGAAAACATCAGTCTGAAGTAGGGATGTAATGATTCACTTAACTCACGATTCGATTCGCGATTTTACGATTCGATTCATGATTTTTTTTTTTTACAAAATGAGATTTAAGACAAATGATAAATAAATGTGTCCTTTTATTATTGCTTGGACAAAATGGTGCATGTTTCTTTGTGAAATTGAAATATAACAATATAATAATATACTAATATAGCACTTGTATATTATTGCTCTTTTGTTGGTTTTGATTGCTTCTATTGTCCTCATTTGTAAGTCTTTTTGGATAAAAGCATCTGCTAAATAACAATTTTAATATAATGCAAATGTAAATAACAAAACTAAATTGAAATTTTAAAACAAGCCCCAAATCAAATAAATAAGTAACACACATAAAATAAATCTCTTCATATAAACAAAATAAGGCTTTGTCAGTGCTCTTTCCATTTAAAATTAAAAGCAACCACTGCATTTTAATAATAATTAATACTAATAATTTATGCATTTAGCAGACGCTTTTATCCAAAGCGACTTACTGTGCATTCAGGCTATACATTTTGTTTTACCAGTATGTTAATCATGATCCAAACAAAGATGCTGCATACATGCAACATGAGCCGTTTTTAAATCTAAATTACATTGTATAATTTCGAAATTTGAAGCAAAAACAGAATGGTTTGTGAAACTATATATAAAAATATCTGCATGAAACAGCAGACGAGCTGAATGAGATGCAAATTCACACTCTGCCAGCAGGTGGCGCTTAAAGCGTTTCATTGGTTTCCGCTGTAAACAAAGCAGCGCTGCACTTATGAACTTTAATATGCATTATACAGAGGCAAGATGAAAAGAAAAAATACCATCTAAACTTTTCTAAAGACAGTAAGTTCCCCTCAGACATGCATTCATATAAACCCACCTAAATGAATCGCGATTAACCGTCACGCGGTTAATCGTTACATCCCTAGTCTGACGCATAGAAAGAATTGCCTACTGTAATAATGCAAATTACATGCTTTTATAAGGCCATTCTATTTCGTGTTTTTACATACCGATTTTTAGATTTTACATTTTTTGGAAACTTCAACACTTTCCAATAATGCTGTCCTTTGAGTTATATGCAGTTTCTATGTGAAAAATACCTTAACACCATAAATGTTCCTTTCATTTTTGGCCTAAGCCACAAGTTCTTAGGGGCAGCACATTGAAATAGTGCCATGTTATGTATTCGTATTTTATTTCATTGTCTCTCACTAAACAACAACACACTAACAAACAAAACCACACAACACAACCACAAATGAAATCAACACTAATATACTAACAATTATTATTATTATTATAGTTTTGTTGTCAATATTATTAACAGAAATAATTGTAGAATTTTGTATTACATCTTATTGTATATCAAAATAATTAGATATTAAACTTTAGATGTTTCACAGAAAGTAATCAGTTTACTACATCCCAATACATACCATTTATAAGGAGCTCTCACATAGCAGGTCAAGAAGATTTTTCGACCATTTCATCATCAGTCAGGTGAAAATATTAATTAAAATTGAGTAGAAAGGAAAGGTTTTTTTTTGTGCTTTTCTAAAGTTGAGTAACAAGACAAGCACAAAAAAGTGTGGGACAAGTAATACCCAGTCCTATACATGATGAGTTTGGGGGCACACCATACAAGGAGCTAATTTTTTTTTTACTAAATTTAGGTCCTTGTATGGTTGTCAGAAAGCTAATTTACAAAAGTTTTTTTTTTTTTAGAGAACCATTTCTAAGCCCTCAGTAAACAGTGATACTGCTGAAGAATCGATGCTTAAGAGATTCCTCTGTTTAAGGTCATGGTGGGGGGTGACTCACATTACGCAAACACGTCAAAATGTTTGACCACTAACTCGTTGAAGTGTTTCTAGCCAGGACTCGGCCTCATACCCTCAGGACAGCAGCCAAAAAATAGCACCCAATGGTCAGGAGAGGTCAACTGCTTTTTAGTTTAAACAGCCTGTGCAAGCCCACAGTAAACTCGAGACAAACAACACGCTCTCATTTCATGACACAGCACAACACAAACTGAGCCACGCTGCCAGAACCAAAACGTCCCACCCAACTCGACGACTGTTATTACAGGAGGCAACTACATGTGCTACTCCTGTAGCCTACTTCTATTACTGGTTGCACAAAGCAATCGCTAAATAGAGAAGCAACAATTCAGGTGTTAAAGCTTCAGTTTCTGATGGCCAGTTTCAGCGGAGCAGGTTCCTCTTCTCCATGATTTCACTCCATCACACAGAAGCCTCTGTTAAAGAACAATAAGAGGACAAGAGCTCACAACAACATACCGTCAGCTCACCAACCTAAACTCAAGAGGACATTGAACCGAAATGAAAACGGCTTTAAAAATTAACTATTCAGACAACGAGACAAAAAAAAAGTTAATTTTTTTATTCAGACACATTTAATTGATCAAAATTGACAGTAAAGACTTTTAAATTATAAAATAAATGTTCTTTTGAATTTTCTATTATATCAAAGAATCCTGAAAAAAAATGCACACAACTGACAAAGAAAAAACTTTAAGCCGCACAACTGTGTTTTCTATTATTAGAATAATTTCTAAGGATCAATGTAACTCGGTGATAATAACGCTTTTCCATCACAGAATAAAAAAAACTATTCCTTTATCTTTGATATATTTCTCAACACTATTTTACTGTTTTTATTGTTTGGATCAATAAATACAACCATGTTGGTGTATATATAATATATATATATATTTATATATATATATATATATATATATATATATATATATAATACACACACACACCCACACGACACACACACACAATAATTACATACACCATACACACAAACAAATAATATAAATATAAAGGAATTTTTCACCTGTATTATCATTTGCACGTAAAAAATTCTGATTGCAAACTATGACAGCCGAATTGTGCTGCTCAGCAAGAACACCAAATCTATAAAAATTGCTTTCTGCTTTCTGTCTTTCATACCTGAAATACTTCAAATTCATCTAAACAGTCAGTTTGACAGCAAACTGTCCCTGTTAACGTATCACTAGTGACATCACTACATTCTCAGCATAGCATCCCACAGGAAACAAAGATCAGAGGAGAAGGCAAGAGTGGAAAACCTGCCCTGACATGAGCGTGGAACTGTCAGTGTACTCTCACCACAGACGTTGTCCCTCAGCTGCATAACCTGGTTTCATACAGCACGTTAAATGTCATGCCAATCATTCTGGGAAATCGAGGAATTGCATATTCCATTTTTAGACTCAATATGGGTAAAAAAGCACTAAAGAATCAACTAAATGATATTTGAGGTCAAGAGAAAGGCAGTCAAGTACAAATAGGTCAAGCTCTGAAATAATCATCAGCTACACCCTGAATAAGTGAGAAAACACCATGCAAACACAAGGAAAACCAGTTCAACCGCCACGAGATGACGAAACAGATAGAGAGAGCATAGTATTGGAAAGATCTTTATTTTAGGATACCACAAGTCAGCGGGTTCTTTCTTTTAAATAAACATTGACACTCATGAATCAGGGCTAAATAATAAGAATTGTTCTGCTGTAGTTCAAATATGCACTTTTCCATTTTATTTCAAACACATTTTACATTTGGAAAAATGTACATTACTGTTCAAAAGATTGGGTTGTTAGGATTTTTTTTAAGTAAGTCTCTTTTTTTCCACCAAGGCTGCATTTATTTGATCAAAATACAGTAAAAACAGTAATATTGTAAAAGTACTATTACAAATTAAAATACTTGGTTTTTATTTTAATATATATTTGGTAAAATTTAATATCGCGTTGATAGCAAATATGGATTTTCAGTATCATTACTCCAGTCTTCAGGGTCACATGATCCTTCAGAAATCATTCTAATATGATGTTTTGTGCTTAAGAAATATTTCGTAGTATTATCAATGTTAATAGAGTTTAATATTTTGCGGGGGGGGGGGGGGTGGGGTGTGGGGGGGGGGGGGGGGGGGGGGGGGTGGGGGGGGGGGGGGAGGGGGGGGGGGGGGGGGGGGGGGGGGGGGGGGGGGGGGGGGGGGGGGGGGGGGGGGTGGGGGGGGGGGGGTTGGGGGGGGGGGGGGGGAGGGGGGGTGGGGGGGGGGGGGGGGGGGGGGGGGGGGGGGGGGGGGGGGGGGGGGGGGGGGGGGGGGGGGGGGGGGGGGGGGGGGGGTGGGGTGGGGGGGGTGGGGGGGGGGGGGGGGTGGGGGGGGGGGGGGGGGGGTTAATGAAAATGAAGTTTTTATTAAAAAAAAAAAGCATTTATTTGAAATCTTTTGTAACATTATGAATGACTTTACTGTCACTTTTGTTCAATGTAATGCATTCTAAAGCCAAATATAAATTATAATTTGTTTTAATCTTATGGACTACAAAATTTTCAATAGTATTGTGACAAAAATATATTTCTGGCCACCCCCCCCCCCCACACACACACACCACACACACACACACACACACACAAAAAAAAACATAGGCATAAGGCATAACAAATATCATCGACAAATGCAATGCATAGTACACAGCTCTGGACCGACAGGCCTGTGTATTCTGATTAAATCAATACTGTCATAAAAGATATCGCAGCTACTTATTATAACAAAGTCCATAATGAGTAACTTATGACCTGCGGTATGATCATAGACGTTAGCAGTTTTGTTTGAACAAAACTGTCCATCCCAGTCAGACAACCAGCAGACAAAAGTTCATAGTGCTTAAAAAAAAGAACAGCTGGAGAGGATGAGGAAGTGTTGGATGAACTTCCTCTCATTCTTACTGGTCATTGTAAAGCGGATCTCTCCCTACATGCTATCACCCACGCTAACCGTTTGTTGCTGTGGAAGTGAGAAGCTTTTGTTTAGCTTCTCTTCCTCTCTGTGAAAATGTAAAAATAAGATCTTGTCTATGGCTGTGGGGTGTGTCCCACCACAGGATGTCAGTCCCCAGACTCAAGCCTTTCCTGTCTTCTCTGAGAAGGGCCATGAAGTGATGCGTAAAAACCACATTTACACCCAAACGTCTCAAACTGACACATCAGAATGGTAACCAACTAGCTGCAGTTGATACGGGACATCTAATAAAAGGTAAATACTGAGACGGAGTGCCACCACACCTACAAACTTCTTCTGTAAACGGTCATCGTCTATCTGCAGCTCTTCATTAACTGATGGCAACAAGTTCAACTTCCCTGGACCTCAGAGACGAAAAAAAATGAAATGATAGAGATGCGAACCAGCAAGAACATGTGTTCTTATAAAACCGTAGCCTCAATAGGGCAACCTAGCAGCATTACATTTGAAGCAAACAGGTGTCAAACAAGGCAATTCATAGACTAATGTTAAAAAATTCAGGGACGGTAAATTTTTTGTTTTTGAATGAAGCCTCCTATGCTCATCAAGGCTCCATTTATTTGATGAAAACTGTAATATTGTGAAATGATTTCAATTTAAAATGGTTAAAAAGTTTTAAAAAGTCATTTATTCCTGTAATGGATGCATCCTTGTTCCTTAATACATTTTTGAATTAAAAAAAATCATACTGACCCCATACTTTTGAATGGTAGTGTATGGATACCTGACTTTTTTGGCAACAATTTAAAGACATCCCGATAGATTAAAATGTGTTTTTTTTTGGACATTGTGTTTCACAAAAACATCCTTCTCTGAGTCTGACATGTATTTCAGGTCAATCCTTGTGTAAACAAGCATGACGGATTTGAAACAAAGTCTAGTTTGTCACGTACATTAACACAATTTTAAATGTGCTATCTGAGATCACACTGTACAAGTACTTTGCATTGGCTCTCCACAGGGGCAAAGCTCAATCCGGCCATACATTACAGGCGACTTCTGAATTAAATGACCCAAGATTAATTACACTTTATGCCAACAGTCCTAATCATGCTATTGTCTGCGGCACAACTGTTAGCCGAAGTTTGCAACAACACATTTAATCCACAAATTAACTATGAAGGCTAATGACTCAAATTTAGTCGCTTTACAAACCAGAGAAACATATCATGAACTTGGCTATTGGCTAAGTGTGAAGCAACATGAGAGTCTAAAAGGCGGAGGCTTTATCATTCTCGATTCTCAACCTGTCAGACCGGTGGGACAGCCATTCACCAATCTATGCCAAGGACAACCAATTCCCCAGTCCTTACCAAAGCACTTTAACTTTACACTCGAAGCCAGGAGCAACACTATAGTCTCTGATCTGAAATAAAAAAAACAATAATCATGTATTCTAGCAAATATCCACAACTTTTAATAACTTAACTGGTTCTTTATGGTCCGAACTACTGATAATAGAACCATTTGGCAGGTCCAAAATGATATTTATAGGTCAAGTAACTTAGTTTAACAATTGGACAGCCCCAGGCATAGATCATAAAATGATTTTTGGAGCATTTATAAACTGTGTGTATGTGTTTGTTTATACATAGATTAGTTCTTGTGTCAAAAACTAATTAAAAAATTTATGATTTTAAATTGGTTTGTTAAATCAGTTATCAGATTTGTATCAGCCAAAAAGAAAAGCAATATCGGTTGATATCTACTACACACACACACACACACACACCACATACATACATACATACATACATATCTAGCATACTTAGATTCAATTTGACATCTGAGTCTCTATGTGGACAAAGTGGAACACCTTTTTAGGTGCAACCAACAAAATAAATAAGTTTAATGCCATTGAAACACTTGTGCAAACTGAAAGTACCAGTATATGTTCACAGTAGGGGACAGATATCGGCTTTACAGTCGCCGATCGAAGTAACCAACAATACGTTCTCTGTTCTCTCATTCGGAAAGGTGTAGTTTACTGATAGTGCGGGCAACAGAGGAGAACAAGGTCAGGACTAGGTGTTAGTTTCGTTTTAGACTGAACGTTATTCATTAGTTAGCTGGACAACACTCAGAATGCAAAAGAAGAGATTAAACAACAGATTAATCTGCAAACAGACAGCTTGTACCCCATTACAAAAACATATGTTAAGTTCATACAGAGCTGTAAAGTTAGAATTCACTGGCTGTCTCAACGCTAAGTGAGCTTCCTAGCTAGACAGCATTTGTAGGTATTATATGAATATTCGTTTGCTCGCTATCTAGACAGCTCAGTACGTTTTGAGACACATCCACAGAGTCGGTGAGTGGAAACACCTGTGGCCGGGCAGCAGTCGACGGGCCCGGGCAGGACTCACCTGATTCACCGCGGCCCGATGTCCCGGCACTGTCCACGATTCAAGCGGGTTTGCTCAATTATCCTGAGGTGAAGAGGAAAACCACACCGGGCGGTGAAGAAGAGCAGGCTCGAATTGTATTTCCCACGGCTTCGAGGTCTGTGTATGGACAGCGTTTGAGGATTATCAGTGAAGTGTTTCCTGCTGCGCTTGCTGCCGATTTGCGCTCTGGCTCCTCCCTGAGCAAACGCCTTCCGGGACAATTTATAGTGCGGCCAGCAGGGGGCTGCACACTCTAGAACTCAGAGGCACGTTCCCTGACCCAACATTAGTAAATGCATATTCGCGTTATTTTAACACGTTGACTCACACACATTATGATTACTTTATGAGTTGGTGGGGGCAAGTGTGTTATATATATACACTACCAATCAAAAGTTTTTGAACAGTTAAATTGTTCATGTTGTTTTGGTAAAGACTGTCCCTCTTCTGCTCGCCAAGCCTCATTTATTTGATCCAAAGTACAGCGAAAACGAAATATTTTTACTATTTAAAATAAATGTTTGCTATTTGAATATATTTTAAAATGAATTATTCTGTAATTTTCAAAGCTGAATGTTTAGCATCAATTATTCCAGTCACATGATCCTGCAAGTCTTCGGCAATAGTCTGATTGGTTTGCTGCCTTGTGCAAAACATTTATAAGTGTATGGTAGTATTTACACAAGCTGAGTAGGAATTACCGTTATATGCCTTAAAATCAGGTGGTAATAATCACCACTGAGAATAAAGGAATGACAAAAAACTTAATAATATTATAATACATTCTTCTCTTACAATGCAAACATTTTGACATTTAATATTTTTATTTTGGAAATTCATGTTTCTATTAGTACACAACTTATTTATATCTACTTTGCTAAACTTCTATACTGGACCTGGGGTTGCAATCATAAACACGCTCCATGTTTCACATGTTTATATTAAAGTACACACATTTAGGTACTTGCTGTGTGTATGCTATACTTATGCTTATTGTATATAAACATCATTATCACCATCAATTAAGTCAATAAAAGCGAACAACTCCTTTATTAGGCTACTAAATCCTCTGTAATACAATTTTATATATATATATATATATATAATAGATATTTAAATATATAACTATATATATATATATATAGTATTCGGATTGTGTACACGGAATTAGTATAATGTCATCACCGTTAAATTTTCAAATTATTTGAAGAAAATCACTGGTTTAGAGCACTGGTTTAAACCTAGACTGAGAGCATGAGCTCCTTCTTCTGATGGGGTAGTTATGAAGACAGTTGGATATCCATGATATTGCTCCTGTAGGTAACCATAAAATTATTTTATCTTGGCCTGCATTCCCTTTTAAATACTTGTTAGCTTAATTCTATGACATATGAGAAAGACTAAAACACCCAGAATACTCAATTCAGACTTTTTCTTTAGATGGAATGTCAACACATACAGTATCTCACAGAAGTGAGTATTCCCCTCACATTTTTGTAAATATTTTATATATTTTAAAATTATTTTTTTTTAAATTTTTTAAATAATTTTATAATATTCAAATAACCATTTTGGACATTTTCACTTAGGGTGTACTCACTTTTGTGGCCAGCGGTTTAGACATTATTTTGTGTGTTGAGTTATTTTGAGGAGACGGCAAATTTACACTGTTATACAAGCTGGACACTCACTACTTTACATTGTAGCAAAGTGTCATTTCTTCAGTGTTGTCACATGAAAAGATATAATAAAATATTTACAAAAATGTGAGGTGTGTACTCACTTCTGTGAGATACTGTATACACAGAGCATCTTAAACTTGTAAAAACCTGAATGTGTTTGACTGCTCTCTCCATGGCATGAGCCTGAAGCAAAGTAACCGTGCATCCACCGAAGCCTCCCCCTGTCATCCGACTCCCGAACACTCCATCCACCTCCAGTGCTGCCGCCACCAGCTCATCCAATTCTGGACAGCTGACCTCGTAATTATCCCTAAGACAAGCAATATTAACCCCAGTCAAAGAATGCATAATTAAAAGCCATTTAACTGACAGTTAACTCCACCTATTCAATAAATGGGTTAAGCAAACAACATTTCAGTCACTGAAAAGCACTTCTAATCCTGGGATGTTTAAAAGGAATTGACTTCTGTAAGTCTTCCAACATGATAATCTTGCTTCGATTATAGATGTTTACCTAAGAGAATTGTGGCTCTCCACCATCAGCCTCCCAAACTCCTTGTAATCCCCTCTCTTCAGTGCCTCGGCAGCTTGCGCTGTGCGTTCAATCTCCTCGATCACATGACGTGCGCGACGGTATGTCACACCATCCAATCGATCCTTGGCAGCTAAATTCAGATTTGAACATTTTATTATGAAATGACCTTGATTAAAGACATACATTATGGTGTCTGTTCAAAATCTTTCTTTTCTTCTTACCCTCTAAATCTTGTAAAGTAGCCTCTCTTAGACTTTTCTTGCTCAAAATGGCTGCTGCCTCCTCACATTGTTTTCGTCTGGTGGGATACTCGCTTCCTGTGAGAGAATGTCTAACGTTGGAATTTGTGATCAGGATTACAAGTCCAGGGTCAGCCAAAGGGACAGCGGTGGCCTCCAAAGACCTGAAAAGATTACATTTCATTTTATTAATAGCTGTTTTGATATTATATTTGCATATAAATGACTGATTATTTCTAATCTGACAGGAAAGTTTGAATTGGCAAATCTACTTACCTGCAGTCAATGAGCAAAGCATGGCCCTCTTTACCCAAAACGGACACAAACTGGTCCATGATGCCACAGGGCACAGCAGCATGAGTGTGTTCAGCCTGCTGACAGGCCACTGCCTTCGCTACCTGATCCCCATCATCTGTGGAGGGCCAGAAAACATGAAGCCCATGAAACTATTAACCACTATACATATCTTTATGCACTGTTCAAAAGATTAATGTTGGTAATATTTTTTTAATATTTTTGAAAGAAGTCTTTTATGCATAACAAGGCTGCATTTATTTGATAAAAATTTAGTGAAACAGTAATATTGTGTAATTACAAATTTACAGAAAGTTGCTCAATTTTAAATAACTGTTTTCTATTTTAATATGCTTTAAAATGTATTTCTGTGATGGCAAAGCTGAAATTTTAGCCATCATTACTCATGAAAACCAGTTGTGCTGCTTCATATTTTTGTGGAAATTGTGATACATTTTTTGAGGATTCTTTGATAATATAAAGTTCAAGAACAACATTTATTTGAAATTAACATCTTGCAACATTATGACTCGTACTGTCACTTTCCGTGCAATGTGTCCTTGCTCAATAAAAGTATTAATTTGAGAAAATCTTAATGACCTCAAATATTTGAACAGTAGTGTATATAATATTTATAATAATAAATGTTTTATTTGACATTGCTTTATTTAAATAAAATAAAAAAATCAAAGCAATAATACAAAAATCATTTTAAACATAAAAAAAAAATCAAAATGATACAACATATGTTTAAGAGATTACTAAATAAGTAAGCAATGGATTATTTGTTTATGCAGTTATAATACTCTTTATTGCTGTTCTGTAAGTACTTTTCCCATTTATTTTCTCTGTAGGGAACATATTTAGCCATGAACCAAATCAACCAGCTCTGAAATGAATCACAACGTTATAACCTTTTAAAAAAAAAGTATTGAGGGAAAAAAATGAAGAAGAAGAAGAAAAAATAATAGGTTTCCATGGTGACCGCAACTTCTAGCAATATGGGCAGTGTAGTTCTTTACTGGAAATTCAACACACTTTTTGGAAGTTGTAAAGCTTGTAGAATTAGAAGCATAACCCATCAAATAACAACCTCAAAGATCATTGTAGTTCTGTCCTGAACGCTTTACATGTTATCAGTAAAGCAAATGCTATATGGAAAAAAACGAATGGGATTTTTACTTCTGTAATTGTTATGCGTGACAGACAGACAAAGATCTTACCTGGACACAACTGCTGCAAGAAGGTGTACACAGCCACTTCCAGTGAAGCAGAGCTGGAGAGTCCGCCTCCTAGTGGCACACTACTGGCTATTACAGCTCTGAAGCCAGGGATGGGACGTGCTGTGCAAAGACATGGCCATTTGAGAAAGCTAATAAATGCATGAGATTAATATGTACTCCATTTGAAGTATATATTCAAGCTATATTCACTTTTAGAGTAAGACAACAGTGAACATGTGCTCAGCAACTATTCTATAAGTGTTGCAAGTATGGTTTTTGGAAACTCTGCATTAAACAGTTAGTCCAAAGACGAGTTCTCAGCATGGGTCCCTAGGGTCCCATTTCGTGCTAGAGGCAGACTAAATGTACACTTCCTCATTACTTCCCTTTTTTGCCATATAGGCAAAAATGATAGCAAAAGATTACCTCTGTAGTGCTGTACAACTCCCTTTACATAATTGGCCCAGTTTGGCTGCCCTCTTAAAAGTGGGGTCAGTTCATTTGGGAGATCAAAGTCCACCACCCTAGGCTCATCGGCAGCTTCAGTCAGAGTTACAACACAGCACTTCTGGCCAGAAATTTTGCTGCCCACTATAACTGTCACCATCGGCAAGGCCTGCAATCATTCAAACAAACAATATAACAGACTGTCAGTGCATAATTGCAGTGTGTTTTGATTTGAGAAGAAACCTTGTTTGTTCCTATCATTCATTTCTATATATAAGGAGAGATGGGCGTGTGTTAGCCACGTCTACTATCTCTCTCTACAGTAGAAAATATCATCAAGGATGTGAAAGGACAATCCATCATTTCCATTGTTCAGATATCCGCTCTACAGGTTATAGTATTTTGCATATGGACGTAACACTGGGTCACTTTGCATTAGTGCAGGTAAGGCTGATTCATTTATAGGAATCGGTTCTTTCGAACAGTCTGATTCAAATTACTGGATCAAAATAATAACAATGCCGTTTATATTATGCCATGGCGTAATAACTTCATCAAAAATTCCAAAAAGTATGACTTAACCTAAATATAACATCATTATAATTTTCCTTTACACTACAGAATATTAAAATTATCTTGACTAAAAAAAAAAGCTTCATGTTTCAATAAAATGCTATTTTTAAAACCAGCTTTTTCAATTGTGTGCAGGTGTTGATAAGTCGTAAAAAATAGTTCCTGTAAGTTTTAGCAACATTCCTTATACTCGTCTATTATCGGTTCAAAAATGAGTTACTGACTCGAGAACTGAACGCATCAGTTAATCCAATTCGTGAAGAAATTGTTTAGACCTGTTTTGTGAATCGTTTCAACTGATTCATTTCTAAATTTCGATTCAAACGAATGAATCGTTCGCTACTTGACGTCAAAAGAATCGTTTCAACTGATTCATTTCTAAGATTCGATTCAAACGAATGAATCGTTCGCTACTTCACGTCAAAAGAATCGTTTCAATTGATTCATTTCTAAGTTTCGATTCAAACGAATGAATCGTTCGCTACTTCACGTCAAAAGAATCGTTTCAACTGATTCATTTCTAAGATTCGATTCAAACGAATGAATCGTTCGCTACTTCACGTCAAAAGAATCGTATATGAACACACAAAAAATATATTACATATTTCACAACATATTTATACTTTTTTTTTTATCTTACCGTAATGGGATTTAATAGTGTCAAAACAGTGTCATTACCATTGGGAGGACAAATCCTTCATTATAATCTGTGTGTTCTCCGATTAAATTCACACGGCCCGGAGCACAAACTGCAACATTTGCATGGTCCCCGTCAAACGTGTCCCGGTACACACGACGAGCTTCAGAAACTAAATCTGCAACATTTTTAATTGGACAAATGTTGGCCATTGTGTCGCAATATTGCAGTTACTTCACAAAAAAGTAATTCTAAGTGTTCGACAGATTTCCAGTAGTTGCAGACATGCAGCTTAAATCACCGAGCAACTCATTTATAGCGGTCAATAAACAAAAAAGTTGAATAAAATTGCTTTAATCCATAGTTTATGTAAAGGAACAGAAACCAGTAACTCAGGCTCAGATACTTCCTACATATACAAGAGTCCTGATTGGTGCTAAAAGTCATATGACACGTTTCTCATCACGCTGCAGTGTGTCAAGGCGTGGTTATAAATCTTTTTTTTTACACATTGTTTGAAATAGTTAATGGTCTGAGAAAGTTATTTTAAAGCGTCAGTATATTAGGAAAATGTTAAGGCATAGCATCAGTATATTAGGAAAGCTCCGTTTTAAGACATGCCGAGAGGGTGATGTTTGATAATATCATTTATAAATAAAATCTTATTTTTATTGTATTAGCTTTAATATTAAACTGATATAATTGTAGTCAAGTCACTTTATATTTATAAATTAAATAAGTTGTTCAAATTATAACATTTTCGGTACGTACACACACACATATTTATTTTTTAAACTATTTAACCATTTTGGGTGGCTAAATGCCTGTGGGAAATACAAACCCAGTGTAAATTGTAAGTGCTAGACTAAATTATTTGGATCTATGGACTTTATTCCCATGTGTAATTGCTATTCATTCGACTTTAGTATTATATAAAGTATATTAAAGCAGACAAATTCAATAGTTTAAAAACATAAAATTGTGTCAGAAATCAAAATACACAGAAGATACAAATCCTACAAAGTAATTTATTAACACTTTTCACAGCCTCCTTTAAATAGCTTATTTGACACTACAGTAACAATGACAATCAAACAGAAACAAATCGCATTTAATTTTTGGACATAATCCATAAAATGTAGATACATTGATGAAATGTGTAAATGATGCAGGATCTCTACAAATGAAGTTTTAGGGTCCTGTCATCAAATGCTTGTTCATAACTGATTTGGTAAAAACTTTTGAAAACAAAAATAATATGTTGGATTTAAGTGCATATACAACATAAGTGGATGTACAAAACTTTGCATACAACTCTCAACAAGATCATCTAAAAATACTTAACATGAACATTCATTCAGTAACATTTACTCAGTAGCAAAAATGCAGCAAACACCATAACATTTTCAAAATTGTATTAAAAATGCTATTTATATGAAAAATGACTTGAATACCTTTCTACAATGAACATGTGTAGGGAAAGCATGTTAAAGGGGTCATATGATGTTGCTAAAAAGAACATCATTTTGTGTATTTGGTGTAATGAAATCTGTTTATGTGGTTTAAGGTTAAAAAAACACATTATTTTCCACATACTGTACATTATTGTTTCTCCTCTATGCCCCGCCTTTCTGAAACGCGTCGATTTTTACAAAGATCATCGGTCTGAAAAGCGAGGTGTGCTCTGATTGGCCAGCTATCCAGTGCGTTGTGATTGCCCGAATACCTCAAGCGTGTTACATAAATGTTACGCCCCTTACCATATTGTGATGCCCTGTCCCGGTGCGACGAGACAAAACCAAAAAATTATAAAACGAGGCATTTGTTGCATCCAGTGGGGGAACATAATTACGGGTTCTGGGGGGGATGGCGAGAACAGGGAAGTGTGTTAGGTGGGAGATATGGGAGTGAATATAATAATTATGCTGTCTTTTTACACGTTGCCCTTGCAGCGCCGCGTGAACATAAAACCATGTCTGCATTTGTGATCGGAGAAATGACAAACAACAAGCGCTACTCTGCACTGCTCAAAACACGCGTTTGAATCGTCAGTGGAAAATTCTTTAAAAATGAAAACGTACTTACAGTTTTGAGTCAGAACAGCCGGCATTGTAGTGTACTCTACCAGGATCAGGAAACGTCCTCTATAAAATGTGCTGCACACAAATGAATATCTGGGTTGAACTGTTCTGGAACAGTGTTGAAATACAACTTAACCACTGATTTCTACTCGTGTCCTCTTTTGGAAGAACAAAAAGTATTTTCGCTTTCTCAACGAAGCACACAGCGGAGGGCTAGGAGGAAGCGGGCGGCTGGGCGGATTAGATGAAGGAGCGGCCGGCGGGCTTGCGGCAACCACGTGACGACCCCGGGCTGGACTCCGCTTCGTCCACGCTGAAAGTCGATCTGGCTATCCACAGCGCAAAGTTGATGTATTTACTCAGCGACCATCACGGATCAGCTCTAGGAATGACGAAGCAATATCGTCCTCTTTTGAAAGACCAAACAAACTAGTTTCGCTTTCACAACGAAACACACAGTGCCTTCACGACATGGTGGCGGCGGCGGCAACAACAATTCTACAGGGAGAATAAAAGTTACGCCTTTTTGAACATTTGGGTGGCGTTATGCAAAATCTTCCCACATCGTGACGTAGACATGTGGGGGCGTGTTAGAACGAGCCGTTTTAGGTAGGCGTGGTTAACTCTTAACTTTTATAAAGAATATCTCTTTGGATTTGAGACTTTAGTCTTTGCAACTTTACAGATCTTTATGCACCAAGAGCTTGTAACACTCCAAAGAGAAAGAAAAAATTTAAATCGCATCATATGACCCCTTTAATCATTTTATTTGAATTCATACAATTAATGAATTCCCTGAGCTACTGATCCTTTCCTTCTCCATCTGTGGTATTTTTTAACGCTGCTGACCCCTTAACTGTCTTTGAGGTCTTGGCTTTGGCAGGCTTGGGAGCTTTCTCACTTTTTTCTTTGAGTTCTGTCTCCTCTATTTCCTCTGTGCTGTTATTCTTGTCCACTTTCACCTTACGAAGCTTCTGCTTTCCCTTCACAAGCGCGGAGAAGGTAAGCGAGGCTTTATTAAATTCTAAAGGAAAGATCCCCACGTCCCCATCAAAGCGGTTCTTGGCCACCTGAAGGGACCTCCGGCCTGGACAAGTCACCAACTTCTTCTCCTGAAGGATGAGCACATTATCTGCCTCCTGACTGGCCTGATATGGGGAAATGATGCATTATAGACTTTTTATAGTAGATACATTCGATGTTCTTATAGATAGAAACTAAGCATGTACATGTGAAAATTTGTATCTCAAATTAACAACTGAGGAATAAACGTGGACACAGCCTGTATCTACCAACCTTGGCTGTGCCAAAGATGGATGCTGTCTGCAGTTCTTTATCATCCTCTTCTTTCCGAGGGTGGATAATTAAAGTCACATGACAGCAGCTGTTTGTGGCAAACTTCCTGAAGGCTCCAATGATGTGGTCTTGTACAGCAAACCTGAGGGAAAAAAATATATTAATAATAATTTTTTAATTGTAAAACATTCGGTTATCCAGTTCTCTCTCTCTCTCTCTCTATATATATATCTATATATAGAGAAGTTACTTTTCAAGAACTCTTTTTATAGTCATCTGACTATATCGCACAAACAATAATAAATGAGAATTACTAGAACTAATTATTGACTACAGAATTTCATGTATCAAGTTTTCTACTTTTCCAAATTCGGAAATCCAGTTTTGATGAAAAAATTATCCAATACTCCAGGTTTTTCAGGACATTAGAAAATCTTTTAAATAAATAGCATATAAAACTGTTGACATAATGGTCCACGACAGGTTCTCTTGGCCATCATAAAATGCCAGGTTGTCAATGATCACCATGCACTGATTGGCATACAGGTACACGGCATGCTGCATGGTATCCAAAACCCGTCTGTGCAGGGTGCAAAAGTGCGATTCATATTTAAAGATCATGAGAAAAAACCCTGAGTCTCCCTTACAGTAAAATATAAAAAAATCATTCCAATATTTTTTTAAAGTAAAAACAAAAAGAACAAAAAAAAAAAAAAGCCATTTAATAAAAACAAATCACAGAGCCATGCTTGCAATACAGTATCTATTTACAATCAAACTATTTATTAGATTGTATAAAAGGAATGGCAATGAGTACTGAGTTCTGTTGTCCATGGAAGGTCATAAAGTAGAGTGGCAGGTCCTCAAACTTGTCAGCCCACATGTCATATTGATCCAGGTTCTCCTCCAGCCTTTGCTTGGCAAACTGGGTCAGCATAATTTTGGCCAGACGCACATTGTTGATTTCAAAGCTGCCCCATAATGTGTTGACACCCTGCATGCACAGATCTAGGGCAAACTCACTGATGAAGGTGGTCTTTCCACTGCCTGTTGGACCTGCATATACAAATACACGCACAAGAAGAAATACAAATATATTACATTATATTTATGCACATATTGTATTATTTACTATTTTAATATTATTTGTTTATGATTTAAGATTTATATTTTATTAACATATCACAGAGAAGCAATTAATAACACACTGCATACGGTATATATGCTAATTATATATATCTATATAATTATAATTTTTTTTGTTACAGGTAAAGTACAGAAACACCTTGAAATAACGCAAAGTTCTGCTCTATATAGCTGTGTTGGCTATACCTGTTAAAACTGTCAGCTCCCCCTTGCGATGACCTTTAAGGATACGATTAAGCTCAGGGAATCGAGACCATTGTATTCCAGCCACCTGCTCCACATTAGCCAGTTCCCCATACACATCCTCCCTGAGCTGCTTGAAGGACACAATGGACTTGTGGGCAGCAGGGATTGAAGCCTTGACAATTCGTGGCAAGTTCCTGCCCTGGGCCAGTGCCTCACTGGGGCACGGCTGAAAGTCCCCTGGCCGGATAAGAGAACAGCGCTTCAGTCCAAGTTTCCTGGAGAATATTTTTGAGGCTTCCCAGGAGCGCATATCTCCCCCCAGCCACAGTGTGACTTTCTTGAATTGCTCCAGATAAGGCAGGAGGATCGGAGGCAGACAGCTTACACCCCGTGGCAAGGCCAAAGACGGAAGACCGGTAGCCTGACTCACTGCCATGCTGTCTATCTCACGTCCCGTGAGCACAACCTCACCGTCCTTTCGTCCTATCAAAGGCAGGCCGAAGAGGTTGTGGTAGCTGGAGATTTTTGGAACCGTAGCTTCAGTGTAGACCACCTGTCCGTCACCTTTCACGGCAGCGGAAAGCAGCTTAACACCCCGGAGGCCCGAGTCATGTCCACTAAACCAGGGGAACACCAAACTCTTGGTGGGCTTGAAGAACCTGACCCCAAATTTCTTCAGTGTGGCATTGGTGAGTTTACCAATCAGAAACATGGTTTTAATTAGCTGCACTTCCTCATCCAGTAGGTCGGAAAACGGCACAGAGCTGCTCCATATTCTTTGCACCTCCTTCATCTCCATCTCTCTTTCTTCTTGCTCCTCCATGCTCTCAGGAAACCCCAGCAGCACGTTAGGACTGATGGAGGTCTGATTCTCATTCAACATCACCTCAATACAATCCTGAAGGTCCTCCCAGCTCCCCTCCACTAAAGTCTCCTTACACTGAAACTGTCCGGTGGTTTTATCGATGAACAGTGAGTAATTCTCTTTTCCAGACCCTTCAGGTGCTGGTTCCATAAAAATACTAGGAGCATGTAAGCAGCTGTAGCCATCGTAGAAAGGGATATCTTTGGAACGAAGATACTGCTTGATATCAGTCACTGTGAGGGGCTGGGCAGGGAAATCCATGATAGACTTAGCATCTTTTCTTAATGTTCTGCAGAAATATAAAGCAAAAGCAGGTCTTAATCGGTTTTCAAAACAATACCAAACTGGTGCCCTAAAAGAACGCTGTAGGACTGGATTGAGGCAGGGCTGGTAAAATGATAGATATCTCCAAGGAGGAAGATGAGAGGGTTTACAAGGAATACAGCCTGTCCCCTGCAAGAGACAGCCCGCCCCCCTGAGAAACCTGCTCCTCCACATTTGCTGTTAATTCAAGACATCAGACCTGCAATGATCACAGAAAATTTGCACAATTACAATATGCAGTTTAAAAATGCGACTGAAACAGAACTTGTCATAAACATGGCTCATTTATGTAATGATCGATCTTTTGAACTTTTAAAAGTAAACATACAGTTTAAGTTAACCCCCTTAAACCTACTGCATCACATTTGATATGCAATTTTCTAAGGCCTCTAAACTATCAACATGATCAAAACTTTTCAGAAAATCTGTTGATACATGCTTTCTGTCGTCTGATTGATATTTTATCATTTTTATCAAGTAAAAGTATAATTCTAAAAATGGTCCCCTTCAGGTCATGGTTCCCCATGTCATGATCTTGACTGTGAAAATAAGAATTACTTTTATATTGTTAGTAATATTTCAGGATGAACACTTTCTAGATCAATAATCATGATCAATAATCATTTTTTAGAAAAAAGTGCTAAAAATGATCCAAAAATTGATAAATGAGGCTTTTTTTAGGAACATTTATTTGTATATCTCTCACTCATCACTGTATTGCATTGCAATATATGTTTTGCCCCCCACAACAAAATGGCAACATCTACTCAAAAATACCAAAGTATTAAAATTATTTACCTGTTACTTTTTTCTGTGATATTATGGTTTAAAAAATTATTTAAATATTTAAAATTGTAAATGACAATATATTCAGATGGGGATTTATGATGGGGAAATAAAAATGTACTGCGTAGCAGAAACGACTTACCTACCATTAATAGCGTCACTTAATACATTATATAATTATTAGTAGATCAAATAATTGAAAATGCCATCTATATACTGTTTTATATATTCATATAAGAATGTGCATGAACTACTGATGTATTATAATGCTTGCTACGGATTCATTAATAAAAGTTATAATGAAGCGTCACCAAAAAAAAATAACTGTATACCGTCTATGCACGACCCTTAACATTATTACTCAACTATACTGTACGTGTATCTGTCAAATTAATGAAACTATTGAAGAGAAACTGTGGCGGAAAACATGTATACGATACATGTATACCGTAAACATTTGAAATGACATACTGTAAACATACATAAACTTACTTATCTGTAAGAAGCGCGCCAAACTGTTATCATGTGTCTGCACGTCCTACTGAACATGAGGGCCGCACTCCAAAATACTTCCGTGTGAAACACAAAACTCTTGTCGTAGTCAGTCAAGACAAAGATAATTAGATTATGTAGCCTCAAATCGTAATAAGAATATCTTTATACATAATTACGCTGCCTCATGTTTAAATTCCATGTAATAATGCTATTGGGAACTTTCTGACTGTTACAAAACTGTATTGCAGTTATTTCTAATGAGTAGCTTGTATTTCCACCCGGACGACAATTTGTAACGTACATGACATTACACATGTCTTCTGACGATTGTCCTCTACATCTAATCATTCAAAGTGCGTGATATTACTTTAACCAATTCTGACAGCAGTCAAAGAGTGAGTTGAACTGAATGTAGGATCTCTGAAGAGGTGAACATGACTGCTCGAGGAACACCGAGTCGTTTTTTACAGAGCGTTCTTCACAATGGAGTGGGTCGCTATGTTTGTCAGCTGAAGCGAATATCTCTGATCTTCTCGAAGAAAGGCCAGGGCTCTTTAGGAGTCAGGTATGGGCAGTGTTGGGAAAAGTTACTTTTAAAAGTAATGCATTACAATATTGCGTTACTCCATTAAAAAAGTAACTAATTACGGTACTTAGTTACTTTTTATGGCAAGTAATGCGTTACGTTACTTTTGCGTTACTTTTTACATCTGGACAGGGCTTGCTTGTTTGTTTTTCAAATAAAAAAGTTATATTTTTGCAAATATAAAAGCCTTTTCACACCAAGAGTGAAATGAATAAGCCTCAGGCTGAAGGGAAATTTACCTCCGTACAGCAGAATGCAGAAGAAGAAATTTCAACACAATTCAGCAATAAAAAAAACAACAAATGTTTCTAGAGTTATTTTTGCTTATTAGTACGGTTGAACTAGATCATCGATGGTCAGAAGCAAACCCATTAGTTAATAGAATGGGATTAAATATATAAAGGATATTTGTGTTGTTTAACATTTAATTATTGCAGGTTTGCGTGATATTCTGATTGGATTATTTTTAATCATTTTGAGGAATACTGAATCTGTGTTTTTGTTTTTTGTGAGTGAGATGAATTAATACATATTCATATTTATTTTAGAACAGTATTTTACAGTAACATCTTCTGATTTCTCTCGACATGGGGACAGGACAGCTGTCAATCAATAAATTGGAAAAAATGTAACTTGCGTTACTTATCTGAAAAAAATAACTCAGATCTTGTCAATTAAAAAGTAATGCGTTAATTTACACTTGAAAAAAAGTAATCTGATTACGTAACACGCGTTACTTGTAATGCGTTACCCCCAACACTGGGTATGGGTTTACATAATCTGTGCTGATCATGTATAATAAAACACTGTACAAAAAAAAAAAAACAGAATATTTACTGTGCACGGAGATCCAGCAATTTATTATTTTTTGTTGTATTTTATTAGCATTTGTTAGTATTTCCGAGATAATATCACAGATTATGTAAAAAGAAATAGTAAAATATGGGATTTAAAAAAAAAAACGTAACCCTTGTTGTAAATTTTTTTTAAATTATTTTGCAAAGAGAAAAATGAAACCTTTTTATTTTGCTGGGGTTTAGGATGATATTTAATGCCGCTGATGTTAAATGCTGGCTGCATCCGAAAACTCTAAAATCCTGCCTCAGCATTCCAAGGCAGGAAGGCATCAAGACACGTCCAAATCCAAATTCTGCTTTACTTGCTATCTCCGGAGGTACCTTCTTCTGATCGAATTTTGAAGGCATATTTCTGACTAACTTTTTGCACTTTTGATGTTATTTCTAGCGAGAAATCAGTATTATAGTACTTAAATATTCGTTTAGTTATCACAAAAACTTGTTCTATTTTGTTGTAGATCATTAAACCGTTACGCTGCCTCAGAAGCCTGTCCGAAATCAGTTCCATGTGGTGACTTCATGCTAAAACGCTGCCTGCAAAGTCATTGCCTCATATGGCAACAAGTCAGCTGCCTAAGTTTTCGGATGCAGCCATAGTGTGGGGTAGATTAAGTACCATGTTTCAGTGAGAACATCTGACATTGTGCATTATTTGTGTTTTGCTTATTGTAAATCACTTCATTCTAATTCTATTCCTCCAGGGATTTCATTGAAGAAGGTGTGGTCGACTTGGCTAAGAATAACCCGGGAACTGTGGTTTACATCTCCCCTCAGTCCTGCAGAATTCCAAAGATAGTAGCTGAATATTGTAAGTCTGACCTTGTCGTTTCCTGCAGTATTTACTAAATGTTTACCTGTGCACTCACTGTTGTTATTTGATCTATGCAGTGAATGGTAATGTGAAGGAGGAGACAGTCACCAACAAAACATCACAGGAAATTACAGAACTTATAACCAAGCTGTCCAACCAGTCAGGACTGGAGATCATCCGCATTCGTAAACCCTTCCACACAGACAGTCCCAGTATCCAGGGCCAGTGGCACCCCTTCACAAATCGACCCCCCAGCATCGATCCAGTTGGCCCACAGGCAAAATAAGGACTTTGCATTGTATTTATTCTCTGCCTGATGTTCTGACCTGTTGAAGGAGCCCTGAACTTCTGTCACAGCACAAAATCAATATAAATTCAACGTTTTCAGTAGTGACTTGTTATTAGACTTTTAAAATGATACTTTTCCGTTTCATGAATTATGACAGATTATTTGTGGCTTGGTAAAGTTTATATAACAATACAATTTTGCTTAAGATTAATTGCTTTTCACATTTTTGTTGGCTCCTTATAAGATGAGAAATATAACGTTTCCTTTGGAAAATAAAGTTTTGAACTGAAAATATGACTCCATATGCACTTTTTTCTTACTTGTTTTGAGATTTTTTACCCAAATATCCCTGCACTAATAAATCTTAGTATCTCAGAAAACTACTCTTGACAGAATAAATTTGAACTTTGTAAGAATTCAAGGTATTGGAGTAGTTAGTTATTATAGTAAACAAAACGTGGTGACACTTTATTTTAAGGTGTCCTTGTTACACGTTACATGTACTTACTATTATAATAACAATAAATTATGCATAATTACATGCAAGTAACCCTAATCCTCCTAACCATAGTAAGTACATGTAGTTAACTAATATTGCTCAGCAATTCAATGTATAATTACACCGTAACAAAGATACCTTAAAATAAAGTGTAGCCAAAACGTTAATTAAAACAACTATTAACTAAAATAACATTTTTTTTATTTTTTATTTCAGCTAGTTGCCAGGGCAACATTTCTCATTTGATTTTAGTTTAACTTGTACTAAAACCGAAATAAAAATGAATAAGAACTATATTTACATGTAAAAAAAACAACAACAACAAAAGTGCTGAAACAAATGAAAATATTGAAAAATATTACTAAAACTATAATAGTACTTCAATTATGTTAAAATAACACTGAAGGTATTTCATCTGTGAAAAAAAAACTGCTGTAACACAAAACAGAAACTTTGTGTTATTGCAAGACTATAACCACATATTCATATGTTTCATATTTTTGTGGGTTACCAAATGTAATGATTTGAAAATAAATGATCTCCTCATTGGCTGATTATTAATCTGAATATTAGGGCAGAATTGTCCCCCTCAATATCTATGTTGGTTACAGTCCTGTTGATTACAGCAGCTGAGAAACTGACATGAATTGTGTGCGTTTAATCTACAGTGACAGCGACACAAAGCTTTTCTCACTCCCACACATTACTGGCAAAGAAGCAATAAACACAGAGAATATGTTGGCTGTAATCAGTATCAACGGTTTTGGCACTTCATTAAAAAAAAAAACAGTAAGCTAAACTCTGCAAACAAAATGTTTCTGACCACTACGAATGACACTGAGTGCACAACATGACTAGCTGTTTCCTTCTGGCTGTCGTTTGAACATCAAGGTGGAACAACTGAGCTTCCACAGAGATGAACCGGTTAGTAACCTAGCAAGATAACCCGAGGCTGAGCATCTAATCAATGTAAGCCATGTTTTAATGAATCAGTTCACAAGAGAGAAGTATATTTATTATGTCCCACTTATTACAAGCAGATGAGACTAGTGCTCTGATCACATCTTTTTTCCCCAGTGAAAACTAGCTTGACCTATTATGTGGATTAAAGAAAGTTCTATATTAAGAGCTGTGTTGCTAAGTAACGGATACATGGGGGACATACCAACAGGCCTGATACAGATGGGGATCTGGTTAAAATTTCCTACTGTGACAGAAAATTAGGTTCAGGATAGTCAGAGGTTTCTTTTTAGAGGACTTGCATGCAAAATGATCTTTAACCTTTGGGGTGCACAAGATACAGAAGCAGTAGCAATGATAGTAAATACTTTAATAGGATGTAAACATCAGATATCATTTTGTAAGTATAAGCTCTAAAATAGTGAAACAATATGTCCACGAATACACACCGTGACTGACATGTAAGCATAGCAAAAACCTTGGGAAAATATTAAGTGCAAAACGTTCTGTGCGATTATAGGGAAGGCAATCCATGTTCACAAACACAATGACAGCAAACGGCTAATATTTAAATCATGATGAATCACAGTTTATGACTAGAAGTACACCATAGGCATACAGCACTTAGTCGACATGAAATCAAAATTATTTAATTTCTACATGTTAATATTGTGAACAATTCATCCGTGCACACTATTCCAAAGACAAAATCTGTCTTTGTAATCGTTCATCACAATATAATAACTTTCTCCACCGCTGAATCAACTTTACAGCCCCCTGTGCTAATCAAGGATGCATTTATTTGGTTGAAAATACAGTAAAAACAGTAATATTGTGAAATATTACAAATTTAAATAACTCTTTTCTATTAATCTATCTTAAAATGTCATTTATTTCTGTGACAGCAAAGCTACATTTTCAGCAACCATTACTCCAGTCTTCAGTGTCACATGATCCTTCAGAAATTATTCTGATTTGCTGATCAAGAAACATTTATTATTGTCATAATTTGCCAAATGTTTTATGCTATTGTTTTTTATATCTCTATCTATAAGGATAATTCATTTATAGAATAGACATCTTTGGTAGCATATTAAAGCTTTACTGTCACTGTTGAAAAATTATATGCATCCTTGCTGAATAAAAGTATTAATTTCTATAAAAACTGACCCTAAATATTTGAACAGCAGTACCCTGTTTAACCCCAAAACCCAATAAAACAATAAAATAAGATGTATAATGTATAAAAAAATAACTATCCATCTTTGTAACGGTATTATATCAGTAAACCAAAAAGGCAGAATCTTATTTTTACTGACGCTCATACACAACAGAAATACGTCTCATGGAAGACTGATCAAAAATGTTATGTAGATCATCAGACAAGTGGTTGAATGAAAGGAAAAAGTGAGAGAAGGTGAACAAGAGACGAGCTGAAGCACATTGAGTCAGTGTGACAGCACTCATGTATACAAGCTTCACGACTTACTGGCCAAAACAAGCGCATCATGTCTCTCCCTACTCTTTCTGCTGCTTTAAGAAAAGACTCCACATCTCTCTCTGCATCTTGATTGAGTCCTTGCTAAGCAGTGCTGTTCCTGTCAGCAACACTGACTAACACGAGCTCAAGCACGAGCTGGGAAAGCCACTAGGGAGAAACGACAAGAGCTGACTCAACACGTCTCTGTGTAACACCGTTTACAAACCAGAACAAAACCAGGGTCACAATACACACAGCAGAAATAAGATATGCAGCTTTATAGATATTAGGCCTGTCCGTTTAAATGTAGGCTAATAAATTACAATATGCTGATTACTGAATCAAATTAATTTCAGTTACTCAGTTGCTGAGAAAAGCCCCAAAATAAAAATAATTCAGTTATTATAATAGCAAATCAGTAAATAGACATTGTGATTTCATTATGTCATATAAATTGCAAGTCTTTTTTTTTGTATTTGGATTAGGGGGCATTATTAATTGTGTTAAAATTTTCATTAATAAACAGTACACTACTGTTCAAGTTTGGGGTCAGCAAGATATTTTTTCTATTCTATTAACTTTCTATTCATCAAAGAATTCTGCAAAAATGTATTACGGTTTCCCTAAAAATATTAAAAGCAACACAATTGTCGTATAGTATAACATTGGTATAATGTGACGCTGAAGACTGGGGTAATGATGCTGAAAATTCAGCTTTGCTATAACAGGAATAAATTTGATTTTAAAATACACTGTAATAGAAAACAGTTATTTTAAATAGTTGTAATATTTCACAATATTACTCTTTTTACTGTATTTTAGACCAAACGATAGATCAAATGAATGAAGCCTTGGTGAGCATAAGGAATTAACCCCAAACATTTGAGCTGTAGTGAATCAGATTTTTTAAAATTAATTTGAGTAAATTACAATAATAAACTGACAGCCCTAATAGAAATGCCATTTATGTCTGGAGTTTAAAACAGTCAAATGTTGTCATGCATTTAAAATGCATAAAATTAACTAAATGCAAACTCATCAAACTTCAAAAGTCCTGGTATTTTGGCGTTTGCTTCCCTTTGTGAGCATCTCTTCCTTCATTTAAATATAAAAAGAATATTTTGTCAAAGCTGGACAGCATTTGACAGGGAAATCATGTGTCAGAGAGAGTGTTTCTTCCATTTTTGAGATCTATTCACTCCTACTGACACACTGCCAAAGAGAAGCACAACTCATCCCTGAAGGAGGCGTTGAATTCTACAGCCGAGTGGCTCTGAAAATGACCACCTCTGTATCTGTAGATGTCAACGATGCATGTGCTAACTCTCGCTGCTCCTGCAATCTGACTGCAATCTAGTGCGAAATTGCGTTGTTAAAAAGTCGAAAGCTCAAGAACATGTGCCCTCACACTCATGAAATGTTGCCAACGAGCTCAAAACCCAAACTCTTTCTGAATAATTAATGATCGAGCAAATAAGTTTCGACTTATTATACTTTGATAATAAAATGATTGTTATTTACATCAGGTGCAATTAGGCAAAAACAAAAAAATCTGTAAACGTCTGCATTTGCGCAATAATACCACATCAATTATGTACAAATATGCATTTCTTTGCTGAGAAAGTCTTTGGATAGTGTTCTTAAGTCTCTTACTTCTCCTTTAAAACAAAACAACATAACCAAATTAAGTCATGGATGTTCTTGATTGAAGTCCATCTTGTGATTTTTACACTTCGAGGTCCACAGTCTAGGTGTCTTTAGCTACATTTGACTTAAAGGGATAATTCACCCAAAAATGAAAATTTGATGTTTATCTGCTTACCCCCAGGGCATCCAAGATGTAGGTGACATTGTTTCTTTATTAGAACACAAACAGAGATTTTTAACTCAAACCGTTGCAGTCTATCAGTCTTTTAATGGCAGTCAATGGGCTCCACGGCTTTGAGAGTAAAAAAAAACATACACAAACAAAACCAAATGAAACCCTGCGGCGGTGAGCTACATTGAGGGTACAGGGCATTGAAAACGATGGTCTGTGCAAGAAACTGAACACCATTTATATATATTTTTTTACCTCTGATGCACTGTAGTGTCTGAACTGTCCTGAGCGCTTTCTCAACAGCCTGCGCATGATGCGTCTAACTTCTTCTATTTGCTTTACGGCGGATCGCAGACTTACAAGTGCATTACTGCCACCTATCTCTCAAATGGACCATTGACACTATCTACAATCTCAATTAGGCGTGTCAATGGTCCATTTGAGAGATAGGTGGTGGTAATGCACTTAAGTCTGCGATCCGCCGTAAAGCAAGAAGAAGAAGAAGACGACACGTCACGCGCCGGCTGTTGAACGTGCTCAGGACAGTTCGGACATTGCAGTGCATCAGAGATAAAAACTATATAAATACTGTTCAGTTTCTTGCACAGACCGATCGTTTCGTGTCTTTACACATCAATGTATCATCACGAGCCGCAGGGTTCCATTTGGTTTTGTTTGTGTATGTTTTTTGGACTCTCAAAGCCGTGATTCCTATTCACTTCCATTATATGACTGACAGACTGCAACAGTTTGAGTTAAAAATCTTCGTTTGTGTTCTACTGAAGAAACAAAGTCACCTACATCTTGGATGCCCTGGGGGTAACCAGATAAACATCAAATTTTCATTTTTGGGTGAACTATACCGTAAGTCGGAACAAATTAACCTATATTTTCACAAGATGATTCTCAAAGGCGCCAAGCCAAATAAGTTGAAGTTGTATATCGAGATCACAAAGAACGTCACAACAATACTCTTATACAAAATGTAAGCCTCCACACCACAAGGGGGCGATATAGCAGTGGTGCGAGATCATGCTACACTGAGCTCTCATCTGGTTGGATGTCCAACTGTGTGTGTTTCCTCTTTTCTAGAATCTTGTTGAGCTCCTCGGTGAAAGAGTGGTAAAGCGGAGACGTCATTTCCGTGTCTGTCTGACTCAAGAGTACGTAACTATTCCCGTTCATCTTTCTCAGCACGCTGGGCAACGTGGCTGACAGTCCGTTGGCGTACTCCGATGCAGGCAGGGGCGGCGGCATAGGAAGTGGCGGCGCTGGCGGAGGTTCCTTACTAGGCGTGGTCTGGATGTCCGCTGAAACGATCTGTAGAAACTCTCCGTCTCTTGACATCACTCTGCTACGCCCCTCCGCTCTGCCATTGCAGTGGCTGGAGATGGTTTTGAGCTCAAAGTGCGAGCTCCTCTTTCTTTCAGTTGCTGTGGTTATGGACAGAGCTTGCTGGGAGTACTTTCTGGCATTGGGAGAGTTGCGTGCACAGAAGCTAACGTACAGGAGGACCACCGTTAGAACCAGACAAAGCCCGCCGAGAACAGCCACCAGAGAGATATACATGGCCTCCATGTGCCTGTAGGTCTGGAACTCCGGTCTAGAAGGCAACAGGGCCGGTGGAGGCGACAGAAGCTGCTCCACAGGAACGCTGGAAGGACTCGGAGTTGGCGCAGTTGTGGTGGTAAAGAAACTTTCAGGTAAAGCCGTCGGGCTTCCTGAGAGATGCGATGCGGGGGGCGGAACGGGTTGGACTCGTACCATATAGCTGCGAACAGGAACCCAGACGCCGTTCTCTACTGTGTAACAGCGGTAGTGTCCACTTTGCTGGTTTTGAGCGCCAATGATGAGGAGGCCGTCAGTGCCGGTGCGGTAGCCGAAGTCTACGCCGTAACCTTCCAGCTCCTGACCATTCAGCGTCCAGTGAGGTGTGGCCAGGTTAGAACGGATCTCACACTGTAACAGTACATCATCTCCTGCCATCACTGCACGAGTCCGGTGCATGACGAAACCTGGCAAAATGTAAGACATTATTAGTCTATGTTTAAAAGTCACCTGACTAGGCTGCTCAGAAGTTAATCACATGCAAACGCACCATCGCTTGTAATGTTAGTACAGCCTCTGCTTCCCATCTGGACGTCCTGGATGAGACTGGACCTACAGGAAACAGAGTTGCACTTATTAAAGCCATTAATCGAAGCATGCAGAAGATAGTGTGAATGTATTTTGGACACTGGATCTGAAAATTAACATAAAGAGACCAATGAAAGTAAAAATTGGCTTTAGCAAGAAAATAAGTCACTTTCTTCACCAGTTGGCTGTTAACTTTATTAGGAATGCAACTATTACGTGGTTAAAATCACATTGTAAGAACAATGATGCGCATCTTCTAACAACTTTTATCTTATTGGAGGTTTAAGACACCTAAAACTGATAATTTCTCAATATTCCTCATTTGTGTATTTCTTTTTAAGATTGACACAATGACTTACACTTTTAACATAAATATGCAAGACAAATATCTAAATCCACTGACATAAGAACAAATATATTTGTAAAAAAAATAATGCAAAATACAGTTTCATATAAAATAAATATTTAAGAAATATTATATATAGTGCTATCAAATGATTAATCGTGATTAATTGCATCCAAAATAAAAGTTTTTATTTACATAATATTTGTGTGTGTACTGTGTATATTATTATGTATATATAAATACACACTATATGTATTTATATATTTACGAAAATATGTTGTCTGTTTATATATAAATAATTATATATGGACATGAATTTATATCAATATAAATGGGAGTGCTGTCAAAATCCAAAAATAAAGTTTGTTCCATAATTGTGTGTATACTGGAATATTATAGGGTATATAAATAAACACACATACAGATAATTTTGAAAATATTCCATGTATCATTGATCATATATTGAATGATACAGTATATAAATATTTGAAATGATAAACTAAAATTTTTCTTAAATATATACATGCATGGGTGTGTATTTATATATGCATAATAAATATACACAGTACACACACATATATTACGTAAACAAAAACTTTTATTTTGGATGCAATTTTTTTTCAAAAACGTTTTGACAGCACTAAAATTATACACGTAATAGTTTGAAATATAGGCGTATGTGTGTGTCTATATATACATAATAAATATACACAGTACACAAACATATTATGTAAACAAAAACTTTTATTTTGGATGAGATTAATCGCAATAATCGTTTGACAGCACTAAAATATATACACGTTAATACATGATTGAAATCTGCTATAGAAAAAATGTATACTATTTGAATCAACATTTTTAAATAAGCAGAGATCATATCCAATATCAGCCAATAAAAATGAATACTGGTATCTGATATTGTGACATTACATTGTGCATCCCTTTTTCTTAAATCACCCGCCATTGCCAGAAAAATTACTTTTGGACTGTGGTAACAGTATGTGTAAATGTCTATTATTAAAAACACCAGATGTCTGCTTTTACCTGTTAGCATAAGCTGCTATTTCAGCACACGCTCTACCATCCCAGCCACAGAATGGATCTCGTGCAAACACACAGTCATAACAGGAGGTGTAGCGCTCACAGGATGACAGGGGTACTTGCACCACTCCAGAAGCGGCGCTCACATAGATGCTGTTCTGTTGAACAAAAATACACATCATAAGATTTTTTTTTGGATCCATAAGCATTTGTATTACACACTTGGATTTAATGCTGGTTGTTAATGTTTACTAGGTGCATCATGGGCTACCTGTTTTTGTGATATCACCATGTTATTGATTGGTTGTTTCTCCTCGAAAAGCTGAAGCTCTTCGATGATGTGAACATGGTCTCCGATCTTCACAGCCCTGTGTAACCAGCCCTCATCTGGAGAGAAGCACAAAAAACAAGTTTCAGGCTATGAAACCTAATATACACTACCGCTCAAAAAGTTTGTGGTCAGTAAGATTTAAAAATAATAATAATTTTATACTTTTATTCAGCAGGCTATATTAAATAAAAAATCAAATCAAAAAGACAAATTTTACAAAAGGGTGTCAGTGCAAAATATGTTCCTTAGAACATTCATTCGTCAAAGTATTCTTAAAAAAATGTATCACAGTTCCCATTAAAAAAAATCAGCTTTTGGATCACAGGATCATCATTACAAATCTATTAAAATAGAAAATTGTTATTTTAATTGTAATAATATTTCAAATGGTTTTTACTGCATTTTCGTTCAAACAAATGGAGCCTTGGTGAGCATAAGAGACGACTTCTTAACATTAAAAAAATCTTACCAACCCCAAACGTTATCATCGCATATCACAATCAAAATGATCTGTTAATCTCAATTCAAATCAATAATTTGATTTAAGGGGAAAAGACACTTACCTGTTCCAAGGAAAGAAGCATGTTCATAGACACGCCCATCCATACCGAAACTGTTTTACAGCACTCCTTAGGTAGTCTGCCCTACTTGGAGCAACCCGGAGTCCTCCACTGTGGATCTGTCTGGACATTAAAGCATGTCTCAGAGTGAAATTCAGTACGTTGTCAGGGAGATCCCGGGAGGAATTTATGAGCAGGGCCCGATGTTGATCAGTTATACACTAAAGAGAAACAAGGCCACTGTTATATAACATTCCTCAGAAGAGTGAAAATAGAAACAATGCAATAAAAGTCCCAAAGAGCTGTCCTGCTGCTACATTACAACAGATACTAGAAGACAACAGTTTATAGGACTATTTTGATTTAGTGCATCTCACCGAGCCAGGCCTCGGTTTTGGAACTTCCCCAGTGTATTCCCTCCATTTGGTGTCCTGTAGTTCCATGTAAGGCCCATCAAAAGCTGTCTGGACATCTCTGAATGAGTACTGACACACTGCAGACATCTTAACATTTCTCCTGGCAGTGAGAAAGAGAATGAAATGAGAATGATGAGATGTGAAACTCTCATCATATATTTTTATTAAAGTGCTTGCACTATCCCTAAAGTGACAAAAAAATATAAGTTTTCGTTTATAGTCAGAAAAACGTTTAAAAAATGTTTACAAATAATTTATTGATCACAGCACATTGTTGAATTTTAAATGTAATGTTTTTTCCACTACATTTATAATAATGATAGTAGGAAAAGTTTTACTTTGATTTGTGATTAATCAGGTTATAGATACATCATTTTATGTTATTGTAACATTTTATCATATTAGTATCATATTTAATGTATACTTGAATGTGACTAGAATTTTAAAATGTTGGGCCAGTTGCATTAACTGCATAGACTAGTCTTAAAAAACTGAACCATCTAATTTGTTTTATTAAAGACTGGTCATTAAATTTAGACTAATTACCTCTTGGCTAACTGTGAGTTGGTCGAACTAGTTCTTAAGACACAGTTTTAACATAGTGGCTATGTTTATGCAACTGGCCCATTGTGTATTTTATTGTTTATTCTAGTCTAATGCCTTGCCCCATACACTTCCACTGTACACACATTACTTTATGCACAATTTTCAAAAAAAGTCAAAATTGTTGTCTGTTGTAAGTCAACAGCATTGCATATATTCTGTCAATATAAATTTGAATTGAACCCAGAATATTTCTTTAGTAATTCTACTGTAAATAAACACTAAAGGTCCTTGCACACCGTTTTTTTTCTTTTTCTTTCGTATATTCAGCTTTCCATCAAAATGATAGCCAATGCGAAAATGCAGAAAATCGAACCGGATCTGAATTTTTTTTAATGACAGAAGAAAGTTTCGGAGGCAGTGTGTAAACGTGATCGACACAACATGAGGTCGTATTTATTTTTTTACGTGCAAAAATTTCAGACTCAGTGGGCAATGACCTTAATGCTGTTATCCTGCGTGCAAGTGACATCATTGTGGAATTGCAAACATTGCTGCAAGACCCAATTCCTACATGCTGTTGGGCAAATTTAGTGAATTATTTACTAATTCATTTGTGTGTGATGGATGAAGAAGAAATCCTCAACTTGTCATATTTCAAGCAGTGTTGTCTAAACTTAAAAATGACAGTTCCTGAACCTGTATCCTTATAGAGAAAGGTAGAGCTTATAAAGCACACAAAAACAAAAACAAACCCATTGCATTTTTTTTCTTTTCACCTGTGGGGCATAACTCTAACTTACAATAAGAAAGCTTCAAAATGAAAGACTGATGTTATTACTCCCTTCAGGCCAATAAAAGGGATTGCCACTCAGTGCTTTGTCCTGTTTACCACCTGGAAACTGATTTGATGGGAGAATTTGGTCACCAACTAGTCTGTAGACATTTAAAGGACAATTTAATATAGCATGACTCTGCATACTCTCTCTCTCTCTCTCTCTCATCGTCG
Source organism: Sinocyclocheilus anophthalmus (assembly GCA_018155175.1). Lineage (NCBI taxonomy): Eukaryota > Metazoa > Chordata > Actinopteri > Cypriniformes > Cyprinidae > Sinocyclocheilus > Sinocyclocheilus anophthalmus. The sequence goes on from JADLZN010007913.1 coordinate 479,445, forward strand.
GTTCAATTCTGCAATCAAATATGGGCCAGCCCTATGTCCTATTGTGAGTGTCCCTGCTATAGCGAGGAAAGCACATGGGAATATTTAGAGATGGCTCTCATGCTAAAATCCTTTAGTCATAAAAAATGTTGAGAATGAAGATAACAGGGTCACATGCTAGAGATAAAAAAAATTTTTTTTGTTTTTAAACTTCAGTACACGCATTTAATGAGACTGCAGCACCCCTCTCACTGTAAAACATTTCAACCCACTAAAACTGAAGGCTTATGTTTAACTGCAGTCTTAAATTTTAAGCAAACTCAATGTGGTGCCAAAATCACAACTTGAAGTGATAACATCACACTGGATCTTGCTTGAATTACTATCTATCTATCTATTAATCTATCTATCTATCTATCTATCTATCTATCTATCTATCTATCTATCAATTCATCCATCTATCCATCCATCTCTTGCCTTCCTAGATAAAATTACATTTCAATTTAATTTATTTAAAACTATATTTCCTTATATTCAAGTTCAAATTACAATTCTGCATCCTGTTCGTTACTATAATTCAAATTCAGGAACTGAATTGGAATTTAAAAGGCATTCACAACTCAATTCTGAATGGTACACAGCCTTTTACAGGTTCACAATCCGATCTTAATGAATTTTCTCACCACTCAAGTCCAAAAACACCATACAAGACACTGTCGTGTACGCTGCTTCCCTCGACGACAAAAACGCTGCGTAGCACGTTGAAATAAAGCTCATAATCAGGAATGGCGCACACCAGTCTGGCCTTGAGAAAGGACATCCACTTCCTCTGAAGAGACCTCTGCCCTCCAATGTCCCCCTGTGAATGCCAAACAAAAAGCAACTGATATGACAATCAAAGCAAGTTACATATAAAATTATGGCTCATTTTTATTAACTCAATAGTGTAGTAGGAATGACACGATATACATATTATGTGTAGTCTGCAGTTCTTTTAAAGCTGACTCCTCAGGGGCATGAGTCACACTAAAGTAGCTCTAAAAATATTAACAAATAATAAACACAATATAGCCCCATCTTACAATCTAATGAGATGTGACATAATTGAGTTTAAATGATAAATAATGATTATGTAGCTTTGCATCACACCGCAATCCCTGTCAACCTTCAAATCAGAGGTATACTGAGAAGGGAAAAAAATATTATCTGGGGAATTTCTACCAAGCCACCCCATGGCTTTTTGCATAATTCACATATACCCTTGAGAGTAGTTCACAGCCAAATGCACCAAGCATTGCCATGTGAAACTCTCCTGAATTAAACATTCAGCTTGAAATGACACAGTTGTGGGCACAAAAAGCTGTCCTAAATATGCTAACAGCGTTCTGCTCAAAAACAGGCTCCATCAGGCTCTAGTAGTAACATGAGGACCTTCAGGCTAATTGTGGTGTCAGTTCACATTCAGGCGAGAAGAAGAAAGACCAGAACTGAGGATGGCTCAAATTTAAGAGTAAAGGAAATAGAGCCTTTTGTGCAGTTTCTCCATAACAAAAGTTATTAGCAATGTTGTCACATGATCTAAGTATCAGATATTTGTGTCACTGAAAATGGCAGAATTTCATTCTTTTTTTTTCTAAAAATGTACACTATATACTGGCTGTAGAAAAAACTACTTTCAATCTGTTAGACAAACTATATCAAAGTTGAAATGTAGAGAAACAGATTAAAAAGGAAAAACAGAAAGAATGTACAATGGAGGCTGAGGAAGACATCTGGGGCAGAATAATCATTTCCCTCCTGCTCATTATTGCCATTATCACAGCAAGGCATGCTTTGTTAATTTGACAGGAAATATTTTCTTCATAATTTGGAATGTATTTATGATGTGTAAACACTGTACCTTACGTATAATTGCTATTTAGACTTTAATTGTGAAAAACACATATTTCTTTGAATGTTTATTTTGTGTCTTTTTTCTAGTAACTTCTGCAAAGTAGAAATTAGGCTAAGCACTATAAACTTCATGCATCTGCTACTGAGCTTTGCTTTTTTATTTACATTTTTTTAAGGGTCAAAGCATGTCGATTTATAGGGACACTTAGTATTAATAGTTTGTTGCTGTACTTAATTAGTAATTTGATTAACTTTTATTGTTGTTTTGTGCACTAATCTCTGTAAGGGTGATTACTGTTCCCCTTGGTGAACCTGCTTAATTAAAATAATTTCTCACCCACTGAACACAATGGAAGTCAACAGATTTTTAATGTATAGTAAGTAAGGGTTGCCTACATTTAGAAGACAAATTGAACGAATTTAAAACAATATCTTCAAATTGTTCTTTAACATCTTGATTGAACTTACACCAAAACTTTTGTTTATTGGGGTGAGACTAGTGTTTTTAACCTATCTTTTTAAAATGCTAACAAAGTTTTCCACAACTAATATTAATTTTATTTAGTTAACCTAAAGACTGTGAACTATTTACTAAAACATTCTTAATTTTACTGTAATTTTCACCATTCAGTCTTGGTGAACATAAAAGGCTTCTTTCAAAAACATTAAAAATACAACCACAAACTTTTGAACAGTAGTCTATAAGCATGGATGTGTACATGTGTGTAATCGGCCGTATAGGTGTGTGTGTGTGTGTGTGTGTGTGTAGTGTGGCCTACTTTGGACCTGGAGCTGGAGTCAAACAGTAAGGGACCTGACCTGCTTCCCAGAGCCATGAAGTGTTAGCTCCAGAGTGAATGCAGGCGTGAAATAAATGAAGATATAACGGTGAGGGGAAAATGCTGGGTGGTTTATCCGAACACAATGAAGAAACTAAATGAGATGAGAGTAATGCAGGTGGGAGAGCATGTGTGGGAGAAGGAAAGCGAATGAGAGATAGTTTGGGTAGTGGGGCTTTATCTGCCCAGCAACAGTGGCAAACCGTAGAAACTCCAGGAATGTGTGGCGACATGAGGTCAGGCTGGTGCTGTCACGGAGCTCTGAATAATTTTAGCTTATTTGAATTGTACTTAGGAGCAAAAATGTCTTGTTAATGCAAATTTGAACACCAGATCAACATAGCATAACTGTTCCTCTTCAAGATATATCCCAAACTTTACCTTACACACACGGGCCACCCTGGCCACTTTGGTCTGGCTGGAGTAAGCTGTCGGTTCTGTGTTCCTCTCCGTGAAGAAGAAGTAGAGTTTGTCATCATCCCCGATGGAGCTGTTGATGCTCTCTCTGAGTAACGCTGAGCCGACAAAATCTGACTCTACGAGAAAACAACAGCATTAACTGCTGCCCGAACCACAATGGACCAATTATGGGTCTTACAGAGCTTATTGTGTGTCTGAGAAGTTTCAAAGTACAGTGTTTATTGATTAAAATATAGTGACTCTTTTGGGATCTTATGTTCCTTTTAATCTTATACTGTATCTTACGTTTTAACTGAATCAAAATATTTTGCCTAAAAGTATTGAATTATTAGTGATGCTTTCTAAGGCAGGTGTGCTATTACTTTTTGATTCTTGCTTGGCAAATGATACAGTGAGTAAAAACAGCACATTCACATTCTTCTTTTTCAAAAAATGTTCAACTAACCCAGCAGCCATCTTGTTGGGGAATCGTCCATCCGCAAGTTGGGGAAGGGAAAGTTGCGTCGTATATCAGAGATGTTACGAAACTCATACTGGGAGGCAGAGTACATCTCACCATCTGTAACAGCAAATCTTATAGGTTACACTAGAAGAAACATAAGAAATAAGCTTATGAATCTCATAAGCTTATGAAGTCATTTACCTATTATGAATCCAGTGTAGCCCTTTGTAGGGTCGTAAGGACATTTCTCCTTTCCTTCCTCAAAACGCACAAAGGTAAAGCGTGCCACATCCTGAGCAAAACATGGAGATTTATAAGCACCATGCTCAATCTTATACTAGAATATAAATCATTCATGATCACAATTTCTTTGCAATATGAAGTTAGAATGAGAGAGGTAAACATCTCACTATGTAAGCACAGCGTGGTCTGAAGGCATGCGTCCCGCAGGTGTACAGGTGAGTGTCATTGTATCTGTCCAGGAACGCACCTGATTGTAGCATTCAGTCTGTGATTAAACAACAAGGAAGAAATTATTCTAGAACTCTTAAAAGGGTCATATGATGCTGCTAAAAAGAACATTATTTTGTGTATTTGGTGTAATGAAATGTGTTTATGCGGTTTAAAGTAAAAAAAACACATTATTTTCCACATACTGTACATTATTGTTTCTCCTCTATGCCCCGCCTTTCTGAAACGCGTAGATTTTTACAAAACTCATCGGTCTGAAAAAGCGAGGTGTGCTGTGATTGGCCAGTATCCAGTTCGTTGTGATTGGCCGAATACTTCAAGCGTGAGATGGAAATGTTACGCCCTTCACATACTGTTGATGCCATGATCACGGCCGGCATAGGAGGGGAAGCGACGACACAAAAACATTAAAACCCATTCTAAACAAGGCATTTGTTGCATCCAGTAGGGACACAATTACTGATTATAATGACTTATACAGTCTTTTAATGCGTTGCGTTGCAATTGGCATCGTTTCTTTTTTCCCCACGCCGCGTAAACATAAAACAATGTCTGCGTTTGTGATCGGAGAAATGACAAAAAACAAGTGCTACTCTACTGCCCAAAATTCACGTTTGAATCATCAGTGGCAAATCCTTAAAATGAAAACGTACTTACAGACTGTGAGTCTAACGTTACTCTCTCAGGATCAGTAAACAGTCCTCCATAAATGTGCTGCACACATATGGATATTTGGGTTAAACTGTTCTGGAGCAATGTTGTTGTACAACTACAGTAGACTTAAACACTGATTTGTAGTCCGTGTTTCTCTTTTGGAAGACCAAAACAAAGGAGTTCGCTTTAACAACGAAAAAACACAGCGCCTAGAAGTGAGGGGAAGCCCCAGCTTAGGTGGGTGAGGATGGAGCGGAGTTATTTTTTTCTTTTTATTCCTTGAGGCGAGCTAGCGTGGCGGAAGGCGGCGGGTGAGAAGGCCGCGGCGGCGATTCGAAGAAGAGGAGCGGTCCGGAAGGAAATGTGACGACTCGGGCGGACTCCGCTTCCTCCACGGTGGAAAGCCGATCGGTGATCCACAGCGAGAAAACGTTGACGTATTCTTAACGACCAGCACAGATCAGATTAGGCCTGACGAAGCAGTATGACAGCATATTTACGGAACAGCATCTTTACGACCATGCAGCGGAGGAACAACTAAAATCAGCGAGAAGAAAAGTTACGCCTACTTTGTTTGCGTATACATTTGGGCGGCGTTATTCAAATCTTCCCAGATAGTGACGTAGGGATGTGGGGGCGTGTTAGAACGAGCCGTTTTAGGTAGGTGTCTGACTCTGAACTTTTATAAAGAATATCTCTTGGATTTGAGACTGTTAAGCTTTGCAACTTTACAGATCTTCTTTATGCACCAAGAGCTTGTAACACTCAAAAGAGAAAGGAAAAATTCATATGACCCCTTTAAATTTTCCAAAAAAACAAAACAAAAAAAAAAACAACATTTGCAGTTAGCATACACCAGACTTAGTCTGTGGAGAAAACCAATAGCCAATACTCTAAAATGTTTATTATTGTTTGAGAGTGTGAATCTGGGTTCTTATAGTTAAATAAAACCATTTAAAAAAAAAATTTTTTACTCATGAACTGCCTTTTTTTTATTATTTTGCACATTACTCGAGGTCCACTTAAAATGTTATCAAGATTTTGACATCAAAAAACATCATTTTCTGTCCTGTTTTGACCCCCTCATCGGAATACTCCATTTGAATAGGCGTGGTGGATTGTAGACTCTGAAGTAAACGCCCACTGTTATGATTGGCTAACAGTTGTGTATGTTTGACAACCTACATCCTTCACAGATTGGCGCTGCTGTGATTTAGGTTAAAAACACATAAATACAAACTATCTGTAATAACAGACCAAGCAATAGTACCCAGTGCGACATTACTGTCAGATCCAATATAGCCAGCATATCCTGAATGTTATCTACAGTATGTATCACAAAAAAGTACACCTTTTCATGCTTTAGATGTGGTTTTCCATTTATATATCCATTTGGAAGAAACATTTATCCAAAGCAGCTTAAAGAGAATTCAGGCAAATACATTTTACCAGTACTTGTTCCCTGGGAGTCATTGGCATGTAGGGTTGGGTATCATTTGGTTTTTTTTTTATACCAGTGCCAAATCGACACTTTTAAAACGGTTTTTCGGTTGCCTAAACGGTGCTTCCTAACCCAGATGACTTATTAAAAAATAAAAAAAAAAAATTCCCCAAAACATTATGAATTTGTCCATTTGCACAATAACCACATGATGTCTGTTTCATTCATACTGGAGGCCAGAGGGAGCCCTTACACAGAAAATCCACATATCCAGTCACAGAAGTAGCGAAACTCAGGAAATCCCTTATATGGACAAAGGATTGCTATTATAGCTGTTTTAAAAAAACAAAAAAAAACAGAGCATATAAACTTTTTGATTGATAAATCAATGACAACAATCACTTGACTGCGACAATATAGTTTATCTGTTTTATTCAAGCCATCTGGAATTTTCATAATAATTAAGTATATTTATAATCATCTGCTAATCGATGTATTCTTTTTAAAGTAACCTATGGAACATATTTTCTGCCTCATTCAATGACAATAGGAAGCTGTCATAACAAAGGCGCATTTGATTCTTTGGTCTGTTGTGGAGCATAAAAGTTAGATGTTCTCTTTTTTGGACAACAGGTTAGAACACTGTGAATACAGGAAGTTAGATTAGGTCATTTCTAATTTAAAATGTTTAGCCCCTTCAGTTAACGGAAGGCTACCTCGCTGCACGTTCCGAGCATTCTTAGGGTTATGTACTGCATTCACGCGCTCTTCGAATGCTCTCATTTCCCAAGTTGTGCTTAAGTCGGAATGTGAAAACACTATGCCCCTTGTTTTTCGTCAAGATGTGTTGGATTTGTATTATTAGAGATTTCCGCTTGAGAGTTCACGCGATTTCCAATCGGGAAATTATTTTTCACGTGTGGTGCTGGTGATGATGCTTCTTACGTCTGTTTCGGAGAAGAACAGGGACGAAAATATTTCCACATCGACCTAGCTCGGCATGGCACCGCAATCTGTCGTTCTGTGATGCGGTGCTAGTCGACATACGGTTACATAGGCATTTTTCATCGGTGCCATATTGGTACCGGGTTTCGGTACCCAACCCTATTGGCATGACATTGAGTTGAGCTGTGGGATTTAGGGGAGGATATCCTACACATCAAGAATGGCTATACCTGATTGTTCTTTCCTTTGCTCAGGCACTGCCTCTTCTGTTCTGCAGACGCTGCCCATTCAAGCTGTTATACAGACATGAACAACAACTATGATCAGCCCAGCTGCATTAAGAAGAGGAATGAAGCATATAAAAAATATTGTGACAAAGGTGGAACTCACAGAAAGAGAGATACTGGTGTCAGAGATGTTAGAGGTGTCCAGCTTGTAAATGGCCTCTCTGGCCCCAACATACAACAACCCTGGTCCGTCCTCCAGTAACAGAGAACTGTAGTTCACTGCAGCTCCACGGAAATGATTACAACCCAGCAGCCCTGCGAACGGAGAAAGAGACCCAGTTAGAAAAACAGGGACAAACATGACCAAAACATAGAGACCCACTCATAGCTCCACACTCTTTTGTCTATTATTGGAAACATTTGAACTGGGATGAACAGATGGAGAGCTAAATCATTATCAGCAATCTATGAATAAACTGAATGGCTACAAAGAAAAGATGACCATGAAAACAGAATAATAAAGCTTCATTCAGCAGCATGAGAAGGTATGGCATGAATTACATTAATGTGACATAGCTTTGCCACAAACTAAGATCAAACTTCACTGTAAAAAAGAAATGCTGGCACAATAAAAAGAGTCAGCGAAAGCAAAAAGGTGCTGTAAAAAGTAGTGGATTTAACACTTCCTGTTTTCATGCGCAATCATAAAGTATCTTTCTGAGACATTAACGCATTTGGGTGGTCTGCTTCCTCAAATTAAGGGCATAAAGTAAACCCAGGCACATTCTGAAGGGTAAAGGACTTGTATTGCCCATCTACAACACTGCATGCTGAGATTTCCTGCCCCATACTGAGAGACGGGTGGGCTATGCTGATGAGACTTGGCAGTATTAGGCCCCATATCAACCATTGTACCCCTCGAAAATGCCCTTCTCTTATCTCTCAAAACACCCATCCCCCCCAAACACAGTGCTAAAGTCTGCTTCAGCAACAATATACAGTAAATCCAGCATGCAAGAATATGCAGTTAGAATTTAAAAGAGATTTGTGTGCCCCATCATATTTTCCATTATATTTTTGAGCAAAGTACAAAAATTTCATTGTTTAAAGACTGAACACCAGAATAGCATACTAAAATACTCTGAGAGACACCGCTATTAAATCATCAACACTAGGGATGTAACGATTCACTCAATTCACGATTCGATTCGATTCACGATTTATTTATTTTTTTACAAAATGAGATTTTAGACATATTATAAATTAAATGTGTCCTTTTATTAATTGCTTGGACAAAATACTTCAAAATACACTTATTTCTTTGTGAAATTGAAATATAACACTATAATAATATATTAATATAGCACTTGTAAAATATTGCTCTTTTGTTGGTTTTGATTGCTTCTATTGTCCTCATTTGTTAGTCACTTTAGATAAAACCGTCTGCTAAATAACAACATTTAAATATAATGTAAATGTAAATAACAAAACTAAATTGAAATTTTAAAATAAGCCCCAAATCAAATAAATAAGTAACACAAATAAAATATATCTCTTCATATAAACAAACTAAGGCATTGCCTGTGTTCTTTCCATTCAGTTAGAGGCAACCATTGTATTTTAATCATGACCCAAACAAAGATGCTGCATACATGCAAAATGAGCAGTTTTTAATCTAAATTAAATTGTATAATTTCGAAATTTGAAGCAAAAAACAGAATGGACTGACATTAGTTTTGTGAAACTATACTACATAAAAAATATCTGCATGAAACAGCAGACGAGCTGAATGAGACGCAGATCCACTCTCTGCCAGCAGGTGGAGCTTAAAGCGTTTCATTGGTTTCCGCTGTAAACAAAGCAGCGCTGCACTTATGAACTTTAATATGCATTATACAGAGGTAAAATGAAAAGAAGAAATACCATCGAAAGACAGTTCAAGTTCTCCTCAGACATTCATTCATATAAACTCCTACCCCTAACTGAATCGCAATTTGTTTAGCATCTCAAACGATTTGAACATATTTGAATCGATTTTCAACCGGCTCGCGGTTAATCGTTACATCCCTAATCAACACAAAACAAATAGTGTGACCAGTGTATTCTGATTACAGAATGAATAACACTGCTTTTTTGGTAAATCAAAAGCATACAGAGTCCCTTTCAAGGAAAATCTGATTTTTGCAGCACCTCTGAAAGGCTTTTATTTGAATGGGGAAATCCTGAAATCTCAAAAACTTGCTGAACTTGCAATTAATTTACATATTTCAAATCAGCAACAAAACCTGAAATGAACTGCCCCAAGAATGTTGTTTCTTATGCTCAAATAGCATTAAAAATGTATATTTTAGGTTGGTCCAGCGAATGCACTTGTGCAGCCCTAAGCGTGTCTCAGGACACTGACTGTTTCTATGACAACCAGAGCCTCTAACAGCAACTGCAATGACAATTAACAGCTGATTGGCTCTTTTTTTGTAAGGCGGCGCTTTTCCCACCATATTGCCAGTTGCACTTTTTCCCATTCATAATAACATGAGTGCACTTTTGGTATATCTAAAGTTTTTGATACAGAGCAACCAGTGTTTTCCTATTCCCAAATGAATGCCTCTTATGAGCCGTTTTTTTTAGTGAACCAAAAGCATACAGCACAACCAGTGTAATCTGATTGCGCAAAACGAATGGGACTCCCGGAGACAGTCTTTAAGCTGAACCAAAAGCATATAGAGAAACCAGTGTAGTAGTCTGATTTTCTCTCTGGAGTTGTGTGACGAGAGGGGCGGGGCTGAGAGCCGTGGGAACGGAGCGAGGCCGGTGGAGTAATTGCTAATGCACGACACCTGCCACATCACAGTATCGAGCCCCACGAGGGTCCGGAGGATAAAAGGGAGGAGTGACGACAGTGAAAGACGAGAGAGGCCAGGCCTGGACTTTATTTTGTGTTTTGGTTTCGTTTGTGCACGACAGTCGTCCGTGAGGGGGGGGATGTCGCGTTGTTTGTGTTTATTTATTATTAAAGTTTTATTTAAATGCTCGCTGGTTCCCGCCTCCTTCTTCCCGACCTACAAACATTGTTACCTTGGTGCCGAAACCCGGGAGGAAGGGGGGACACGCTGCCAGACATCCCTCGCCGCTGTCAAAAACATACAGTGCAACCAGTGTAGTCCAATTATTGACTGAGTCTGTTCTTTTTGGTGAATCAAAAACATACAGTGCAACCAGTGTAGTCCAATTATTGACTGAGTCTGTTCTTTTTGGTGAATCAAAAACATACAGTACAGCCAGTGTAGTCCAATTATTGACTGAGTCTGTTCTTTTTGGTGAATCAAAAACATACAGTGCAACCAGTGTAGTCCAATTTCTGACTGAGTCTGTTCTTTTTGGTGAATCAAAAACATACAGTGCAACCAGTGTAGTCCAATTTCTGACTGAGTCTGTTCTTTTGGTGAATCAAAAAAAAAAAAAAAAAAAAAAAAACATACAGTGCCAAACCAGTGTAGTCCAATTTCTGACTGTGTCTGTTCTTTTTAGTGAATCATAACATACAGTGCAAACCAGTGTAGTCCAACTTATTGACCGAATCAGTTCTTTTTAGTGAACCAAAAACGTAGTGTGTGTAGTCCAATTTCTGAACGACATACAGCACAACCACTGTAGTCCGATTCCAAAACATATTACTTTTGTTAGATGGTTCTTTTTTTGGTAAATCAAAAGCAAGTGTAGTCTGCTTACCAAACAAATTATTCAGATGAGCCGTGGTTTTTTTTGTTTTTATTTCAAACACATACAGCTTACAACTAACTGAGACTTAAATTAGTATAGCTACAGACTGGTTATTTATGCTACATTGCATAAAGATAGACATTATGAACTCTGACAGAAATATTTTTACAAATATTAACACTAGTAGCTTTTAAAAGAGCAAAACCAGCAGTACTGGTCTAGTGTTTGAGCTAGCGTGAAAATTAATGACAGTATAAACCAAAAAGTCAAGGCCACGAGGCTCTAAACTGTCAATCAAAGAAAGGTCGGAACAGACCTACGGGTTGCTGTGCACGTGGGACAGCCAGTGGCTAAAATTACTCATAACAGGAAAGAAAATATTAAGTTATGCAAACATGATTCAAGACCTCAGGCAAAGTGACGACATTCTGTGTGTGTTGTTAATCCTTGTGTCTCATTGTGTAGATAGAGAAAGATAGTGACTGTAACACACACAGTGATGAGTGCAGAGCTGACGATAAACTGAGAGATCACACAAAAGCCTTTGAGCTCAAAGCACATTGTGTGTCCTTGGACCATGTACACACACAGCCACGCACACACACACACACACACACACACACACACACACACACACATCCACAGCAATACCACTACTACTTTTATAATCACTTATCAGAATTTAAGGGAAGAGAAAATGCATATAGAGCAGAAATTTCGAAGTACATTGCTGTCAATAATTAGAAAGCCCTATGTTATGAACATCTGACATGTTTGTCTCTGGAATACTTGATTTTAATTAGTCAATCATGGGAATATGGTCAAATATTTTTGTATAATGACTGTCCATGGCAACATACAGCGAATGCTACTTTACTGTCTCTAATCTGATTTTGTGTTTTCTCTTTTTTCATATCAATGCAAATTAAAATATCTCATTATCACCATCTTGAGACTTAAAATAATTAGTTACCAATTACTAAAAATGGCCTCATATTCATTTTATAATATATGGTCAGCATTAAACTGTTAAAAAAGGTTACAGCAACAATTGAAAGAATACTGGGGATGCTATCTTCGACAAATAAACCCAAAGCTATGGAACATATTACCAACAGATAGTAAAGATGCCAACTAGGCATTCAGCTTGTTTTCATATGACGAACTTGATGCTTATTGTACTGCTTTTTTATTTTTAAGACGGATTTCTTTGATTAGAGGTGCTATACAAATAAGATAATCAAAAAAATTGTCCAGTATAAAAAATTGTCCCATATGTCCTGTATAAATGGAATGAAGATACAAGATATTTGCAACATTATATGGATGCCATGATGATTATGCTTGCAACTGCTCCCTGTTGCATGCTTTCACAGAAAATGTTTTATAATAATGTCATTATTTTGTGTTAAATAAATTTTTTATGATTTATTTAACTGTAAATGCATGTGTAAATCTTCAATAAAGAATACATTTATGTTATTTATTTTAAGCTTGCATTTATTTCTGTTTAAAATTAGGGGACCAGGAAGAGGGTTCACATGCTTTACTCTTATAAATAAAGGCTCTTTACTGGCATACATGAGTCTATGAAGCACCTTTAAAATCCATGGAAGCTTTCCATTGCACAAAAGGTTATTTACAGTGGAAAAAGGTTCTTTAGATTATTAAAATATTCCTCTTTTTAGAAACTGCTCACAGAACATTGTTTTTCTATGTAATGCTGTAAAACTTCCCTGGAACCTTTATTTTAAGAGTTGTGGCTTAAACAAACAAATTTATCTAGGATAACATGCACAACTATGTATAATGCAAAATCAATTTCATCTATCTAATATATTTGCAGCACCTCCATGATTCACAATTTTAATAACCACTTTCTTTTGGAACTGCTGTTATTCATAACATAACGGCAAATAAGGGTCTTAGGAAAAATAGCCTCTGGCCTGCTAGTGCACTAACTGCCCTACCACACCAGCCTATAAAAACAGACTGACTCTGTGCATCACTGAGGGAACAAATCCATGAGCAGAGTCAACACAGCGCCCAAGGCCTCCTGTTGTGTTCTAGCAGTGTGTGTGGTTTCTTTACTGTTTGTTACCTAGAATGAACACTGGAACCAAGTTTCAACCACACAACCATCGTGCCAAGCCGGTAATATGCAAATTGTGCATGCAATGTCTGTATGAACTTGCATTCTTCTTATATTCGAGTATAATTGACTATGAATATATGACATATGAAAAAATGACAGTGTGTGGGTGGCTGTGTTATGGCCCAAGGACACACTACAAGGGTTAAGTATTGTAGCTCTCACCTCATGCTACAAACCCATGCATCTTTGTAGCATCTGTGTGTGTGTTTGAGACTTGACTGTTGACTCACTCCAACCCTGGTCCAAACAAACTTGGGCGGGCAGCCGCAGTGCTCATGTGTCCAATCAGAATTGTGTTTGCTAGGGGGCTAGCGCTGACTAAATAAATACTGACACTGGGTGAGAACAGTCAGCTTCAGACGTGATCAGCATTACACAACCACAGTCAAGCTTCGCCAGGATTACAAAATATATTTAATCTTATTAGTTGCACATCTCACAGTACCACTACATACTGCTTTAATAATATATCTAACACACACTAACAATAATAGAGATCTGTATTGTACTGTGCACCAAAATAAAGGAATATAAGCCCAGATTTTTTTCAGAAACTTGAGTTTTATATTTGAAAACATTAAGGTCCACTATACGTGATTAAATGACTTGACATTTAATAGACATTTTCATTTCAATTCATTTAAAGTGAGCGAACTACAGATCTGTTTCAGTAACCTTTTGATAAACACTTTGTCAAAAAAGCAATAATGGTCATTGATTGGTTCCAATCCTTGGCAGTGAATCGATCATCAACATTGTGGCAAAGTCCAAACCAAGTGTAAACCAATTTGTCTGTCCACACTGAAAGTGCTGTCAATCACGGGTGATCTGGAATTCTAGACAAATGAGATTTCAGAGTGGGCGGGGCTACCAGAGGAGACACCTCAAAAATTTAAATGAGAATAACAACAGAATGCAGGGGTTTTGAGATGAGTTTGAAAAAGTTGGGCATTTTTTAACTTGACAGTCGCTGCATCCAAATATGCTTACTTCCATACTATACAGTAGGCAAAAGTATTTCCGAATACAAAGTATTCGGAAAAACATTAAGCGAAAAGTAGACCTACTACTTCCACTAACATTCTGTAGTGCGCATTCAGTGGAAACTTTACCATCCCATGAAGCCACGGGAGAGGAGTTATGAATGGCTGTGAAGCGACGCAACTGACGCTGGTAGGTCAGGTGCCAGTAATAACATGGCGGATGTAGTACGTCAGAATTAAATTCATACGAACCATATTCTTACTATATAGAACATACTTAAAGGCTAAAAAGTAAGTTTCAATTCAAATATTGTACTAACTAAACAGTATGCAGTTTCAGGCATAGCTAGTGTCTTAAAAGTGAAAGGGAAATCAAAACTGGTTTGAAAAATGGCCAGGAAGCATATGTGTGGGGAAAAAACAAAAACAAGTAATTCTCTCCCAGAACAATAAATGTCACACTGAACCCTTTTTGCATAATGTAAAATATAATCTGTAGCATAATGCCAATGTAAGCAACCCCAAATGTGTGTTTATCATTGATGTTATTTCTGTACTATAAAAGAAGGAAGTAGATGGCACCGCTCAAATCCTGTCACCAAGACAACAGCAACCCCCACGCAGATAAAACCCCCTCCATCAGAGGGCTGAATTCCGTAACGGCGGCAAAGCACGTTTAAAACAACAGGGATATGTTTTAGAGTGCCTTTGAAGGCCTTTTCTGTTAAACCTCCCCAACGGTAGGTTTTAAAGAGAATGTACCTTGCGCACCGAACAAGTAACATATAGATATAGCTTTTTTCCACAGCAGTTGCCCTCGACTGAAATGTCTATGACCTTACCCGATTAAAGCTCAAATACTGTGCGTTTCTCGTCTATAAAAAGGTTTTTCTCAAGAACTACCCACACCTTTGGACCAATGAATGCAAAGGAGCGTGTTTTAGTTGTTTGCAAATAGCTGGATACGGACTTATTTGATAGAAGATTTTTCTAACAAGCATTAAAATACACACATGTTTGAAAGAAATTACTGCTTTTAGTTTCGCCAATGGTGCATAATGCATCAAAGTGACCGAGAAGGACTCTTATTTTACAAAAAATACTTTATATTAAATAAAAATGGTAATAAAAATAATTATATAATATATAATTAATATAGATTTTGTTAAAAAGAATATTATATTAAATATAGTTTCCATGTTGCTGTTAAAAATAGAAAACAATCAAAATGCAAAATTTGCTAAAAAAATGCGCTAAAAAAACAAGCTTTAGATTTAATGAAAAAGTATCTTTATCTGGTGTGTGTGTCCCGTATATAGTTAGAATATTATATATATATATATGATATATGGATGCATAATGTATATATTATATAAATATATATATATATATATACAGGTGGGGCAAACACGTGATTGTGCAGCCCCAATTGTGCAAGTTTCTCCGCCACTTCCAAAGAATGGAGAAGGCAATTGTAATATTCATATAGGCATTACCTCAAGATGAGAGAAACTATGAGAGACAAAATGAGAAAAAAAAATCCTGTAGGATTTTTAAAGAATTTATTTGCAAATTATTGTGGAAAATATGTATTTGGTCAATAACAAAATTTAATTTCAATACTTTGTTATATACCCTTTGTTTGCAATGACAGAGGTCAAATGTTTTCTTTAAGTCTTCACAAGGTTTTCACACACAGTTGCTGGTATTTTGGCCCATTCCTCAAAGCAGATCTCCTCTAGAGCAGTAATGTTTTGGGGCTGTCGCTGGGCAACACGGATTTTCAACTCCCTCCAAAGATTTTCTATGGGGTTGAGATCTGGAGACTGGCTAGGCCACTCCAGGACCTTGAAATGCTTCTTACGAAGCCACTCCTTCGTTGCCCTGTTTGGGATCATTGTCATGCTGAAAGACCCAGCACGTTTCATCTTCAATGCCCTTGCTAATGGAAGGAGGTTTTCACTCAAAATCACACGATACATGGCCCCATTCATTCTTTCGTTTACACGGATCAGTCGTCCTGGTCCTTTTGCAGAAAAACAGCCCCAAAGCATGATTTTTCCACCCCCATGCTTCACAGTAGGTATGGTGTTCTTTGGATGCAACTCAGCATTTTTTCTCCTCCAAACACGACAAGTTGAGGTTTTACCAAAAAGTTCTATTTTGGTTTCATCTGACCATATGACATTCTCCCAATCCTCTTCTGGATCATCCAAATGCTCTCTAGCAAACTTCATACGGGCCTGGACATGTACTGGCTTAAACAAGGGGACACGTCTGGCACTGCAGGATTAGAGTCCCTGGCGGCGCAGTGTGTTACAGATGGTAGCCTTTGTTACTTTGGTCCAAGCTCTCTGCAGGTCATTCACTAGGTCCCCCCGTGTGGTTCTGGGATTTTGCTCACAGTTCTTGTGATCATTTTGACCCCACAGGGTGAGATCTTGCGTGGAGCCCCAGATCGAGGGGAGATTATCAATGGTCTTGTATGTCTTCCATTTTCTAATAATTGCTCCCACAGTTGATTTCTTCACACCAAGCTGCTTACCTATTGCAGATTCAGTCTTCCCAGCCTGGTGCAGGTCTACAATTTTGTTTCTGGTGTCCTTTGAGAGCTCTTTGGTTTTGGCCATGGTGGAGTTTGGAGTGTGACAGTTTGAGGTTGTGGACAGATGTCTTTTATACTGACAACGAGCTCAAACCGATGCCATTAATACAGGTAACGAGTGGAGGACAGAGGAGCTCTTAAAGAAGAAGTTACAGGTCTGTGAGGGCCCGAAATCTTGCTTGTTTTGTAGGTGACCAAATACTTATTTTACGAGGAATTTACCAATTAATTCTTTAAAAATCCTACAATGTGATTTTCTGGATTTTTTTTCCTCATTTTGTCTCTCATAGTTGAGGTATACCTATGATGAAAATTACAGGCCTCTCTCATCTTTTTAAGTGGGAGAACTTGCTAAATGGCTGACTAAATACTTTTTTGCCCACTTTACATCATGTTATATGTGTGTGTGTGTGTTGTACTATAGATAATATATAATTATATAATTATATATAGATATATACTATATATCTTATATAGATATTATATATTATTGCAATTTGAATAACTTTTTACTTTAAACAAACATATTTAATTAATCAAATTACTGAACAGTATAACATCAAGGTCGTAGAATTCAATAGACAGAAGTTGCAGTATATGCAAAAATCTCTAAAGGCCCATAGATGCACTTTTTCCTTGTCCTTGTCCCGAATCCGGTCATGAAATTCCTTTACATTGATTCTCGCACTACACAAACTGTTGCATATTACCCCGGACTACATTTCCCATCATGCTTTACTGATTGCACTCAGCACGAATTGCCTACACACCTGTTTACACTGATTGCACCCAGCTGTTCATATCACTCCCTCACTATTTAACAATCACTCTGATCCCTTCCCTCTGCCGAATATTGTTTAGTGTTTATCACTCCCCTAGCAATAGCTACACTACAGAGCCCTCAGTCATTTACCAGCCTTAGCCTTAGCCTTAGCCTTAGACTTAGCCTTAGCCTTAGCCTTATCACGTTGCCTTAGCATTAGCCTTACCTAGCTAGTCGTTTTCCTTAGCCTTAGCTTAGCCCCTAGTTTTGCCTTAGCTTAGCATGTAGCACTCCCGTTTTGATCTTGGCTGGTCCCTGGATTCTCCCCTTTGTCGTGCCACTTTTGTATCGTCTACGAGCGTCGACTGCGCTAGCCATGTGACTATTCTTGTGTTTTGCCCACCTTATACCTGTTTGCCCTCATCTGACCCATGACTGCTGTATGACCACGTCTCTGTCTTCTCCACAAATAAAGTTTGCACATGGATCCGCAAGTCTCACGTCTCGACAGCCCCGTAACAGAATACTCGGCCAAACAAGGATCCAGCAGCTCTTATTGTTGAGCAACAAGACCAGCTATGGAGCCAGCCAACAGGTATATTCAGAACCTGTGCGTGTGCCTGCTCATTTTTCAAAATGGAGACGTGAACGTTACGTGAGGAATGCCTTGGTATAGCACCTTATGACGGGGATGGGATGTGGTGGAAAGACTGTTTTCTGGAGTGGCGTTCTTGATGTTATTTAGCTTTTAAACTTGCAAGATGAAGACCCGAGTTGGACCCTGGTACCGTTATATTGACTGGTCTTGCAGTTTTGGAATCCCATTACAGTGAGGAGGTCACTACTCATAGATGTCAGCACTTGCAGTTCTGTAGTCCTGTACCGAGCCTCGGCACAAAATGGCCTGCCACCAGAGACTTTTTGTAAGATGGTTGCAGCTCGAGAACTACCAGTTCAACAATTGATCTTCATCGAGTCAAGTCTAGATCACATGCTGATAGTAAAGTCAAGGTTCAGGTTACAAAGTCATTATCATGAAGGCACGTCTAGTAAAGCGATCATCACGAGTCAAATCAAGTCACAGTTTATGATCACAAGTCTAGTCAAGTCACAGTTGATATTCATGAGCCTCGTCAAGTCACAACTGATATTCATGAGCGCGTATAGTCACAGTTGATCGTAGGGAGTCAAGTCAAGCTTCAGTTCCTTATAATGAGCAATCAGGTCACTGCTAATATTCACGGAGTCAAGTCAATCGCAGTGATCTCATGCATCTAGCAAGTAACGCTGATCTCACGGTCAGGTCAAGTCACTGTTTATGATCATGAGTCTAGTCAAGTCATAGCTGATAGTTATGAGTCTAGTCAAGACACAGTTGATCATCATGGGGCAAAACAAGCCACAGTTTATGATCATAAGTCTAGTCAAGTCACAGCTGATAGTTATGAGTTTAGTCAAGTCACAGTTGATCATCATGGGGCAGATCAAGTCAGTTTCTGATCATGGGTCTAGTCAATTCACAGCTGATAGTTGTAAGTCTAGTCAAGTAACAGTTGATTGTCATGGGTCAAGTCAAATTACCATTCATTATCATGAGTCAAGTCAGGTCACAACTGATCTTCATGAGTCAAGTCAAGTCACAACTGATATTCATGAGTCTAGGCAAGTCACAACTGTTCGTCATGAGAAAGTCAGGCACAGTTGATCTTCTGAGTTGAATTTAGGCACAGGGGATCATAATGAGTCAGTCGGCACTGCTAATCTTCAGGATCAAGTCAGTCGCCGGGATATTCATGAGGTCCAGTCAAGTTCAGCTGCATCTGCCAGAGCCTCCTCAGGATCCAGATTTCTCAGATTCACGTCGCATACGTGTTTTAGAACCCAGAGAAACTCGTCACGATCTAGCCTGTCCGTCCACGAAGTCACGTTAACAGTCACAGCTGATCTTATAGAGTCTCGCCACGTCTCGACTATTCAATTTCAGTACACTGACACGTGATCGATAGATGTCATTCCAGATCACAGTCGCTATCACAAGTATGATCCATCCAGAGTCGAGGTCACATACTGATATCCTGTATGAACCCCGCGGTGACGGGGTCGAGGTCCGACTTTGTAAAGTTCAGATGGTGTCCGTTATGAAGATAAACGCGAGCGAAAACATAATCACAGTACATTTGCGTGAGGGAGTACCGCTGGTGTCGGCACGCGCAGCTGTATCCCCAAACCTACTCACTCTAACCCTTATATTCATGAACTCATTCCCGTGTCTGCAGCACTTTCCATATGGGGGGTTGCTTTATGGTGTGTCTGGGCACCGCCGATTTGCTAGAGGCAGCGGAACCGGCTACAACATCTCCAGAGGTGGAGGCTTACGCTGCAGAACCTCCCGAGGTAGCGACACTTGTCTCAGTTCCTTGCGTGGTGGTGGCGCCCAGCAACAAACTTCCTTCCTGTTCTGTTCCGGCCAAGGAGGCCACCAATGAACTCTCTGCCTGTCCTGTTCCAGCCAAGGAGGCCGTCGATGCAACTTCCTGCCTTGTCCTGTGTGCCGGCCCAGGAGGCAGATCTATGAACTCATGCCTCGTCCTGTTCCTGCAAGGAGGCCGTATATGAACTTCCTGCCTGTTCTGGTCGGCCAAGGAGGACGGTCTATGAACTGTCATGCTGTCCTGTTCCGGCCAAGGCGGACGTCTCTGAACTTCTGCCTGTCCTGTCGGCCAAGGAGGCCGCTATGAACTAGCTGCCTGTCTGTTCGCAGGAGACCGCCTATGAAACTCTTGCATGTCCTGTTCCGGGCCAAGGAGGCAGCCTATGAAACTCTTTGTCATACCGTCAGGCATTAAGGGAGGATGGTTTGCAACACTACAGCTGTCCAGGGCACAGCATATAGAGGCAGTTGGCGAAACATGCTCGTCCTGTCAAGCTATGGAGGCGTTGCAAGCTCCCTGCTAGTACTGTCACTGCTATGGAGGCCGTTTGCGAGCTCCCCGCTCGTCCTGTCACAGCTATAGAGGACGTTTGCGAGCTCCCTGCTCGTCCTGTAACAGCTATAGAGGCCATTTTTGCGAGCTACTGGCTGTCATTTCACAAGCATTGGCGGCAGTGTGCGAGAGATACACCTGCTCGTCCTGTAAACAGCTATAGAGGGCACGATTGCCGAGCTACCTGCTCGTCCTGTCTCACGCTATTAGAGGCCGTTTGCGAGTCCATGCTCGTACTATCGGTATGGAGGACGTGGTGAATTCTTTGTGTCGGCAGGGAGTTGCCCGAATGCTCAGTCTTGTTCTATCAACCCACTGTCTGTTATGTTGTCTGTCTCTGCTCCGCTCGTGTTACAGTCTCCGCCATGGGGACCTCGCCCGCGTGGGGTCTCCCCGGCTCCGCCGTGGTGGTTCTACTGTCGGGCATTGGTGGTCTCTCTGCCCGCGTGGGGTTTACTGTCTGGCTCGGTGTCCTCTGCTCGCCGTTGGGGGTCTACGGTCTGCAGCTTGGTGGCATCTGCTCCGCCGTGGTTGGGGTCACTGTACTGGATCTGGTGGTATTCTGCTCCGCCTGTGGTGGTTCTACTGTCTGGCTCTAATTGGTGGTCTCTGCTCCGCGTGGTGGTCTACTGTTGCTCTGGTTGGTCTTCTGTTCCGCCGTGGTGGTCCTCTGCTCCGCCTTGGTGGTCCTCTGCTCTGCCGTGGTGGTATACTGTCTGGTTCTGGTGGTCCTCTGATCCGCCGTGGTGTTACTGGTTTTGGTGGTCTTCGCTCCGCCAGGGGGAGCTTATGATACCGTCGGCTCAGCTGGTGGATATCCTCAGCTCCGCCGGTTCTGCCCTCAGTCCCGGTATCTCATATCCTTGGACCTGGCCTCCATCCTCCCCTGTTCCGCTCTCTCACTCACCAGCCACTCCGATCGTAAAAGGGTTTGCAGCGTTGGAAGCCGCGCCTTTTGGGAGGGGGGGCTCCTGTCACGAATCCGGTGCATGAACTTTCCTTTTCATTGACTCTCGCACCACACAAACTGTTGCATAGCACACCGGACTACATATCCCATCATTCACTACACTGATTGCACACAGGCACGAAATTGCACCACACCTGTTTACACTGATGCACCCGCTGTTTCATTATACACATCCCTCACTATATAAGAACCTACACTCATCCCTTCCCTCTCAGAATGTGTATTGAGTTCTCACTGCAGGCTTTATGACTCTCCCCTAGGCGATTAGTGACTCGTACAGTCGGCCCTCTAGTCCTGGTTGCTTAGCGCGTAGCGACTCCCAGGGCGATATTGCCTCTTAGCCACCCCCTGCCACGCATTAGCCTTAGCCCTAGTCATTTGCCTTAGCCCTAGTCGTTTTCCTTAGCCTTAGCCTTAGCCCTAGCCTTAGCCTTCCCGGTTTCTGATCTTCGCCTGGTTCCCTGGATTCTCCCCTTTCGTCTTGCCCCTTTTGTCTCAGTCTACCGATCGTCGACCTGCGCTAGCCCTAGGACTATTTTTGTGTCTTGCCCACCATATACCTGTCTGCCACTGTTCGACCCTGCCTGTTATACCACGTCTATTTTCTCCACAAATTAAGCTTGCACATGGATCCGCAAGTCTCACGTCTCGTCAGCCCCGTAACAGTCCTGCTACCCCAGACAAATTACACATGTATACATATTTCATTTCAGCATTACTTCAGGTCTGCTAAGCACTACGAAAACAGACAGCCATGAACCCAACGACCTGCACATAAAGAGAAAACACTCCATGTACCCACTACAGCAAGCCATTAAAGCAAGTCAGCACCTTTTGTTACATCCACAAAATGATCTCTTCTTGAATTCAACATTATAACTCTCTCCCTGAATAGACATATTGTAAGACAAAAGCTTGATTTAGCAGAGATTCAACACCCTTACATCACGCATGTCTGTACACTCTCCCTGCTCTCTCTGTATGCTCTAGCTCTGCCTCTCATCCCAAGAGAGCCTAAATATAGGTCAAGGACTTGAGTCAACCAGGGCAAGGAGAAAAATACAATAATGAAGACAAAATTACATGAACAAGATCTGCAGTGTCTGAGCACAAATGGACTGTATGAGCCATTATGCAGCAGCAAACTTTAGCAACACTTCAGTTTAAGCACCTGAGTGGGTAAAGATGTCATAACATTCTCAATCATTTTACAAGTCTGTAATTATTTCAGGCACTTAAGTAAATAGGTGTTAAAATGCTTTCATATCTCATATTCTCATCATGCATAGGCTAATTCCACCTACAAATGTGAACACTGGCTCTATGGTGCTAAACCGTGCTATCAAAACATTGCTCTATTTGTTCGAGCATCCTGACCAGCCAGAAATAGCACAACTGGCTTAAATGATGGTGTGAGTCTGTGGTGATAAATACACATTTATCTTCATCAGTGCAGTCAGAGGGCAAATCTACTCCAAGCAAACATTCAGCTATAGAAAAAGCTTGGGCTTTATTCCAAATTGCAGGCATATTAATAACTAAAATATTATGTTCAACTACAGCTATTGGGAACCCATTTGGTGTACAAAGCATAAAGACAACAAGCTTTGACAGATTTAGGAGCATCAGTGAGGCCTGGTGCTGATAAAGCCCGGCTCACAATTGGTTTAATGAATTTGTTCAGGCCTCTTAAGGTTTTCACACAAACCATTTTACTAGTTACTGACTTCTTGAAAACACCACACACACCTTTGTATGTAGTAGCACTAATCTCAGGAACAGTTAACACATGCTTTGTTTTGATGAATAAAAGTTCAAAAGAAGAGCATTTATATGAAATAGAATGCTTTTGTAACATTGTAAATGTCTACTGTACTTTTGATCAATTTAATCTGTCCTTGCTCAATAAAAGTGTTAATTTCTTTCCAAAAAAAGAAACATACCGGTACACGATCAAATTCGTCACACACTGAGAGCCCACGTGTTAGTCCAGGCTAACCTCACAGAAGTGAGTGTGACCTAACCTCACTTTATATTCTCACGGCATCTGCTGTGTGAATCTCATGAACTGGGCCAGGACAAGTGAGAAGGGCTGTTTAATAATATCCAGAGAACTGCCATAGCCTCCAGCACTACAGGCAAAATAGTGCCAAACACATTCAGCTCGGCCCATGAATGAAGCGAATATACCTGATACTTTTATTGACTATGGAAACTAAGTAAATGACAAAGTAAATGCTCTCATGATGTGAAATTCAAGGTATAAAATTTAAACAAATCTTATTTTATTAGAAAACAATAAGCTGTTAGACCATACTAGTTGCATACTATGTAAGACTACAATCAGATATTAAGTAATTATATGATATGAGAAAATAGAAACATTTTGAACAAAAAAAAAAGCATTTTCAATTCAGTTCTGAATGGCACACAACACCGAAATACATGTAAAGAGCCTTACCTTTGACATGTACAGTTGTCCTGGGGGTGACATCCACATCAAGAACCGGTCCAAATGGAAAACCCCAAATGACAGGTATTAGGTATCCAAGCACCATCAGCATGAAGTTGGGCTGTTTGGTCTGCCGCATGATCAACAGGATGTACTGAGGTTCTGCTAAGATCCAGGCAGGTTCCTCCAGCAGTATTTTGCTGAAGATAATGTTGTTGTGTAATTGATGCTGATTCACTAGAACAAGCTCCCGCTTCCAGCAGTGCAGTCATGGGCTGCTAACTCATCCTTGCTCTGTCAAAGGTTTCCTGCTGCATTGGCAAGAAAAAAAATGAGTAAGTCTCTTCCTTCCTGAGACACATATCAAGAGCAGATGGCTTGATGAGAAAACACGTTATACACAAATGCATCCACTCAACATTTCATAGTGCAGTGTACATCTACTGTATCAAATGCTATTATCAAACTACACAGAGATATGAAAAAGCCTCAGGCAATCGCATAAAAACGTGCAAAACAATTAACATTCCTGTAGCTGGTACAGCATGGTGCTTGTTTCTCAGGAAGAACACAACCTGATAAAATACTTACAAAAACGTTGGATAAAAGCGTATCAAATGCAAAAGAAACAAACTCCACTTTCCAAGCACATGATGAATATAAGATAGCAATAAATGGTTAATTTTAAAGAGCTGACTTTTTTATATTGCATTTTATATAGCTGAAATTTTGCATTTACATCACTTACTCACCAATGGATCCTCAGCTATGAATGGGTGCCGTCAGAATGAAAGTCCAAACAGGTGATAAACACAATCCACACAACTGGCAGTTTTGCAATACAATTGAAACAAATCTAGAAGATGATTTTAACGTGCTTCTGGTCAAAAATATGAGTCCTCTATCATAACATTGATCTTATCAAAAAAGTAGTCTTGTCTGAATCAGGAGAGAAATATGCCAGATCATGCAGAATTTACAAGCAAAAAACTGTCTCAAAACAGTCTAAATAGATGGATTGTGATGTGAGAGGACAACAGGGGATTGACTTTTTCACTGCTACTGCTATTATGGATTATGGAATTTCTATATACATTTCAGCCAGAAGCGATGGTTCAAATTTAAAACATACTAATGATGGATTTGTTTACTTCGAACACCCACCTTCTCACTTCACAAGATGCTAATTGATGAACTGGAGTCATGTGGATTGCTTATGAATTATTGTGATATTTGTATAGGCTGTTTGGACTCTCATTCTGACGGCACCCATTCACTGCAGAGGATCCATTGGTGAGCAACTGATGTAATGCTAAATTTCAAAACTGTTCTGATGAAGAAACCAACTCATTTACATCTTGGATGGCCTGAGTGTTCAGCAGATTTTAATCTTTTGGTAAACTATTCCTTCAAAATATATTTTTTTTCTGGCATGATGCACTATGTGGAGGATGCACATTTTTTTTTGGCTCTGGAGAACTGCCTCAAAAGCGATTTTTGTAGCTTTTGATTCACTTTATAGTGAGAAAACCTTATTTCAAAACACTTAGAGTCACAAATTGTTTTTGTATATTATGAGGTATCGCTTAAATGTGTTTGTTGTCTAGAAACACCATTATGTGATGGTGAAATGGATATGGATGCAGTGGATATAGATACAATAGATGCAGCCACCATATACCCCATTGAAGTGAATATAAATGGTTTTGCTTTGCTCCAATTTCTTGTACCTCAGTGGAAAGCTGCTGGGTTAATGCATATCAATTCATCTATTCAGACATATACTGTACCATAAACACATAAGCATTAACACCTCTCCTGTTACAATAAGCACCCTGCTCGGGGTAGTATGGACAAGAGACACGTCAACCTGATCACATCACAGGCTGGATAAGAAAATTTGCCTACCTGCATATAATACACTATATACTATAGATAGTACATACAGAAGCATCAAGCACAGAGAGTCGTAAAGGAATCATTTTTGATATAGCCATCTGTCAGTTGAACAATATAAATATAAATACTATATTTCCAGTCTGACATTTCCACAGATGGTGAAGAAATACCTCTAATCACCCAAATGTGGGATTTTATGGCATATCTCACTAATTCTCCATCTGCACTTAATCTAGTTTAGCTGCACTGAAAGAGTCGTGAGAGATTTTGACTTAATGAGAATTTTCAAGTCTAATTTCCAATACTGATTACTGCATCCTGAAACGCTACTTATAATTATGCATGTCAAAATAGTTCATACATCCATTCCATCAGACATTATAACTAATTCCCCTACAAAAGCTGTACAATAGGTTTCTCATGTATGCTGAGATAAGTAAAATAACACGTTTGATTTGACGTAATGGAAAGAATGAACCATTCAAGAATGCATTAGACCTTCTGAGCGCGTTAGAGACTAGATTACTGTTAGACCAAGTTACTGTTACTTTGAAGCCATTAATGAGCACATTATCTGTCTTACTTGGGTTAATTAAATCAAATAACAATGGCACTGTTTCTGAAGATGGCTTCATGGTTTGTTTGTCAAAGTATTGCCTATAAGAGTTAAGAGAACCCTCAAAAGAACAAGACAACTGTGTATTCACTTCTGATGACATGGACTAATCCCCCTCCCCAAAGTCCCATTAGTTATTCAAGGCTGATTTTCTGTCTGAAATTTCTAAATGCATCATTTAGTTACAGAAATAAATATTACTCACTCCTTCTACCATTCTCTGGCACAGATATGCAATTTTACGTGTATTATTAGAAAGTATATTAAAAATAATCATTTAATCCAGCGCAGGCAAAAAGGACATAAACAGTATTAATCCAACCTCTGGTCCAACTAAATACAGCACAGATCAAATGCATGCTAACAATTTATTCATTCTAAATTTGATAAATAATTAATATTAATTTAGCAGGGTTGCATCGAATAAGTTTTATATTTATAAGTAGACTTGCTAATAAAAATGCTACATTGAAGCAAATTTTAATTATATGCATTTTTCACCCCCTGGTCAACTTCCAGAAAAAAAGAGAAGCTCTGATGCCTCTGATAAATCACTCAGAACCGTTCACTTCATACAGATCAGGTCTCATAGCACCAGATTTATTAGTGCAAAGCATACACCTGCAAAACAAATTTACTGGATAGATAGATAGATAAATAGATAGATAGATAGATAGATAGATAGATAGATAGATAGATAGATAGATAGATAGATAGATATTCACTCGACTTTCATGATCATTATAAAAAGAGTTTGTGTCTGCGTGTGGTCTACATCAGATTGCACACCACTGCGGTATTTTTAAAGGACACTTCTGGCACTCATTCCCAGTCACCTTCACCTGCGTGTAGAGATCCCAGCAGGCTCCGCTTGCATTACAACAGATTATGCGCAAAGATAGCCTACCTACTAATGATAACTACACAGATGCAATAAAAAAGCGCATGCAAAATGTCAAGGATATATCACAAACTCTGTAATTAAATTACCTGACTGTTTCAGAAAAAGTAAGCATCAGTCATCCTGTGTTTCCATTGGATTCCCTGTTGTGCTGCTAATCATGCCTCTGCTCCAGAGATCTGACTGTGTACTGCGCTGCATGCTGCACGCTCCACAGAGCAGTCTCAGGTGAAACCAAACCACGCCTCTCTGGCTAATATTCATGAGAGACCACGCCCCCCACTTTGTGTCGCAATGTCACTTCTCTAATGCATAGGTTTACATTATCTTAGATTTATTAAAGTTTTTTTGCGAATGCAACGGACTTGCATTCATCAGGGATGGAGGGGCAAATGTGCGATCGTTGCGACACGGATTCAGCCGCTTCATTTGTATTGGTTGCCATCTAGAGGTTAATATTAAAAATGCAGCATGTAGGGCACGCCGGGGCTAGTTGTCACATGGGAGGCAGGAACTAAGAGCTGTATTTCAGTAACTATAACAAGTCAATACTTGTTTTTTCTAGCAGTGATTTTTTTTCTTTTAAATTAAAGTTAGATTCGATTTTCTTGTCCTCTAAACAAAAAAAGTCCTCTATAAAATAATATCAATGTCCTCTAAAATAATACAATCTTATTTGTGCAATAGGCTACATGTTGGATAAAAAAAATAACACAATAGATAGATTTTACGTGAAAAGTTAATCTCAGGAGAAGGGTATTTTTCCATAAATGTCATATGTTAAAATTGTAATTAATAATTGCTGTTGTCCACAATGTATTTATAAACTTTTTTTGCAGTGTTGCTGTTTTGGAATTGTTTAAAGTGTTTACATTTTACTGTGGTATATAATTTTAAATATTGTGGAATAATACATACATTTCATAAATAATACATAGGCCTACATGTTCATGTGGAAGATGTCTTACTCTATTTTCTTCATATTTATGGTATTTTATTACAGTTTCCCATAAAAATCCCAAATAATGTGACAAAATATATATATATATATCAAGACTTTAAAGTATATGTTGTTATTCTGTATACTACAATGCAAAGCTAAATTCATAGTTTAATTGAAATTAATACTGTATATGATGACGATAATTGATCAGTATACAATATATTTTTAAATATAATTTGGTTTGGCTGAAATAGGCCTCTGTAAGGCCTGACTGAGCTTTAGTTTCTTTCTTTCTTTTTAAAAATTAAACTTCAATAAACACAGTCAAAGTACAGTTAGGACTACAATAATGCACACGAAAACATAAAATACAAACAAAAAAATAATGTGTATACAAAATACAAATACAGCCAGGGGGTGGGCTTAAACATTATGTAAATATATAATGGACTTACTTGCTATCTTATTATGTAAATAAAAAAATAGTGTAACACTTTATTTTAAGGTGTCCTTGTTACACATATTACATGTACTTACTATTATAATAACAATTATATATGCATAATTACATGCAAGTAACCCTAAGCCAACCCCTAATCCTAACCCTAACCATATAGTAAGTACATGTAGTTAATTACTATGACTCAGTACTTAAATGTATAATTACACTGTAACAAGGACACCTTAAAATAAAGTGTAACCAAAATTAGATTTAGTTGCTCACATCATGTCCATACAATAAGAAAACGTGCCCATTATCAGCTTGTGTAGAGCTTTGGAATAGTGCATTCATGCACAGACTTTACTGCTAGTCAAAATAATGTGCCATTTAAATGGCCACAACAACGTAGTATCAATATTCTCAGGTTACTAAATAAGTGTGTGCCTGTCTGTATGTGTACAGTTGGCAGCTGGAGTGGACTGAAGACTGAAGACTGAAGACTTCCTCGTCCTACACATGACATGTTTCCATACAACTGTGAAACCTAGAAACGCTTACAGCGCCTGTCTTGATCATCAGGTGATTGCAGCTTTGATATCAGCTTCACATGGTAAGTGTCTAACAGCCTAAATATTCTCAGAATCGACTGTTCGTATGTTTTCTGATCAGCTGCTTGAGTGGGTTCGTCTATGGGCTGTGACTTGGTGCACGTCGCATTGCTTGATATGAAAGCGGATAGCCTGCTAGCGAGCTTAATTTAGAGCAGGATTAGTAGTTTAAAAGGTTATTTTAGGTTTAAAGTGTCACGTCGCGGCTCGAATTCATAGTTTGATCAAATATGAGTGATTTTCCTTCAGCTATAATGTGATTGTCTGGTCAAATTCAAACACTATGATGAGTAAAGTCGCTAATGTCAGCGGCTAGCACAGCTCTGCTAGTAAATATTGTATCATTATCGTAGTGAAAATGTAACAACGTATCATTCGAGGCGGAAACATTCGGTTATGGAATGTGTTTTTAAACAATTATGTGCAGGAATATTTAATGAAATATCCCAGCATAATCGTCGAGTTGAAGCAACCATTCCAACGTTTTCAGTTTCCCTTTTTAAACAGCTCTGTGTTTCAAGTGTTTTGAATCGGTAATATATTTATGTATATATTCAATATTTACTTACAGGTGTCAGGAGTCTGATAGTGTGATCAATGGCTCTTTTAATAGTGCTTCAGGGGTAATTGTTTATTAGGAGAAGATGGAGTACGTGCGATATGAGTTGCATGCATATATGATAGATTAATGTTATAATTATCGTTAATGTAAAATAATAAAACACACATTTTGGTGAACAACTTAAAATAGATATTATTTAACAAGGAAAGGCTTAGTTCTACTTAATTATAGGTTATAACAAATAATAAAAATGTGACCTGTATTTTTTTATATATGGAATTATAAAATAGTGGTGGTGTTATTTATGGAATTTTAAATTAATTATTGTGCCCTTGAATTAATAAATATACAAAAAGTGTCAGCGTTCCAAAGAAATAAAAAAAGGCCTCGTTCTACTCAATTATAGATTATGACAAATAATACAAATATGTGACTTGTATTTTTTTTATATTTGGCATTATTAAATAATTGTGGAATTATTTATGTAATTTTAAATGAATTATTGTGCCCTTGAATGAATAAATATACATAAAGTGTCACTGTTCCAACGAAATTAGAAGAGGCATCATTCTACTCAATTATAACAATTATTATTATTATGACAAATAATATGTGTGGCATGTATTTTTTTAATATATGGCAATATTAAGTAATTAAGAAATTGTATGACTCTAAATGAATTGTTGTGCCCTTGAATTAATAAATATACATTAAATAGTGTCAATGTTCTGATGACATTAAAAAAAGGCTCCATTCTACTCAATTATAGGGTATGATAAATAATATGTGACATGAATTTTTGAATATATGGAAATATTACATTTTATTTCATATATATATATATGAAAACTATTTAGCTATTGGTTTTATGGTATAGGTGTTAAAGCATTTGTGTAAAAAAGGTGTGCAGGGCTCGCAAAATCACTAGGCCGACGTCCCGGGACTATTGTGTTTTCCAGTCGGGCTACCACAATGTACCAACACTCTGCCCGACGGGCTATCTTAAAGGGATAGGTCACCCAAAAATGAAAATTTTGTCATAATTTACTCACCCTCATGTCGTTCCAAACCTGTATGAGTTTCTTTCTTCTGTGGAACATAAAAGATATTTTGAAGAATGCTGGTAACCAAACAGTTGTTGGTCCCCATTGACTTCCATAGTGTTTCTTTCCCTACTAAGAAAGTCAGTGGGGACCAACAACTGTTTGGTTCTTCAAAATATCTTCTTAAATATTCATAAATATGAGCCCTGCACGTTTCAAGTCAAAACGCGGCACGGATGTCTTTATTTGAATGTATCTGAAGGGAACCGACTGTCCTCAGTAACATGTCGTTGGCATTTTAATTTCATTTGACCTATAATTCCTGATAAAGCAGCGTTTATGAGCGGGGAGCTGCTTTGTGTACAGAGCCGTTACCGGTGATACCGCAATATTTCAGCGCTCCTAAAGCGCCACCTCTGGCAGAGAATGAATTTGCATTTCCAATAAGCCTATCTTGCTGTTTATGGTCAGATCAATGCAAATATCAACTCAAGTTTTTACGCAGCAAACACATAGAGTTTCTAAAAGGTGCCTTCTAAAAATCTAAACAATTAAGACAGTAATATTTATACGTTTTAAATTGACAATAATTTATATGCTTGATTTATCCCTTTTCATAAAAATGGTCTAAAGGCTGAAATGCTGTTGTATATGATTTTTGTTTTTGTGAAAACCTGTATCTGACTGTAAATCATGTAACTTTATGGCTCAATACTGTATGTTACCATAGACATTGTCCAACACCACTCATACTGTGTTCATTTTACTTGTGCAGCTCTTAAAATGGGTCATAAACCGCCTTAAATGTATTTTAAAAATTCTGCAGATACCCTGTAAAATGTGAAATAAAATCCACAATGTTGAATGGTGTATTGAAAATATTTTGATTGACATTTAAACTCCTATCTGATTTTCTATATTTTAAAAAAAAGTTCTTTTTTTATTTTGGCTAGTTAAATTAATTTTCGGGCTACCAAAATCTGAAGAGTACCTGCCCGAAGGGCTACCAGGGATTTTGAAATTTTGCGAGCCCTGGTGTGAATGTTTGATGTTTCGGTCAAATAAATGACTCTTCCATCTATATGAGAATAGTTCCCACACATCCTGTTGCTCTGAAGAACAGACAGAGGTGGACAACCTGTCACTGTAACACAGCGCTGCCAAAACATTGGTCTTTTGCTCCGTGGCACTTGATCTCTTGTTGGATCAAAGATTGCTGAATCGTATCGGCTGGGAAGCAGCCACCTGTCCTTTAGAAATGAGATGAGACGAGATGAGAATCACTGCATGCAACGCGATCCAGTGAAGTGTTTTGCTTCACTGGAAATCAGGCCTGGAGTAACAAGTTCACTCATATGTTTAGTGTACTTAAACTGTGCAGAACTGTAATTCATTATTCTCTCAAAGAGCTGGGGGGCAAGGTTATTTTAAAGTTGTTTTAACTATAAGAGGGGGGTATTTTCAAAGATTCCCAGGACTTGTGTGAGCTTGCAAAGCATGTGAACATCAGGTGTGCCAGCCAGAAAGCATTGTAATTTGCTTTTTGCTCTGCCATGTGTGCCAGGTTGAGGTTGGTGATATTTGCGAAAGGTTGTCACGGATGTCCAACGTTAAAGCAATAAAGGATTCACTGTCTGCTCCACCCTACTATTGGAAAGAGTTCAATATTTGATAGGAATCGCAGGCCTCAGCCTACACTAATGCTGCTCAGGTTACATCTCTCATCAGACCCCAGAGAAATCTCTGGACTGAATAACAATGTTTGCTCTTGTCATCGTTGAAGCTGGGATGAGATCATCCAGCTCTTTCAAATCTAAAGTTCATGTGCAATTACACTTCTCAGTGGGATTTATGGGGATTTTTCTGCTAGAAATGGTTTTACAGGCACAATATGGAGGTGTGACCGGAAAGTACTGAAGAACTGCTCACATGACACTCTATAAAGAAGTCCAGGCTGTTTTTGTTATTATGAATATGGAAAATGGGCTGCCTCCTTCCCAAATTCCCAATAACACTCTCCATGGAAAAAGAAGAAAGCCGTTTTTAAGAGAGAGCCTATTTTTTATAGTGGAATTTTCTGATTCATTTTTGATTTGAGAATATACTTGTTTTGAAACAAATTAAATATGTTTTAGAATTTCATACCAAAAAAACATAATTTGCTTGACTAACCTTGTAAAAGTTTTTTACAATTTAGTTTTTTACAGTTTAGATTAAGCATCTTTGGTGATGTTTTCTCCCTAACTTTCCCCGACATTATTATTATTTTAGCTCAGAAGGTTTCCATCTTGTCTGGCTTTAGCTTGTTTTCCCAGATTCATATCGAGCAAAGTGCTGAATCATTAAAACAAAGCAAAAGCTGCTTGATAATGTAATACAGATGCTCAGTTTTCTCTTGGCTATTGTCCAGTTACGCTCACTGAATCTAATTCAAGTAATGGTAATTTCCAGTCTAAAACAGCCGACAGACATTAACCCGACTCACATTTTACAGAATAATAGACTGCATGGTTTTGAACTGGTTGGTTTGTGTTGGTGTCTGTCTGTTTGCAGGGGTGGATAGAGAGATGAGCCCACCCGGCCCGGCCTGTGGGACGTGTAGAGTGCTGCTTGGGCAGAAGAGAGAGAGAGTAGCAACGGATGGAAAGGAGGGTATGGGGGCCTCGGCCAGGGCGTATCAACGCTGTGCTTTAGGGCGCCTGGCTCTGTGTTCCATCTCCACAATGTCTTTTACTGTATTAT
The DNA here is from genome assembly GCA_018155175.1 of Sinocyclocheilus anophthalmus. NCBI lineage: Eukaryota > Metazoa > Chordata > Actinopteri > Cypriniformes > Cyprinidae > Sinocyclocheilus > Sinocyclocheilus anophthalmus. The sequence goes on from JADLZN010007913.1 coordinate 513,144, forward strand.
TGTGGAGGACCGTTGTGTCTGGTACAAGATTGACATTGCGTTTTTGGGGTGGGGAGAGGTAGGTTTATAATGGTATCTTCAATTACCTGACGATTCGTAAATTTAAAAAAAAGTAGGTAGGTATGTATTTTTCTTTATTTTTTTTATGTGTGCCATTGCCAACGTTGGGGTCACTAAGCTTTGTTTTTTTAAAAGAAATCTAGACTTTATTCAGCAACATGTAAATTTTAACAATTGCTTTTACACATGGATAATAATAAGAAATGTTACGAACACCAACTCAGCATTTCGATATTTCTGAAGGACATGGAACACTGAATACTGGAGTAATGTATGCTGAAAATTCAGCTTGCCATCACAGGAATAAAGTCCATTTAAAAATATATTAAAACAGAAAACAATTATTTTAAACTGTAATAATATTTATTGATCAATTTCTAGATAATAAATTTTCAGCCTTGGTGAGAATATCAGAATATAAAAAATTAACAGACCCCAAATGTTGGAATTGTTCAATATATACAATGATTATTTGAAATGCTTACTCATTATATTTGACTAAAATGCAGATGTTTTTAGCATTTGCTTTTCTTTTTGTTATATTGTTTCTTTTTCATAGACTGTGTTTCTAATATGGAATAGCCTGAACGACCCTCTTTTTGGCTGGCTGAGTGACCGCTCATTCCTGAGCTCTCCTCAGTAAGATTATTCACTCTCTTCAAATTGGAAATCCATATTTCGGTAGGCACATGTCTCATTAAAATCTTTGTTTGACTGTTCAGGTCTGGGTCCCAGATCACGTCGCCTGAGGTGGTCCTGAAGCGTCTGCAGGCACTCTCCCGCAGCGGGCCTCTCTTTGCCCTCTCGTTCCTGTCCTTCTGGGTTGCCTGGACCTGGCCTGGACTGCAGTTTCTCATCTGCCTGTGCCTTTACGATGGCTTCCTCACGGTGGTCGACCTCAACCACAACGCCCTCCTGGCCGACCTGGCCGTGTCTGCACATGACCGCACGCGCCTCAACTTCCACAGTTCCTTGTTCAGTGCAATCGGCTCGCTGTCCGTCTTCCTCTCTTACTCCTTCTGGAACAAGGAAAACTTCTACTCCTTCAGAATCTTCTGCGTGACTCTAGCCACTCTCTCAATGCTAGGCTTTTTTGTGGTTTCACGTCTCCTGCAGCACCGCTTTCAGAACGAAGTCCAGCTACGCAAGAACGAGAGCCAAGCACTCACTGAGTAAGAGCATTATTGTTTTGCAGTGCTAAATGTTACTTGTCGTTTAGCAGTTGCTTTTCATCTGGAGCCATTTACACCACACTAATTGCAGAGCCGGTCCCCATGGAGCAACCTGGGGTTAACTGCCTCACTCATGGGAGGAATGTTGATAGCGCTGGATGTGAACATTCAGTGTTTGTGTTACCAGCACAGCTTCTCAAAGGAATATTTCACCCAAAAAGTATCATTTTGCCATCATTTACTTAACCACATATTTTTCCAACTTATATTCTTTTCTACTATGAAACATAAAAAGAGTTATTAGACAGAATATTCAAGCTTCAGTTTTCTGTACAAAGAAAATTACATGATTATTTGGACAAAAAAGGACAAAAAAGAACCATAAAATTAGTTTATTACAGCCTATACCATCTTTACATAATGCATCATATGACTATATATGTGACCCTGGACCACAAAAAACAGTCATAAGGGTAAATTTTTCGAAAATTTAGATTTATGCATCATCTGAAAGCTGAATTAATAAGCTTGATGTATGGTTTGTTAGGATAGGACATATTTGGCTGAGATACAACTATTTGAAAATCTGTAATCTAAGGGTGCAAAAAAAAAAATCTAAATAATGAGAAAATCACCTTTAAAGTTGTCCAAATGAAGTCATTAGCAATGCACATTACTAATCAAAAATTAAGTTTGAATATATTTATGGTAGGAAATTTACAAAATATCTTCATGGAACATGATTTAATATCATAATGATTTTTTGGATAAAGCAGAAAAAAATCAATAATTTCTGACCGTTTTCAATATATTTTGGCTATTTTGATATTAATTATTTAATAGCCCCAGCGACTTAAGAATGGTTTGTGAGTCCACCCCAGGGTCAATACGATATATAACACACACACACCACTACAAATAATCAGATTTCATTTAATTCATTAAATTATGAAAAACCGTTTCAGCTGAAAAACTGTAGAAAAATAAATGTGAAAGCTGTGTTCTTGTATGATTTGCTTCACCCTACAGGATTGTCAAGCTGTGGACTCCTCTACATGTTGTAATCTTTGTTTACATTTTTGCAAGTCTCCTAATGCAGTTATACAGATATTGCTGTTTGCAACTTTCTAGAATTGGCTGGCTACAAGCTACTAACTTTGAAATGCTAAAATTGAACCAAACTTCCATTTTAAAGCATAAAGCCATTGTGTTACAGTGACTGTACTTATTCAATTCACTTGATGTGACCCGAGACCACAAACCAGTCAGTAAGGGTCAGTTTTTCGAAATTGACATAATATAAGCTTCCTTGATTGGATGTTGTTAGGATAGGATAAGAGGTGGTGAGGATACAACTATTTGAAAATCTGGTATCTTAGGGTGAAAAAAAATCTAAATATTGAGTAAATCGCCTTTAAATTTGTCCAAATAAAGTTCTCAGCAATTCATATTACTAATCGAAAATTAAGTTTTAATATATTTACGGCAAGAAATTTACAAAATATCTTCATAGAAAATTATCTTTACTTAATATCCTAATGACTTTAGGCATAAAAGAAAAATCAATAATTTTGACCCATACAACGTATTTTTGGCTATTGCTACAAATATACCCGTGCTAATTAAGACTGGTTTTGTGATACAGGGTCACACATAAGTTTTTTTTTCTCATTGTTGCCTCCATTGGATTATTCATCTCCTTGTCGTCCTATAGACTGAGTGTCGGTCAGGCTCCTGTTACCTCAACTGAGAAGCCAGTCCTCCTTGGGGCATATCTAAAGCAGCTGTCACGCCACAAGAACTTTATGTGGTTTGCTTCTATGAACCTTGTACAGGTAAATATGAGAAAACATGCACAAATGACAAAGCTAAAGTGGTGTTTTCTGTTATCATCCAGTTAGAGAACCAATTATATGTGTTTTTTCCCCTTTACCCCACCATCTGCAGGTATTCCACTGCCATTTCAACAGCAATTTCTTTCCTCTGTTTTTGGAGCACCTCCTGTCAGACCATATCTCTGCCTCAACCGGATCCTTCCTGCTGGGTAAGACAAAAAGAAATCATTCACATGAACACAGCACATCAACAATGCCGGCTATGTAATATAATCATTTTGAAAGAAGTCTCTTATGCTCAAAAAAAATCTGCATTTATTTGATAAAAAAAAACAGTAAAAACAGTAATATTATGAAATACTATTACAATTTAAAATAAAACAATATATTTTGAAATGTCATTTATTCCTGTGATCAAAACTGAATTTTCAGCAGCCGTTACTCCAGTTTGGTAGTGGCACATGATTCTTGGGGCTCAAGAACATTGTTTATTATATAAATAATATATGTACCCTGGACTACAAAACCAGTCATAAGGGTAATTTTTTTTTAATTGAGCTGAATAAATAAGCTTTCCATTGATGAATGGTTTGTTAGGATAGGACAATATTTGGCCGAGATAAAACTGTTTGAAAATTGGAATCTTGAGGGTGCAAAAAAAATCTAAATATTGTGAAAATTGCCTTTAAAGTTGTCCAAAATGAAGTCCTTAGCAATGCATATTAATAATAAAAAATTAAGTTTTGATTTATTTACAAATTTTGATATATTTATAAATGTACAAAATATCTCCATGGAACACAATCTTTACTTAATATCCTAATGACTTTTGGCATAAAAGAAAAATCGATAATTTTGACCTGTTCAATGTATTTTTGGCTATTGCTACAAATATACCCCAGCGACTTAAGACTGGTTTTGTGGTCCAGGGTCACATATGAAAAACTGTGATTTATTTTTATTTTATTGAGTTTATTATGATTTTCCTGTGACAGGCATTTCTTACATTGCACCTCATCTGAACAATCTCTACTTTTTGACGCTGTGCCGAAAACTGGGTGTCTATCAGGTTGTCCGCGGGCTCTTCCTCCTGAAGTTGGGCCTCAGTGTGGTCATGCTCTTAGCCGGGGCAGACCACGTCTACCTGCTCTGCATCTTTATTGCTAGGTGAGAAATGAACGTTCCACGAGCCCTTCTGCTTTCAAACTACAGGTGTTCTGCCTCTTATGTGATATGAAATTCAAAACGTTATGAATGTTTAAAAGGAGCAGGTGTGCTTTAGTTTGCTAGCAAATCCATGTTGGTTCAAGACTTAAAACAAAGAACTTTTATCCATGCTAACAGACAGAAAACACACGTGTCCTCCCTGTATTATTACTGTGAACTATATGACATTGCAGAACAGGGAGAATAAATAATCTTGAATGTTGGATCATGAAAAATCTTTTTTTATTGAAGAAAATCCTTACATGTCCTTATATGTACTAAATATTTTGTCATGTCATATTCATTCATTTTAGACCATTTTAAACAAATTTTAGTAAAATGACTTAGGTTTTGTAGAAATAACAAATCATTTAGGTGGTGATATTGTGCAAAATGATACAAACTCTTAAAAATATCAATATTTATTCATTTAAACAAGCACCATTTAAAAATTATTAGCTATTTACAGTTGAAGTAAAATTGCTTAATTATTGTGATTATGTGCATTTCTTTATGTGCTAGTCTATCACTTTGACAAAAATCACATCATATTTTCATTTATGTTGACACTAATTGATTAATAAAAGGATGCTTGTTAGACTGAGAACAGATTTAGACAGTCTTTCCTCAGCATTGTCTTTATTTTGTTGCATTGTTCGAATCTCTCCACAGTAATCGCGTCTTCACTGAGGGCACTTGTAAACTTCTGAACCTGGTGATCACAGACTTAGTGGATGAGGACTTTGTGTTGAACCGCCGACAACAAGCAGCTTCTGCCCTGCTCTTTGGGATGGTTGCCTTGGTAACCAAGCCTGGCCAGACCTTTGCCCCTCTTATTGGTACCTGGCTGCTGTGTCTCTACACAGGTGTGTGTGCAGTGAATAAATATGCATTACATGTAACATTCACATTTAATTATTTAGCAGATGCTTTTATCTAAAGTGACTTACAAATGAGGAAAATTAAGCAAATGTTTCCGTTTTCAGGATCCTATCAACGAAGCATCTGATTCCCCCCCTAATTTATACATTCTGCATTGTATTTCTTATTTGATGCAATATATCACAATCACAATATAAATATATTTAAATTGATTTTATATGCATGTGTGGGTGGTGTGTGTGTATACTGTGTCTATATATATATATATATATAGATATATATAGATATATATACAATTATTTTGAGTTAATTTTTTTTTTTATACAAAACTATTAGAACAGGGGGTGGTGGGTGGGGGTTGTGCCACAAAATGTATTTCAAATTCATTCATGTAAAAATATTCGAAATTTAAATGCGTTCACAAAATATTAAACCACGTCATTTATTTTACTAACTGTGATGGCAAAGCGGAATTTTCAGACCTCAGTACTCCAGTCTTTTCCTTTTTTCAGTGTCACAATATGAAGAATAATCCTTCAAAAAAAAAAAAAAAATAATTCTAAAATAAATATGGCTGATTTTGTTGCTCAAGAAACGTTTCGCTATCTTTCGGTCCGTGTGGAAAACTGCTGGCCTGCTTCTTATTTTTGTGGAAACCATGATAACATTTGTTTCAGGATTCTAAAAGTGCATTTGTGTCTCATCATCCCCTATGATTTTCCAGGATATGACATCTTTGAGAGAAACTCAATGGCAGAAGCACCGATTGCCGCTCCTGCGGTCCCTGTGCCACTGCGTCAGGGTTGTTTTTACCTGCTGGTGTTTGTGCCCATTTCCTGTGCCCTTCTGCAGCTGCTGGCGTGGTCTCGCTTCACTCTGCATGGGCAAAGACTACAAAACATCAAGACCCTAAGGCAAGGTGCCCAACATAGCCACCTCATTGATGTCAAGGCTATCTAATGTTCTTGTATGCATGGGAAGAGGAAAGAAAGATGAGTCATGGACATTCCCCAAGACCAGGCGTGCTGCCAACAGACCCTGAATGGAGAATGGTGACGCCAAATACTGCAAGAGACACTTAAGACAGAATGTATGGTCCCATATAATTGAAACCTGCCTTAATTTGCTATGTTTGCTAAATGTTAGGTATTTATATTGAGTATGTGACCAAAAATGAATGGACAGTTCAACCAATCTAGTGGTTTGGGACCATATTGAACAGTACTGCCCCCAAACCTCCTGTTCTGACGTTTCAGTGTATAGTTATATGGGTTTATAATCAAGCCAAATCCAATCACATCTCCCTTGCCTGTGTGTTTTAACTTTATGTGAAAAAATACACTGTGTTCTGAGAAAGGGCATGTTTACTGTAAGTTCAACAGCATTGCAGGGATACATGATATGGAATTGCATGCATATCAGTGGTGTTTTCTTTTATACTGTCAGGACTTATACATTGTCTTTGTAATTCGGCCAAATGTTGAAGTTGTAACATCTGTTTAATATAACTTTTTGAAATTCATTCAGTTACTCAATGCTATCGATGATTATTATTACTGAAAAAGTATGAATATTACAGTTCACATGAACGTAAATGTAGACTGTGTGTTGTACTAGCATGTATAACAAACTTATTTTTGTACCAAATGTCCAATTTGACTTTATTTTTGTGTTTTAGAGGCAGAGTTGTCAAGATGGTAATTCATTCCTTGGCCAGTCTGACGTTAAAATACAAATTGACTTCTCAAAGTTATAGAAATAGTTTTGTACAAGAGTTTTCCAAATTAAAATTTGTATTGCCAAATTTATATTCTTAACTTTTAGTAAAAATAAAATTTTTGACACACACAGGAGAAAACACTTCGGAAAAAATTGCAAACGTTTTCTTTCCTGTATGATCATTGCAAAAAAAATTAATTAAGAAGAAACGTCTTAATATTTTAGGCTTTAAATGGTTAGTTTTTTACTGGTTGTCAACTACTGGTTGGGGCACAATGAGCATCCGATATTTTATTCATATTTCATGGTTATTTATTGTAGGAAACATTTTAGTTATCTTAGAAAATGTTCAAGCTTTTACACAAATGTGTCAGAGTCTGAGCTGTGGCTTAGGATGTACGAGTTATTTTAGTGCTTTTGCCCATTGTTCGAATAATTTTACTTGCAAATAAATGTTTTGTAATAGTAATGTGATGTTCTTGTCTTTGCTAAATGAATGCTTTGAGACACATTTGTAGTTACTGGTTCAGCATTAACCCATTTTAAACTAAAAAAATATAATAATTTGTATAGGCCTACAAACCAAGATTCAATTCATTCATCCAACACCGATGTGCAATACAACAGAAAATAAATAAATAGGTTTTACTCAGTACGTGTACAGTAAATAAGTATACACCTGGTGTAGCATATAAATATCTGAATGATCCAACAAAATGAGGCACCACATGATTAGCTAGGTGCAGGTTTCAAATTACTTTGTATAATTGGTTCCCATGAGGACACAGCATACAGAACAAAAAGCCTCAAGAGCTTTCAGCTTTCTGTCCTTTTGTCTAAGATTGTGGGATTGCTAATCATGTGTAATAACATTTACAACTCAAAAACACTTATTAGAGATTCTGAATGTGACTTTTTCCCTGTACTTTCTACGTCACCTGTCAGATATTTGAGTAGTTTCCTATGTGGTAAGGACTGGATTATGTCAGCGAATTGAACAACTTCATGTCATTACAGCTCCAGTAAGAAATCCCCGTAACTCCCCCCATCTCACCCATTCCCTGAACTGATTATGTTTTTGTGATGAAGAAGCTCCTCTTAAAAGGGCAACAACAACTAATGTTAGCTATTCAATGAAGCCAGCCCTTGCAGCCTTGTAATGGGAAAGTAGAGCTGTGTATGGTTTGAAATGTTTGATCTTTCTGTGATAATCAAAGTCAAAATGAAACCAGCCAGCCAGCCACAAATTTAAATTCGCCAAATAACACGCTTTTATGATAAATATGTCTCATTAATAAAAGTGGGTCCATATTTGTGTATCTATAAAACTATTTTCACATCACTCAGAACAGATCCAGTAATGTTTTGTTCATGAACAAATCATTGTATTTGAACAAATGTTTCGAACGAATCATTCTCGTTCACTTCCAATCACTGAATCATAATTTTTACTCACTGAAGCCTGTGCCGGCTTTCTTGTTTTTCCTGCTATAACATGAACCAATAGATTGGTAGACACGCAAATGTTAATAAAAAATAATGAAACTTGTGAATGATCTGCTCATAATGATCTGCACAAAATGACACTCACAGCTGGCTGCGTAACTTGCAGAAAAGATCCCTACTAACAGCAAAATTAAAACTGAATAATAAAAGAAAATTAAGTCTAAATTGGAAAAAAAAAAAATTATAATAATAAATAAAATAAAAATGACAAAAGCACAAAACAAAATGACTAAAAATTAAACAAAACTTAAAATAAAGTTGAAAAATAAATAGAAAAGCGAATTTATTAAAAACAAAACTTTATATCACTAATATTCTTAACAATAATAATAGACGAGGCACGAGCAATTCATTGGGAACGATCAAAAGATTAGAGTCACGGATATTCAAGAATCCCAACTATGGACCCTTGTCCAGACTGTGATGAAGGGTTACGGTCATCAGCATCGTAAATCTCGAATGTGTCTATATTTGTATTTTTTTTTCAATGTATGTACATTTATAACACTATTCTTTGTATTATATCACCTTTGCATCATTAAAAAAAAAAACAGTTAACGCTAATGCCAGGGTGTTTCTAATACAGCGTCTATGGAAGGGACGGTAAATTTGACATGGTTCTCTCTTCTGACTGCCGTTATCAGTCTCACTAAATTTTTTTCCTTTTATCGAAAATCACGAAAGCACTATCTTGGAGTTTTTCTTTTGCTATTTGAGCAAATGGGAATGCAAAAAAATATATTTGTGATGCTCTCCCAATCACTGCTCTTCAAGCTAACCCAACTATGACGACTTCCGCTGCTGAGAAACCCGGAAATGTGAAAAGGGGTCCATCTTCGAGATGTGGATGCCCTTTTAAGCAAAGCCCCGCCTCGTTGCTCGAAGCCCCTCCTTTTGGAATGTCAAAGCGGTGATGAGTCACGTGATTGGCGGAGCGGTCGTTGGGAAGGGAGGAGCGAGTGTGAAGCTCTGTGTGTATTGAAACTCTCTTTTCTGTCCCTGCATTCCAACCCTCACCAAAGCCTGGACGACAGAAGAGGGAAAAAGCGTAAATAATACCATGGTGAGATCGGCCCGTTTTGAGGATCGACCCATGGATGCACGCTCTCAGGAATCGGCAACGATAGGACTCGGAAGCAGCGAAGAAGCGCACGCCTGTAATCCACTTTTGATTTCTTTTAAGCACTAAAGCGAGAGAGGCTTGATGGGGGCCAAACAGAGACGTTTTCTTTTTCATTTTCATTTTTAAAGAAGGACGCAAGATGGCAGATGACAGACTCCAATAGCGAGAACCACTCCGTTTCGCTTTCAAATCTGAAGGGCTGTCTGTTCATTTTTGGAGGTGTAAGTAATCGGAATAAGACTTCATGTTTTTCCTCGCCTGAAGAGATCAAAGTGAAGGCACTCGGCAGTCCAGTTTTCTCTAGACTTGGTTACATACCAGTGTATGTTCTCTCTATGTTCCTTTGTTATAATGAGGGATGCGCGTAGTCTACACATGTGTGTAAGAATTGACCGACTGGTCTAGTTAAGATCGTTGTTTTCTATGAAATTCAGATATATAACGCCACGGGGATGTGCGATATGAATATTTGAATGTAAAGTGTAACGCAAGTCTGTATGGAAATCTAGCAGAACCAGTATAATCCTCTTTGGGAATAAAATCCATGTCAGTGTGATGCTATGTCAAAATAGCAGCGGACAAAAACAACAAAAGCCTTGTCGTGAGAATAATAATTTACTTTCAACAGCTTTTCTTAGTCTCTCACTCAAAGCTGTTCTCGAAATACGGCATATCAACGTGTCTTTACCTAGTAAAGAGGAGCTGTCAGGCTTTTCTTCAGCAGACTGTATTATTCATAGTCGTCGTACATAACTAGTGGGCGCAGCAATTGGCGATACAAGTAGAATATGAACTAGTGTGTTGGCATTTAAAGTCACAAGACAGAAAAGTCCACTTTAGTGCTGTGGCAACAACATTTTCGCCGACGCCTACAGTTGACACGAACCATTGAAGAAGTGGGTGGTGTATGATGTTGCCTTGAGCTAAAGTGTGCTCAAAGTATACTTTCCTAGAGTATTCACACTCTCATTGGCACAAAGTTGAGGTTTGTGGGATAAAACAAGGTCCTTGTGGTTCCCACACCACCCATTTCAGGTATCGACGGAGAAAACCCTATTTTATGCAGTTTTTACCTTGACTTGTGAGCATTAAACATGGCTGAGAACTGGAAGAACTGTCTGGAAGAAGAGCTCATATGCCCCATTTGTTTGAACGTGTTCTCGGAGCCGGTTCAGCTCCCTTGCAAACACAACTTCTGCCGCATGTGTATCAACGAGGCCTGGTCTAAAGATACAGGAATGGTTCGCTGTCCCGAATGCAACCATGCCTACAGCCAAAAACCAGCTCTGGAGAAGAACCACAAACTGTCCAACATTGTGGAGAAGTTTAACGCGTTAAACGTTGAGAAGATGCCAGCGGTTTTGCACTGTATTCTGTGCCGACGCGGCCCTCCGCTTCAAGCCCAGAAGGTTTGCCTCAGGTGCAATGCACCCTGCTGCCATTCCCACGTACAGACCCATCTCCAACAGCCCTCTTCCAACGCTGGACACTTACTGGTGGACGCCGAGGACGTGCGGGCCTGGAGCTGTCCACAGCACGATGAGTACAGACTATATCATTGTGAAACCGAGCATGTGGCTGTCTGCCAGTACTGCTGCTTCTCCAGATGTGCTACCAACCACGGCCACGCGGTGTGCGATATAGAAGTCAGACGTAATGATATCAGAGTAAGTGGCCTCAACTTCTTGTCTTATGTTCTACATTCTGTTGTTTTACCTCCAGCTAAAGGTCATGGTTCACTTCTGGATTTGGCGGAGACGGCGAGGAGGTTTATCGATGTAGTTGCTAACTATTCTGTCCCCTTCCCCCCCTTTTTTTCTTCCATTTGAATGATAAACAATTGGGTAGAGCTGCAAACAATACCGAAGCTCTCCTTTGGGCTTATCTTCCCAGCACAGGTGCATCCTTGCGAAGCGTTTTGGGGAGGGGAGGACTGCGACTGGAGAATTTAATGATGAGTCTTATTTTCTGTGGCACAGATGAGGGAAAAGGCCAGATTTGGATTTAATTCACCCTTAACAACCTCTTGCATTTTCCAGGCTTGCTGCAACAAAACAACCTGGATTTTCTTGTTTTAAATAATCACCATTGCACAAGGCTCTAGATGTTTTTATAACCTAGTTTTCATAAACCTAAAACCAAATAAAATTAATAGGCAGAATGGAAACGGCTCCGATATTATATTTGCATCAAATATCTCAAAACAAATATCTTTAGTTAGTGCTGGATGTGTTACATATGAAGCTTTTTTCCATTTGCAATAGCTTTATGTGTGTAAGAAGTAAGGCAGTGCACCTCCGATTTGATTCATGTGCATGCTGTCAGGATAATTTCCATTCATGTTGATTATATATGAACCCTTGTTGTGTCGTAGCCCAAGCTATTTGAAACTGAAACCATGCCCGTTTGGGATGTTTCGGGATTTCCAGAGCTCTTTTTCACAGGTAGTCCTTGTTTGTGAATGTTAAGTTTACCATCTTTGATGGACACCCTTTGTCCTTCCACGTTCATCTGCTACAAGGCAAAATGGCTCTGTCTGGGGCTGTAGCTCAGGGCAAGGTTGCTATTGCCTCGTTCACTCTGACCTTGGTGGAAGAGACGCTGGTTTGAAATGACAGTGATTTTGAGCACCCTACCCCCATTCCCCCTTGAGGGAGGTCCGTCCTGGATGGCAAGCCAGCACCGCTGCCATGAGGTATTAGGTTCCACCCTCTAGGCTTCTGCCGGCAGCCCGAGCTCATCAGTCACTACAATTAGGCCATGGTCTTAGATCCTAGAGCTTCAAAGACATTCTCTGTCTCCAATGCGGTTTTCTGCTTCTTGACCTTTCTTCTGTTCCTGATTGTAGATGTAGATAAACACTAATTTAATCTGTAAAGGAGTAGATGTGTTTTCAGAAACCAAGCACATATTTTTGGCTATTGTGAAGCACTTCGCCAAATTCACAGTATTTCACCACAGATTAAAGAGATAGTTCACCCAAAATTAAAATTGTCATGAATTATTCACCCTCATCGTGTCATGTCTTCTGCAGAACAAAAAAGAATATATTTTGAAGAAACTTTTTGCCTCTACAATAAAAGTCAGTGGGGTCCAAAACAAAACTGGACCCAACTGACTTTCACTGTGTCAGGATGCAGGTTTTCACCAGATTTCTATTTTTGGTGAACTATCCCTTTAAATTACCACAGTAAGTGACTTAATAGGGAGAATACGGCTCCATATGGCTTTAAATTATGTACTGCTGCTGTAAAAATGTATGCAAGATAGATCTCCTGCTGTGCTAAAATGAATATTGCCCATTATACTGTAAATATGTGTCATTTTTGGTAATGTTGAGAGGTTAGTGTAGTCTGTATGAGTCTGATTCACTGCCAAATCCAATTCCTTGGATCCAAATCTTGGTAATGGATTTATGCCACAAGAAAATCGGTTGATGCACAAGCGAGATACACGAAAACAAGTCCGTTTACCCAGTACCATGTGATTGTGGATCCAATTTGTCATACGCTCAACAAACAAAATCTGTTGAAAGGAAACGGTTTGGCTGCGCATATCATCGGCAGTGATTGATGTAGTTCATTTGGCACAGAGGGTACAGTCAGCTGTTAAAAGCATCTGTCAGACGGTGTGATTGAAGATCATTAGTTTGCAGCGCATCCCTCTCTGGGTCTTGTGTTTGTCCTGTACTGCTACTTTCTGAAGACTGACATTGATTCCCATTTTGTTTTTTACTCTTTGTAGACTCTTTGCTGAGATGAATCAGAATTATATAACAGCATTACTCTCGAGTGTGAAGAAAAATACCAAAGTTGACTTCTTTTGCTTGTACGAGAATACCTGTTTTGTTAAATCTTTCATCCCGCATGTGAGGTTATTAAAATTTGACGTCATGCTACTGAATTAGATGTGCCCTCTGTCAACTTTGGCAGCGCAAGCCCTGTTTTTTTATGCTTTTGAGCATAAAGTGACTTGATGTGGTTTAGGTTTGTCCTCTTTCTACAGGAAGCAGTTTTATCTGTGAGCTAGCCTTAGCTTGCATTCATTATGGAGCTTTGCTCCAAAATACACACTCACAGGGTCAACACGATTTGTCTCTGCCTTGGACGCAGACAAAGACAAAATGGGGAAAGACGGTGTGAAATGAGCCTTCCTTCTTTCTCGTTGCTCTCCTCTATGCTGTCTTTCCTTCTCCTCCTCCTTTTTCCTCCCTCATATTCCCCTCTGAATATACAGATATGAAAAAAGAGCTTTGTTGCCATGACAGCACCCCCACCTTCTTTTTGGTGACTGCCTCTCGCACGAGGCATTTGTTTAATTAAAACTAATTTGGTTTGTTCCTTAGGTACCACTGAACTTCTGTCAGACGTCGCAAGTCGTTTGTTGATTGTGTTTTTTCCCCTTTGTTTGCCATTGAATATGAAAGGAAAATAATTGAAATTCCTCTTCAGCCACCAGTCCTTTTCCGCGGGGCCTTGACAGTTGCATTCATTGAAAAGAAAGGAACAGGAAGTTAGCAAAGTTACATTTGTGCCGTCACAACAGAACTGACTTTGTATCTTTTTTTGTCTCAGTGCTGCATTCTCATATTCTTTATGTAGTTTTTAAAATATGCTAGTCAACCAGAATACTAGATTGTTCAATTGTTATGTCATTGTCTTAGCAATAAAATAAGACTTAAATTGATTTTCTGGTATCCAGAATTCTTAGTTTATCATTCAAACTGAATTTATATTACAGCATTCGACATGTAGAACACTGATTCTTTTATGAATCTTCTCTTTATAGCTGCTTATAGTTTATATATGATCTTTGGTTCTTTGATCTTTGAAATATTGTAGATTTATTCTTTTTACTGATGATATATAATTAAGCAACATTGTGAATATTGTGATTTATTAAATACCCATCAAGTTTCCTTAGAAACATGTCATTACAGTAGTTTTGTGATTCTTCCTTGCTTTTTCAGTATGATATTAAGACATGCTTTTAATAGTGACTCTGATTAAACTTTTAGAATGGCATAAGATTTTGTAAGGTTTTTTTTGTGTGTAAGTGACTGAAAACTCTGAAAGATTAATTTGCTTTACCACTTGGTAAATATTGCTGTTTGAAACTGTTTTTGTTGTTTTGAAGTATGCAAATAAATATCATTCTTCTTAGCATTCCATTCTCATGAAACGCACATTTCATGCACTAATTTGTTATTATACAGTGTCATGCATACAGAGGAAATTCCTTTGTCCTGAAAGCCATGAATATTTTCACCAAATTGCCATTTCCACTCCACCTCAGGTCATGTAATTTCATAATATTCTGGAAATGGCAGTGGTGGAAATGACATTTTTAAAGTGAGAAATGAAATTGGCTTGGGTAATTTCATAGCCAGCATTTTATGTGTCCAAAATATTCAAATAATGTTTACACATTTTGCATAATTGCATACAAATTGCATTGCAGATTGGAAAGGACATACAAAAATATTCTGATCATATGTGGCATTTACCTTGCTTTTTTCCATACAATTCTTATTTCATCTCAAGCATGGTCTTCACTGACAATATTCTTTTAAAACTAGGAGCAGTTTGTTGCAAAATGGTTGATTGTGGTGGAAGGTGGTTTATAATTATTTCACTGTTTGTATGTTTGTTTGTTTTTTATGTAATTGTTTATATATTTATAATGGATTACAGTTATCAGCTGATTCAGATCATCCGAACATGGCCAGATATTCAAATGTAGTCAAATCAAAACAGTATTGCCCTAATCATATCTTTTTGTATTTCAGCAAATGCTGATCAAACAGCAGGATCGAATCGAGGACCGGGTTCAGGACATAGAAGAGCAGCTCTACAAATTAGAATCTGACAAATGTCTCATGGAAGTAAGTGTGAAATGTTCATACTGGACACTGACAAGCTAAATCACATTATTATTAGCAGAACAACTGCATCCTTTGCTTTGCAAGCTTTGGAACTAAACACTTAGCTGTTTAATACAAGACACTCTTCCTATTACTGTGATTAATGACCACATTAGTACATTCGTTCAGGTTTGAGATAAAGGTTATGCCTAGTTCTTGTACCATAACAAATCCAGTTCCTCAGTGGCTCTTCCCAATCATCCATATCAGATGCAGTCTCTGCTTAGCCCCCATTGTTAAGACTTGCATAATAAGTTATGGTTTTGTGCTGATCCTCAGGACAAAGTGCAGCACCTGAAGGAGGAGGTGCAGCTGCAGTATCAGAAAATGCAGCAGCTCTTGGAGGAGGATCTTGGAAAGACCCTGGAGGTCCTGGATAAGGCCCATTCCAAGTTCTGCCAGGAGAACTCTGCGCAGGCCCTGCAGCTTCACCAGAAACAGCAAGAGGCCAAGAAACTGCTCAGCTCCATCCAGATGGTTTTCGATAAGGCAGAGGACATCGGTTTTATGAAGGTGACCTGACTTTTATTGCTGTTGTCAATACTACACAGCCTGTGTTTGTTATAAATGGTGACATTTAGCTGTGTTTTAAAGTCCCTTTGCCTTTTGTCATGGTGAGGATGATGAAAAGTATTTTTCTGCCAGGCTGTTATGAGTGAACTCAGATTTATTGCGAACTATAACAGTGTAATAGTACACAAAGATGCCAGAAAATGGTTATTTTTGGCCCCATGTATATTAGGCATCCATTTTTCATGTGCTGGATACACCGTTCACCTCTCTGGAATCCAGGATATATTAAGTATGAATATAATTTTTTAGGTTGGGGTTTGTTGTTTAGATTTATGGATATCAAGTCAGATTCAGCTATTTGTTAGTACTGAGCTAAACTATGTGATTTTAGAAATATTCATGTTCATGAAATGTTTAGTAAGGGGGGAACAAATACCGGTTAGCATAATTACTAATTCTATAGGGGAGAGAGAGATACTATAAACAAAGAGATGCTATAAATGTAGCTTTTTTTCCCCCCAAAGAAACTCCTTTGTTATTCTAATGAAGCTGTCAGTCTGCTGCAGGCATGCATGTTCCACATGCATTTATCATCATCTTGTCCTTGAATTGCTTGTTCATTGCAGTCTTATTTTAGCTTCTTGCATTCAGTTGACTTGCAAAAAAAAAAATCAGTTCTGGAATTGTTTTGCTTTATTTGAAGTGCCAAAACCCACACGACAACTTTGTTTTGCAAAAACCCACACACAACACTGTTGGGCGGTGCCTGCATACTGTATGTATCTATATTTGCCATTTTTCATTACCACTATAAAGCTTATTTCTCATGCTGATACACAGACAATTTCCATATATAGTATTTTATCCCACAAATAATGACAGATACTATAGGCACTCTAATTATAATATAATCTAATGCAATATAAGAACATGTTAGTATATTTTAATGACATATTATAAGTATAATTAGAATAATATAATACATTATTTGCATCTTGTCTAGTAAAATTTACTATTATAATAGCTTTTTAAAATTTTACCTTTTATAAATAGAGGCAGTGAGAATGGGTATAGGAAACAATGGGAAGAAAATTCCTGTGCGAAAATACAGTGCAGGCTTATTCTTTTACATTTACATAGTTACTCTGTTTTTATTGTTGTTGTTTTATCTTTATCTTTTTTTTAATTAGATGTATTTTATGTGCAGGAACCCTGTTATTGAAATGATATATAACATCTTTTTTTTTCTTTTTAGAAC
Source organism: Sinocyclocheilus anophthalmus (assembly GCA_018155175.1). Taxonomy (NCBI): domain Eukaryota; kingdom Metazoa; phylum Chordata; class Actinopteri; order Cypriniformes; family Cyprinidae; genus Sinocyclocheilus; species Sinocyclocheilus anophthalmus. Next base: position 530,341 of record JADLZN010007913.1, read on the forward strand.
ACAAAATCTGTGAAAATACTAATGGACAGGTGAGTCACTGCAGAGTTTTCATACATGAATCATTATCATAAGGTTCATTAGTCATCATTCCTGTCCTGTCATTGTGTTAAGTATAAACATTAACTCGCATGGTTCATTTTTTGGACTCTAGGTCTCAGTCGTATGTGGGCAGCACATTGTCATCGTACAAAGTGGGCAGCCTCAACTCCAAACTCTTTCTGTCTGAAATCTCTAAAAGAGAGAAGAACCTCTGCAAGATGCTGGAAGGTATGCATGAAAAAAATACATATGTTCAAGTATTAATTATATAAAACCTTCTGAAGTTATATCCAACTGCTCTTTTTTTTAAATAATTAACCATTTCTGTAATTATTTTATCATCTTCTCATTTCCAGCTCCGTTCAGTGCTCCCGCAAACTTTTTCCAGAGTATTCCAGCGTACCTGTGCGAGAAGCGCAGACACTCAGTGGCGTTCCCCGAAGGCAGCGGCAGCGGCCGAGCTGGCACTAGCTTCATGGACTCTTCCTCCTCATCAGGCCCTGCGGCTGCCAAGCAGCCGTGCCTGAGTCTCACTCAGGGCTCTGCCCCAGGCGAAGGTCAGTCCTCCCAGCAAGCTCTAGGGCCGTGTGGCTCCACCCAACATGTAGGAAGCAGCAGCTCAGCCTCCGGCTCTCAACCCTTACCGCACTCTGCCTCGGTGTTCCCGCACTCCCATTACCCAAACGGCAGCTCCTCCCAGCTGCCCCAGTACGGAGCGCGGAAGATCCTGATGTGCACAGTCGATAACTGTTACTGCTCAGGGGTGCCCTCCGTGTCCAACCACCGCGGACATCCACCCTACCCTCGCTCCAGCTCTTTCCCCTGGCCGGTGAGCTCGCAGGAGTACTCCCACGCCCCTCTGCCCTCGGCCCCAGCCATGTCCCAGTCTCTCCAGAGCCTGTCCATGCGTGACTGGATCGACGCCACTCAGTCGCACAGGCACACTGACTTCTACAGCCTCTACGGCCAGTCTTCCACCAAGCATTACGTCACCAGTTAACCCCTGCTCCAGTGACTGCTGCCAGTCACCAGATGGGGCGTCCTTTTCCGCTGAGAGATGTCTTAAAGAGATGCATGTGGGGCATTTTTTTACGCAGACCTTATCAATCATTTAGAATCAATTGCTGAAGACCGAGAGCAGTGAAAAAGAAAGTTAATATCACAAAGTCAAGCATTGCTTTGCACATTATTTAGGCATTAATGGTGTTGTGATTATGTACCATGAACGCAAGTTGCTCTTCTAAAAATAACACTCAATGTTTGCAAGAGATGCAGAAATGACGAAGGACACTGTCGTTTGTCAAATCATCAATAATGTTGCACTTTCTTTGTAAGACCTAAATTTTGCAATTACCGTTGACTCATCAGGCGAAACGATGGAAGTCAGCAGTAAAACCATTAAGTTAGCTCTTAATGAGACTTAAGGCGATTTACTGTTGAGAGAATTGTAGCCCACGACGTTTTATTAACTTCACATGGTTGTCATTTGTTAGAACACCAGCTTTCATTTGGTTTAAACTGGAGTCTGTGGTCTTTTGATTCGTCACAAATAGCACAAACACGTTAATTTGAACCGTTTTAAACCAACCCGGAAACTGGAACAGCACAGCATTGTCATCGCCGCCATTGTTCGCTTGACCTTCCCTACTGAATGCAGCTTTTTAATGGAAATGCCCTTCACCTTGGTTCGCAGTCCTCTCCTTAGGCTTCCAAAGTAACCGAGAACGCGCCTCCACTCACAACCTTCAATCTGGACCCCATCCAGACGGCGCTGTGTCTCTCTCACGCCCTTCAAAGCCACAGAGACGCTCCCCTTTACATCCTGTATGTTAAATGCAGGATGCATTGGTTTCGCATTCTTTCGTTTACCCATGGCCTCTCATTATATCTGACTCAATGGCGGCTTCAGCGCAAACGTGTCAGCCGAAGACGAAATGGCCTGTGTTCAGAGGGTCATGGTGGACTTGATGCCTCTGCATTTACTGTCAATGCTGTAATTGTTCTTCCTTGTGTTTCATGCCGTTTCCAGCTCCAAGCAACAGAGCCTCTGGCTTCCTGTTTGTTACTGAGTGTATGTGGAAAAGAGTTTATGAGCACTCGTAGAAAAATAATAAAACTGCTAGCAGTTATAAAATGACTTTTGAAACGGAATGAAATTTTTGGTTTCGTTTTATTATTATAATTTTTTTAGATCTACTTAAGAGAAACAATGAACGTTATGAAACTAACTAAATTCTTGGGATAAAATGGAGGGATTTTCTGTTGTAAATATTTTGTGAAATGAAAAAGAAAGACTTGTAATTTGGAAAGATCCTTGTTCAAATAAATGCTAATTTCAAGTTTAAGAAGTTCTTTTTCTACAGTTTCTTTGTTTTTGTGCTGTATAATCAATCTTAACCTTAAGTTCTTTATGCAGACTTAAAATACACCATATTACTAACATCACTATGGTAACACTTACATTTGACACTCAATTTAGATCTGTGTAAACCAAATTATTCACATAAATGCTTCCAGCTTAGACCAGATGTGAATGAATTTGAGAAATGTGCACTGTATTTTCTTTTATTTTTCAGAAAGACTGTGAGGCCATTTTCAATGTGTTGGAAAAGATCTAGGTGCTTAAATCTAAACAAAATCAAACAAAATGAAAGCGAAAACACGCAAATGAGCCAAAGTCAAAATGCCCTTTGCCTCAGTTTATTGATTTCTAGACAAGAAATTTAGGTCAGTGTTGGTTAGATTCTCATCTCTCAACTGACAGTGACCCACTCACTCTTGATATGACTAACATATGAGAACTACAGCGCTTCCAGTAGAGCCGTTTTAAATGCATGTTTCTCTGCAGCTTTGAAAGCTCAGTGCGAGGTTTTATGCATATAGGGATTCACTAGCTTGAGCATAACTTAGACACAGCCACCTGTCAGTGCGTTTACAATGGCATGTGAAAAATTGGAGGCAAATAGTGAAAAAAACATGGGTGTGATCTGCATATGCTGACATTTGCTGTTTCTGCTAAGCCAATGGAAATAATTAATGTATACGTGTGCGTGTATACGTGAAGAAAACCAAAGATTTATTAACAATCTGCATGACTAAAGCCAAGTGATCTGAATTGGATGCCTGCCTCTCACATGTGGCTACATGTGGAACAAGGTGCTGTGTGTGTGTGTGTATCTGCAAGAGTGAGTCTTCGGTGATGTTTGTATAACCTGTGAGTGAGCAGGGTTTCGTCTCCCCCTCCTCGGGTTTTCTTTCTTGAAAGAATGTCAGATGCCTGACTACATAGCAGCTCAGCATTTTTAGTGCATTACAAGGCAAACAGAAAAGAAAGGCACAGATATTTGTAGGCTGGAGCACAGAATAGACCAACAAAAAAGGAATAAGAAAACATCTGGCTTCTCTGAAGGCTGCACAATTTATCAGTGCACTGCACAAAAACCGCTTCTGTATGGCCAATTTCCCCATTGGAAAAGACTGTATATAACTGTGTTTGCTAAGTGCTCCTGCTAGCGAAGAGCACAGCTGTCACACTGATGAAGAACTTCTGAATGTGATGCAAGGTGAAATAAAGGCCAATGCCTGAGTGTTAATATGAGCATATGAATTGCATGACAGTTTGATTAGTTTAGGGGAGTAACTGGCAAAAAGTAACACCATTATTCTAACTTAGCTGCATTTTTTATTAGCATGACAGCAATACAGCTGTTTTCAAAATATTTTATTGAGTAAGTCCCCCCCCCCCCCCCCCCCCAAAAAAAAGCTATGTAAAAAGAGCTACTTCTTGGAAAAAGAATCTACTTCTTTTACATCCTGTGTAGATAACCAAAATGGGACTTTTGTAGCTGTGGTGGTAGCTAAGCTATAGGCTAACTGGTAAACCATATAGTTGGCCAATGTCACAAATGCACTATATGGCCTATACACTGTGCACTTAAACTATGCACATGTGATCTACTGTGTAGTGTGTGAATTTTATAGTTATTTACCTATGTCATCCTCCATCAGTACTCTGCTAAGTAATTAAGGCTACAACTGTTAATTGCATGAAGTGTCCAACATTCCAAAAAATAGATATTTGGGTATTTAGCACCTTTTTTTTTTTAATTTTCAATGTGAGCAGGCTACTCGCACTATTTATAAACCAACATGGCATAATGGTGTGTATGTAACTTGGCAGCAAGTAAGATGGCAGCCTAATAGGCAAGTGGTATGTAAAGCTGGTATAACTGGTTAATTGTTAGCATATAAATGGAAAAAAAGAAACTAGCTGAATTTGCAACTGCATACTACTCTTGTTACTCCAACCATACATTTATATAGCAGAAAAAGTAAGAATAGTATGTTGGTATGTGGTTCCAGTTTCAGCAGTTTGACAATGTATTTCCAGAGGCGGACAGTAACTAAGTACATTTACTTGAGTATTGTACTTAAGTACACTTTTTGAGTATCTACTTTACTTGAGTATTATTTTTTCTGGGAACTTATGTCTTTAACTTCACTACATTTGAAAGACTAATATTGTACTTTTCACTCCACTACACTTCTGTTAAGGTCCTCGAAGTAGAAAGTCGTTATATGTAGCAGCTTTGAAAGTCAGTAGGTGATTTTTTTTCTTCTCTAAAACGTGACTTTCTTTTTTTCAGACAGTTTATCAGTAATCACTCTTGTAGGGCTACATGAAGAGATTTCCCAACATTTTTTAAACACTGACCAATTGCAAATGTGATATTTAATCAGATATTAAATTCAGTAATAAGAAGTTAGTATTGTGGTATATTTTAGACACAATATTGTCTGATTTTGCTACATTGTGTAGGTGAAAATATGAAAGCCACAGAAGAACTGTTGTGCATCTCCAATAAACACAATATGTGTTGACTTGAAGCAGCATTGCCAGACGGTTCTTTGGGGACATCAAAGTACAGCGAGACGTAACCATTCTTTAAATTTTTGGTTTTGGATGTCAAATCAGTCTTGCGTTTTGCTTTTTGGTAAGCTGTTGCTTTGTAAAGTTGTCATCTACTTTGTAGGCTTGGGTTTTAGCAGGGTGATTTTGTTTCTTCTTATCACTCTGTATTTCCGGATTCTCCTGTCCACATCTGTGTCAAATGTGATGAATTGCTACATGAGATGTGTTCACACTGGGCACACACTGTTCAATCTGTGGTGATATTCCTGCTTTTTGTGGGTTGGTAGAAGTGGTTCAATTTGTCTTGTGTTGTTTGTATTTTTTTTCCCCCAGAGGTTTTTAACATTCTAAAAGCTCTTTATTCCAAAGATACTACAAGCTAGTCAGTGTATTCAGTAGGTGTATTGTATTGTAAGTTGCTTCAGAAGTATTTCAAGTATTATGTACAACAATAAAACAGTGCATTGACATAAAAAGGAAATTTACTTTTGGTACTTGAGTACTTTTAAAAGCAAGTACTTCTGTACTTTTACTTAAGTAAAAATCTGTCTTTACAACTTTCACTTTTAATGGAGTAATATTTGACCAGCAGTATCTGTACTTTCACTAGTAATGGAGTTGAGTACTTTGTCCGTCTCTTTGTATATCTTTAGTTATATGATTTGTGGTGATTTAAAAGACATGAATTGCTATATTTACATAGTTAAGATGACATTCATCATAAAACAGTGTTGCTATCTATAATGATAGTAGGCTATTGCGTTAAATGGCTTCATTATGGTTTGCTTCTTTTCTTTAGTAGCTTAGCTTGTAGTAGCTAACTGCTTTTTTAAAATAGTTAGCTTGACTACTGTCAGTAGCTTGCATCTTCAGACACTTTTTTTATGTTGTCAAGGAGACTGAAAGTATCTTTCAGTTAAACGCTTTTGTGTATTTATTCTTGGTGTGAACGGGTCTTAAAGGAATAGTTCACCCAAAAATGAAATGTCCCCATGATTTACCTCACCCTCAGCCATCCTATTTGATATGACTTCTTTCAACGAAAACAATCACAGTGGTATATAAAAAATTTCCTGTCTCTTCCAAGCTTATACTTTGCAAGCGAGATTTTGGTCGAGATTTTGCGCACACAAAGTGCATCCATCCATCCATCATAAAAAGTGCTCCACATGGCTCCAGGTTAGAGCCCTGCACGGGCCTCAAATATAGGCCCTGCCCCGAGATGCTCAGGCCCTAGCCCGGCCCTTATCCAACCCTTATCAGAAGTACCGTCCCTAGCCCGTCCCGCCCCCGCCCCCAACTCCCATCTACATTGTGAAACACTTAAAATATGCCGTCATTTTGCTCTAAGGTAGAGTACATATCATCCGGAAAAATCTGTAAAGGGTCTACTTTATTTGTGTGCACTCACAATAACAAAAATGTTGGCTTCTATAATAAGGATATGCCACAGGATGGCTTTCTGCATTTCGCCATGAGCGCTTCATCACATGATGACCCGAAACTCAGCAAAACTTGCCTCCAGACTAGCTAATATATCTATAGAATGCTTTAAATTACTATTTTAAAACGAAATTCAAATCGAAAACAAAAACTCTTTTATTATGTAATCCGTAAAGATGCATTTTCTCTCTAAAGGCACGTCCAATGAGATGGCGGCGAGTCAGGATCGTCATCTTCATCCTTGCGACACCGACTCAGAAAACAAACTGATTCTGCATCTAAATCTCCTTACTGTTTTCCCCTGAAGCATTTATGGTAATTACTTTTGCTGGGGCTTTGCAGCACGCTTTAGCCTATTGCGTGTGCATTTTTTGCACATGACCATGACCAGTTGACTCGACTGTTTGCGTGGTAATCAAATCAAAACTCTTCCAAAATGCAGCTTTTCCCGAAGCATTGGGAACTTTTAGTAATTCCCCACTTCTCCCTGATGCTCTGCATGGTCAACTGTCACCTGTATGCTAATGTGTGCATATATGTTTTGCGTATTGCATCTAATATTTATTAATATAATCAATATAACAATATTTCATACAGTAGCCTAAGTGTGTTCTGCGCGTATATGGGCACAATAAAAGGAGTGAAGCTAAATGAGCCCGAGTCCGACCCGAGCTCAATCTGTAAATGAGCCCGAGCCCGGCCCGAATGGACTCAGCGTGTCGGATCCCGACGGGCTTGCAGACCTCTACTCCAGGGGGATAAAAAAGGCCTTCTATCCATATTTAAAACAGTGTAAACATTCATTTCTAGCTTCCGCTAATTGTCATACACACGTTCACAAGAGAGTGGCGTTCCATTGGATGACGTAGTCGTAGGATAGGTGTAGCTTAAACTCTGGTGAGAATATGCTAGTTTTGTGAGAACCAAGTTTGGTTTACAGCAAAGGAAAAACAGTCTCCTCTTAGCTTATATTGAAATCCTCCAACATTTTTTCTTTACAAATACTCGTTTTGTACTTCATTTGTTCTTCTATTTGTTCACTTCTGCATTCGTCATTTCTCACCGGAGCTTCCGCTATGCCTACGTCCTACGTCATCCGCTGGAACACCACTCTCGCATGAACAGACCTACAACAGTTAGCGGAAGCTAGATATTATGCTTTATACCATTTTAAATATGGATATTTTTTTACACAAATGTGTTGCTTCACTTCAGAATGCCTTTATTAACCTCCTCTGCTCCTGTGTGCACTTTTTATGATGGTGACCACTTTTTTTGTGCTTCAAATCTCAACCACATCACAGCCCTTATAGATTAGAAGAACAGGAGCTTTTCATACAAGGATTGTATTCGTCTGAAAGAAGAAAGTCATATACACCTAGGATGGCTTGAGTGTAAGTAAATAGGGTAATTTTTTTATTTATTTATTTTTTTGGGGGAACTATCCTTTAAGTATACACTTCCCACCAAGAATGAACCTAAGTAATAATTATATTTGTCCCACAAACCAACCGACAGCTCAAGCTCTGTAAATCAGTGTGGATTATGATTATCGTACATTAGCTGGAAAAACACATTCTGAAATGATTCCAACACATTGTTCCTCTGTTTTTTTGTTATCATTATAACGGTTGTGTGGACTTCCCTATTCTCATACAAGTTGAATGATTATTTAAACTTTATAGTTTTAATTATCATTAGGGCCAGCTCACACCAAAAACGATAACTATATAGACATCCACAACAGAGCTACAGTTTCGTCATCTGCTGTTTTAAATGCTCAAACTCTTTAAAGTCAGGTGGATTCTGATTGGCTCTCTTTATGGTTCTTCAGCTGGAAAAAAATCACACTGAAAGTGATTCCAACCATATGGTTCCTCTATACATGTCAGTATCGTTTAAGCTGTGGAAATGTACTGCACATTGCATTAGAATGATTATTAAAACTTTATCATTATCATCTGCCTTTCAGTATTTGTAGCAGTGATCTATCATAGGCTACAGCTTTTTTTTCCCTGGGTGTGGCACTCTGAAATATTTCACAAACAGTTTTAATGCCACTAGCGACTGCCTTCGCTTTTTTTGGTTCGAGTTCTCCTATGGTTTTTATGGTTTTATATTCAGTAGCTGCTTTTGAGGCTTATTGTAACCAGACCTTCTATTAGAAGGTCTCACAGGAAACTGGATGTCTATTAGATTAATGGAAAGTTTTGCTCTTAGGCAATAACACCCTCTTTTCTCTCTAAACCGGTTTTTACAGTCCAAAATACCTCAGCAGTCCACTGCCACTGTGATTTGTGTGTGTATGTGTGTGTTGGCTCTCAGTGTTATTGTGAGCTCCCTTAACTGTGCTTTCGAGAAAGAAACAATCCGTAGTGAAACTATTTTACAGGAGGAAACTTTGCCCACAAAGCCCAGAATATCTTTGCACACTGGGCTATTTTAACTGTGTCTCAGAGTGCAGGCACAGGTTGTTTTCCTGAAAGTCCAGCTGAGCTCAGGTTTACTTGTGGACACTGGCCTCCAGCGTGCACCTTTTTTTTTGCTGATGCCTGCCTAAAGACAGTCTTCTTTATCATGTGCCCTTTTTCAGCCCTCAACGGCACTGAAGGAGGGAGTGTGTTTCATATCTTGTTGAAATGCCTTTGGTCATATTTCAGAGGAATCTCTCTCTGCTGGAACCATGAAATTATTCACCTAGCCCCTGCGGTGAGTTGCTTGCAGTGTGTGTGTGTGTGTGTGTGTGTGCAAGGGCATTAGCGAAAGAGATTTTTATGACCTCAGGGCGTTTCTCCTTATGAATTAATCTATGTTTATGTCAATGAGGCAATTTTTGTCTCCAGCAAGAAAAATATGCTAGTTAGAGGCCAACTGCTTCCTTCTGAACGATCAAACTTGTCATGCCACCACGTCTGCTGTCTGCCCACTTATGCTGGGAATGTGTTGTTGGAGTCTGGAAAAATGACGGGGGAGTTGGTCGTCATGACGGGAGAGGCTGAGAAAGCCGCTCTGATGTCTCAAGGACGTGACAGCGGATCTGATGAAAGTGAGTTTGCCAAATGTCTTAACTGGCGATTTGCTAGCTCCAGGACAGATGTCTAAGCCATTGAAGCTAATGATTTAAGACGTGATTTTAATAGAAGTGGTAATGACATTAATCAAAGAGATGCTTTTGGTTCAGCAGAAATGTGCAGTGATGATAGTGCAATGTTAAAAGACTGAACATTTCTGCAAGGAGGGGGCCACCAGCTGCAAGGAATGGAAGATGCAACTCAGTGCACCATTTTGACTGTTTTTTGAACACGGCATTCACAAGCAATTTTATTTCTGTTTTATTAACTTATGTTTCCATTAAATAATGTTCAATAATAAAATATTGTATCATATAGATATATAGATATATTTATATCCAAAATAAATTTGTTTGTTTCATAGTATATGTGTGTGTGTTTATTTATTATGTATATATAAATACACTTTTTAAAAGTAATGCATTACAATATTGTTGCTCCCTAAAAAAGTAACTAATTACTTACTTAGTTACTTTTTATGGAAAGTAATGCGTTACGTTACTTTTGCGTTACTTTTTAAATCTCGGCAGGGCTTGCTTGTTTGGTTTTAATATAAAAAGTTCTATTTTTGGCAAATATAAAAGCCCTTTCACCACAAAAGCCTCACGCTGAAGGAAATGTAAATTCACGTCTATACAGTAGAACGCAGGAGAAGGTTCAACACTCTTCATCAATACAATAAAAGAACAAATGTTAGTTTGTTAGTCGTGATTAATTTTTGCTATTAGTATGGTTAATTGGTCATCGAAGGTCAGCTCCCAGACACTGGTTATTAGAATGGGATTAAATACATAAAGGATATTTGTATTATTTAACATATTTAATTATTGCAGGTTCGCATCATATTCTGAGTTGTTTTTATTAATTGTATTATTTTTGAGGAAAACAATGTTTTTCTTTTTTTTGTGAGAGAGATTAATTAATGCATGTTCACATTTAGTCTAAAACTAAAGTAACATCTTACTCCCGATATCTCTCAACAAGGGGACAGGAGAGCTTTCAAACAATAATCTTGGTTTTATTCTTCCTATTGTGAACTCATGCATGTGAAACCCCCGTCGCCGATCCATCGTGCATGCGAACACAGCAGCACTATATAATATATATTATAATTTTGCAGTAATTGTTATGCTGATGTTGTGGCTGGTCAAGTAAATGTTTGTGCTTGTTTCTGTATGAAATAATTTGTTCATATATATATTAAAATACTGATATTCTGGTCTATAACTCCTCCCCGAACTTCCCTCTGCCCTGTATCTTGGTCTCTCATTGGCTGTAGGCCATCGCCAATGTAGTTTTCAGTCAGAAATCATTTCACACAGCGTGATTGTGAATCGCAGACAGCTCCAGAAATGTAGCATGCCAAATATTTCACGGGTGTCGGCAATGCATCGGCGATTCCCTCAGATCGTGTCTTTGATCATTCACACTGCGTGATTGTCACTCGAGTGAACGAGCACCGATTTGCCTCCGATTTCAGGCATTTGTCGGCGATTTCACAAAACCTGTCGGCGAGTGAAAAATCGGGCTAAAATCGTGCAGTGTGAACTCGGCATTAGTGTGGACTCAAAGGAGGACCACAGAGCCGAGTGCAACATTTGGGACAGGGCCAAGGAAAGTCATTTCTGAGGCGGAGCAAGTTATTAAATTTTGATGAAAGATTATGAAAATGATATGCACTGATGAATCATGCAAAATAAGATCAAAAATGTGTATTAAGAATGCAAATAGAGTCCATTTTGATTTCAGATTGACTTAAAGACTCAATTAATACCAGCGTTTTCATTAATACTTAATAGATCTCTGCTTTTTGTCTGTGACCCTGGCTGGATTAATGTCTTGGCTATTGCTTACGGAGGCTGTTTTCCTCTCAGTTGGTAATAAATGTTACTGTTGTTGTTTGATGTGAATGGACAGGGATTAGTTATTTCCAGCACAGGGAGGGGTTACGCTATTTTACAGATATCCAAAAGAGATTGGACGTTTGCGTTTTAGCCTATTAGTGACTGTATGGCATTTGTTCCATATAACTTCTCACTGTCACTGTGGATGTTTTTAAATTTATATATGGCATGGACATTTTGTGAGTGAGCTCCATTAATATCATCCCTGTGTGCCAGCACTGTTTCCTCTGTTTTCTCCTGTATTTCTGCCGAAAGAATGAACAGCAGCATGGTGGTGATGAGCTCCACTCCCTTGTGTGTGTCAGTGGAGATGCTGGGAACCCTGTGACCCAGATCATCCCTCCACACAGGCCCACTGTAATTTAACACCAGCCCCATCTCCCCCCTCCTCTCCTCTGCCAACCCTCACTGGGCCTAATGATCTGACACAGACACCTGTGTGTCTCTGCGTTGCTTTTATTTCTTTCTCTCTCCCGCCTCTCCTCCCCCCGCATCTCTTTCATCATTCCTCTCCCTCTGTCTGTTTGACAGCCTCAGTGATACTAAAGGGGGTGAACTAGCCAGAAAACTAAGAGAAAGAAAAAGTGAGCTCAAACACGTTCACATGTTGTGCAGGTTGAAGACACGTGGTCTGTATAATAAATACTTAAGAAAGCTGTAACACATATCCTACACATATGACCTAACAGGTTTCCTGAGAATGAGCTTTTTCGTGGCAGGATACAAGAAGTTTCCAGTGATACGCAATTTGTCCTTCCACGCATACAGTCTATGCGCAGAACGCGAAAACACTGTGAAGCAGCTACAGCCAATCAAAACATATTTTATCTTTAATGTTATATGTGGGAGTTTGAGTCAGCATGATGCTCTAGTAATAGTGTGCATTAGAGCTCACGTTTTACAGTGGCATCGGTTCCTGATTGATTATTCTTCAAAGCGGAAGTAAGCCTATGGGCGAGACTTCCGGTGAGAAAAACCACAACATCCCGTAAACGGTAAAACTGTTTGCACTACAAACCAGTGTGTTCATAATTAAGATAAGACATTAAAATAACATGGCAAGACACACCAATTTTCAATATCAAGCAGCAAAACCAGTTGTTTTGTACAGCTAAAAATAGCTAGACGCCAATGAGACCGTACCCCAGTAAATTTACAAATGGCCGCGCCCGCTCTTACGGGAAAAATAAGGTGCATAGGGTTTTCGAAAAGTCTTCATTAAATCATAAGCAGTGGTGCACATAACTGATGCGCATGCGTGAACAAAATAATTCATGAATTCATCTTTTCTGTTTCTTATAGCAGTTTTGTATTGTTTGTAGTGTGATCAAACAATACAATGATAGTTAAGGAAGTAACACGTAACATTTTAATTAAATTTTGCTAAAATGAACGAAATGACTCGAAAAAACATTAGTTCATTTTGCTGAACGAAAGTTTCAAAGGTCAGAGTCGGTAAAATGATCCAAACGTCCCATCACTAGTAGATTTTAGGCTTGAAAATGATGAAAATTCATGTAAAAAGAAAAAAGATAGGGGTGTGACGAGATCTCGTGGCACAAGATCTCGCATGATCCGATGTGTCTTGCGAGATCTGACTGGTCTCGCGAGAACATGACGATATCCTCGCAAAACCTTTCAGATATATTTGCATTACACTGGCTTGTTCACCAGTGGTGGACGTGGTATGTAAGATATTTTATGTTCACAACAGGCAAGTGGCCGCATGAATAGCGGGAATATTACGCAGTGTAGTCTTTATCCAGTCATTAAAATAGAATTCACAGTTTAACGCGGAATATCACGGAATTTGTCAAATTTTGAATTAATTAATCAAAAGTATAGGTCATTACACTTAAATCAAATCACGACATGGACTAGTATCTGTAAATATTAAACCAGTATCTGTAAATATTAACCCGCAAAAGTCGATTTAAATATGAATCCTACATGTTCTGCATGTCTCTGTTAGTGAATGGTGCGGACTCGCGGTTTCATTTACTACACACACACTGAAGCCGGCCTGACACTCGCGGTGATTCAGCGTCTTCCTTCTCACTAATGAGGACATAAATACATCTCCAGAACTGCTCTGAGAGTCACTTCATGATCATTTAACAGTTTCATTTGAGTAAAACTATCGTCATATCATATACACAAACTGTACAGGTATCACCCCCCCCCCAACCTGTCAAAATAAAAGTCCGGTTTGATTTAAAGACATTGTGTCTATAACTATTTTTCAGTAGAATGTACATTGCCTACTACTACTACTAAAATGAAACAAACATTATTTTTTAAAGGAATAATCACACAAACATTTCTTCCATGTTTTAATTTTAATAGTAAATCCCCTTTGTTTGCCAAAAAAAATCTTGTTTGCTTTTATGCCTTCATTTGATAACCAGAAGAAAAAAAAAAAAAAAAAATCACAAGGCTACTTTAAAATTAATGAATTAAGTTGTTTTATGCATTGAAATAATTAGACATGCTAAAACACAGAATTTGGTAAAAATAAAACTGAATTTGAGAAAAAAATAAAACATTTCATAGACATGTAATTTTTTATTAAATTTTGTAAATCAGTACATTTAATTAATTAGACATGCTTTTTAATTAATATAATTTAATTTAACTATTAAAAAGGAGTCAATAAAAATTAAAACGGAAAAAAACAGAATCCAGAAAAATTCAAACGGAATTTAGGAACCTATTTAGGCCCTAACTATCCCTCAGCCTTGCCGCGCCCCCCAGTTTGGGAACCACTGCTTTCTTTTAAATGGATACATTAATCGTGTTTATTATATATTTTTTATTAAAGTGGAAATCAGTTTAATAATGTAAACTTGAATGACTGCTTCACTTCCACTTTAAAGGATATTTGTGTTGTTTATTATTTATAATTTTTATGATATTTATAATTTTGTGCAGTACTTGCCTGTCAGTTAGTTTGTCGCAAACATTTTAGCAATGTTTACATGTTATTACTTGCATACAATGTTTCAATGAGTGTTTATTTCCTAAAGTCCAAGTGTTATTTCAAAAATGCACCTCATTTTTTTTGCACTTTGTGTTTTTTTTCAGTTGAATAAAGACTATTTTTCCCTATAAATTTTCATCAGTGCATTATTTAAATAAAGTCTAAAAGCCGTCTCGTTCTCGTGCACCCCTTCGTGTCTCGTCCTCGTTCGTCTCGGGGGATAAGTGGTCTCGCCACCCTAAAGAAAAGAAAAAGAAAATGTGAATGTAAATATAGCATTGTATTTTTTAAAGTGTACTAAAAATAAGTGTATTTTAATACACCCCTTTTTAAAAAAAAATATATATAAATAGTAACATCAACAACTTTATGATTATTTGGTTATCATTTTTTTATTTTACTATTATAATTATTTTATTTTTTTTATAGTTATATTTAATGGGTTACTTACACCGTGTGCAGTTTGAGCACCAAAATCTTCAGGTTGAAAGACTTATGTGCACCCCTTAGCCAAGAACCAAGACAAATATTGCAAACTTTTATTTGAAGCTAAAAAATATTTGAAAATCCCATGAACCATTGCAAGTGACATAGGCCTAAATGAATGAAAAATGCTAGATAAATGTAAAACTGTTCATTTAAAGTTGTTTATTATATCTATTGAAGCTTATATCTATTATATCTTAAAATATTTTGACAGCATAACGAGACCGACTCAATTACGTACGTCATGGTGTTTCATGGGAGTGAGCAATCCCTCCAAGATCTTTTGCATGATTTGATCACCACAAATTTCTGATTGGTGGAATTTTCTGTACAGCATCATGGGTAATGTAGATTTCCACCGCAAATTTAGCAGTTAAGCATGATTATTTTTAAAATAATTTGAAATAACGCAAACAGATGGCTTCGTCAGAAGCATATGCAATCTTTTATTGTCAATAAAGTCTATTGTAAAATATCCATATGGAGGAAATTACATTTTACTTTTGGAACCTGACTGTTGCGCTCTATAAAAATAATGCTGAGGACAAATAAAATATACATAGTTGCTGGTAGCCACTGACTTTCATAGTATGGGAAAAACAAATACTAGAAGTCAATGGCTACCAGCAACTGTTTGGTTCCCAGCTCCCTTCAAAATATCTTCTTTTGTGTTCAACAGAAGAAAGAAATTCGTACAGTTTTGGAACAACATCGAGGGTGAGTAAATGATGACAACTTTTAATTTTTGGGGTGAACTACTACCCTTTTAAGTCAAAAACAGTTCAACTTTTCAAAGCAGTAGCACATCTTCAGACCTCTGCTTTCGATCCGTTTCCGCTGCATCTAGCTGTTTTTGAATGAGAGAACGCGTTCTGTGTGAACGGCTCCTAAGGCCTCGGGGTGGTTCTATTCATGCAGCAGCTGCAAAACAGCTGCCCGATTCCCATCAAAATACACAGTAAAAAAAGGAACAAGAAATTTACTGTGCTAACTCCTCCCCCTCACCCCACACACACATTCACACGCTTATGTATGGTGGCACGCGGTCAGGAAAAACAGCTATCGACCCTCTTAGACCGCAAATCCAGAACAGCGTACAGACCTAAAGAACATTCCATGTGTTTCCAGAATGATAACGCTGTCATTAGGTGCACATCTGAATCTGCCGAGATGATCCCAATGATCTACCGTACCGTGTCCCATGTGGAAAAGCTTGACTGCTCTGAGCAGGAAGAAGAGATCTGTGTGGGTGTTGGGCCTTTTGTGTCTAGCTGAGGTGCATAATTATGTCTCCTTCACTGCACCCCTCTGACAGCCAGTATTTTAATGGCACTGAATAACAGAGGTGCTACTGCCTGAACTGACGATTAAACCGCTGTGAGTGTTTGACTCTGTGAGTGTGCTGATAAGGCCATGCAACAAATCTCTGTCAACAAATCCATAATATATATGGATACAGATAGAGATATAAATAGATAGTAATACACTGAAATGTATGATCATTTCATACATTTAGAGGTGTTACAGGCAATCTGTTTTAGAAACTACAAAGGAATGAACCCAAGTCTTTCACTGACGAGATAATATCTGAGTGTGTTTAAATCTAGCACGGTCAGAATAGAAATGAATGAAGCCAAATGAGAAGACTATATCCCATCAAGGAGATAAAAATCAATGTTGCCCTTTTATTTGTGCAACTTTAAAGGCACATTCAAGTCCCTCTGTGTTGCTATGGTTACGTAGACTGCAGGATGTTATTGCAAGAAAGCTGGTTTGAGCCATCCTGATCTTAGATAAGGTGTGATCGACCACTAATCCAACCCTGGACTACTGCATTTCTGTCATAGGAACGCAGATGCTGAGGAGCACAGGCATGTGGTCTAGTGTGGTTTAAGTTATGGGAAATATCAATGTCAGCCTGTCATTATAGCAAAATGGGTGATCAGGACCAATAATGCGAGTTTTTCAATGTTTATTTTGTGATAATGATAGTACATTATTCCAATAGCTACATTAAATAAATTCACTGTCAGTGAATAAGTTATATACAGTAGGCTATAGATAGATATATAGATCATTTTAGATTAGTTAGTAGTTATTTGTAGATGGCCACAAAAAAAACTTTTTTTTGACCCAAGGAAATATAGTAATTATCAAGATAATTCAATATTCAAGCCATGAGAGCCACACTGGTAACCCTTTTTGTTTATTTTATTATTTTACTTTATTTATTTTTATTTTAAATGAACAATTTTGAACACTAGACATATTATTGTATTCTAAAACTAGAAACTATTCATTATTGAATTACTTTGAACTTTTAAATGGAATTTGAATTATTATTAATTAAAATATTAAAAGAGGATTGTAAAAACTGTCAGAATTAATGAATAAAATAAGTAAGTTAAATTAAATAAAGAAAGAGAAATAATAATATAACTAAAATCATCTAATTGAAATAATACAAAACATTTGAGTAGCATTTATTACTGCATTGTACAGGAAAAATCTCCATTACAGATGGCAAGAGTGCCGCCGTATGATCGCCCGGAGCTTCAACAAATACCCAGATTTTACATTGGATTGGAGTATTATTGGAGAAAATAAGCTCTGTGGCCAACAAAGGTTTATGATTCTTACACATTTTGTTTACAAATGAACATGACTAATACATTTTGAAGCCTAAAAACAATCAGCAGTAAGAAAAAAAATACATGTAGGCTATAAACAAACTACACATGGTCGCATGAATTCAGCGTTGCCACCATCATGTTTCCAACAACTCTTTCAGTACTTATTTAAAAAACGAAAACAATTTCACTAAATATTTGAAATCGAATAGTTTGCAAGAGTGAACTAGTGAACTAGTGAGTATGAGTTTACCTGTTCACCATAATGACATTTAATGTCCCTAACCACCTCTGCACTCCCATTTAGCCACTTAGCAACCACGTATTTCAAAACAAGTAAAAGCTTTTAACAAATCACAGGCGTATTTACTGACATATTTTGTGTTGTGGAATAAAAAATAAAAATATATCTTGAGCTTGTGTTAAAGGGGTCAAATGATGTTGCTAAAAAAAAAAAAAATTGTGTATTTGGTGTAATGAAATGCGTTTATGCAGTTTAAGGTTAAAAAAAAAATTATTTTCCACATACTGTACACTATTCTTTCTTGTCTATGCCCCGCCTTTTTGAAACGCGACAAATTTTACAAAGCTCATCGGTCTGAAAGCGAGGTGTGCTCTGAGTGGCCAGTAATCAGGCGTTGTGATTGGACGAAAACATCAAAGGTGTGACAGAAATGTTACACACCTTACCAATTGTGCTGCCGTGTCCCGTCCATCCGCGTGAAACGGAAGTGCTGCGACTTTATTTCAGTGTGTGACGCATTTCCAGCTGAAAAACTGAATTTGAATATTGAATAGAGGGCATGGTTCATGTTGCGCTCTCTCTCTGTCTCTCAATCATAGGAAATCTAAAAAGTGGGAAGGGTGGTTTAAGGAGAATTATGCCAACCCCCCCCCACCCCCCCCCCCCCCCCCCCCCCTCCCCCCCCCCCCCCCCCGCCCCCCCCCCCCCCCCCCCCCCCCCCCCCCGCCGTCAAAACTGATGCTCAGAAAGGACTGCCATTTTTTTTTTCCAGAGCAGAAGTAAATGTTCAGATTTTGATTAAAGATTACGAAGACAAACCATTTTTTCCAGCGGATTAACTTGCACGGATTAATTGTTCACATCAAGGCTAGCAATGTGCGCTGGTAAAGTAAATAAAGTCAATTTTGATTTTATGCAGACTGGTGGGGGGACCATTATAAACGAGGCATTGTTGCATCCAGTGGGGACATAATGAAGGATTATAATGACTTATACTGTCTTTTACGCATTGCATTGCATCGCGCCGCATAAACAAAAAACCATGTCTGCATTTGTGATCGGAGAAATGACAAAAAAACAAGCCCTACTCTACACTGCTCAAAACTCGCGTTATAATCGTCAGTGGCAAATCCTTTATACATAAAAAACGTACTTACAGTCTGTGAGACAGAACAGCCGGCATTGTAGTATACTCTACCAGGATCAGGAAACAGTCCTCCATAAAATGTGCTGTACACATCTGGATATTTGGGTTAAACTTTTTTGGAACAGTGTTGTAAATACAACTTGAGCACTGCTTTCTAGTCGTGTCTTCTTTGGAAGGCCAAACAAAGTAGTTTGCTTTCACAACAAAACACAGCGCCTTCACGACATGGCAGCTACAGTGAGCGGCGGAACGGGCGGGCTTGCGGCAACCACATGTGACGACCCCGGGCTGGACTCCGCTTCGTCCACGGTGAAAGCCGATCCGGCGATCCACAGCGCAAAGTTGATGCATTTCCTCAGCAACCAGCACAGATCAGCTCCAGGCATGACGAAGTGGATATCGTCCTCTTTTTGAAGGCCAAACAAAGTAGTTTCGCTTTCACAACAAAACACACAGCGCCTTCACGACACAGCAGCGGCAACAACAATACTACAGCGAGAATAAAAGTTACGCCTTCTTTCTTTTGCGTGAACATTTGCGTTATGCAAATCTTTCCACATCGTGATGTAGACATTGGGGAGTGTTAGAACGAGCCGTTTTAGGTAGGCGTGGTTAACTCTTAACTTTTATAAAGAATATCTCTTTGGATTTGAGACTTTAGTCTTTGCAACTTTACAGATCTTCTTTATGCACCAAGAGCTTGTAACACTCCAAAGAGAAAGGAAAAATTTAAATCGCATCAAATGACCCCTTTATCCATTTAACCCAAAACCCATATAAAAAAAAAAACTCACTGACTTCAGTGATGGAACTGGAAGTGCTAAAATGCTAACTTGTTTCCAGGTTTCGGCCTACAAAAAAACATCCCTGCAGCACTATATGATTGTGCCTATCAGATTACAGTTACATATAACAAAGTAGATATAAAAACTAAACTCTAACTACCACAACTATTCTAAAACTAATTACAGCTAATTCGTTTTTAAATGTAACAAAAATGTAATTTATTTGAAATTCCAAAACTATACAATTTCTGACCAAACCTAAATATGACATACCTGAACTAAAAGGCTTGAATTTCACAAGCTCTTTGGATTACAGGCGCAACTGCGGTTTCTTTTGAAAGAAGACACTCGGAATGGCTTCGGATTTCATTTCTGCTTCTATCTGAAGTCAAATAAAATCAAAAGGAACCAAACAGACCAGCATAATGCTAATTACACCCCTTTCCCTGACATTTCGCTGTACTCCCCATGATAATCCATTCTCCCAGAACTTTAGCAATTTTATAAGACATGGTTAGAGCACGAGCAGATAAGGAATAGTGGATTCCAACAGCAATCTCGTCAATTTATTTTAATTCATATAATATATATATATATATTAATATATATATATATTGTATTACAAACCATTAGTCGAGGACTACTGGTTTAAAAGAAAGTCTTGCATTTTTTTAATTGATCTTTTAAACAGGAATACCTCATTTGATTGACAATATCGTCGTAAGCAGTATTAGCTTGCTATATATAAGCAGCACCTGTCAAGTCCTGATGTTGTGTAGGCCAGTAAACAACACTGCATACCTATCAGCCATGGTATTCATCCATTTATATACAAACCTTAAAGTTTTCCTTTTCAAACTGTGACATACACATAACATCTCCTCCTGAACCAGTTCATGATCATCAGAGAAAAATGACTTTCGCTTTTAGTGAGAACATTAGCTAGCAAGTTGTTACGCAGACGGAGACACACTGTCAATCTAATGCCATGGCCTTTTCACAGCGGCAGAATAAAACAGCGTGTGAGAGACGCAGCAGATCAATTGCTCTGACAAGTTCGCCCTTAATGGCTGTACAGATTACAGATGATTGACACTAGTATAACTACTCATCACACTTTAATTACAGGGCCTGAGATGGCATCACATCCACTGAAAGCTGTTGGAGGGCATGTTTCAATGCATTTACTTGTTTGTCTGCTGTAAGTAATTGTGATACCGCCTGCACTAAATGTCTAGACCAGTGGTTCCCAAACCTGTCCTGGAAGACCCCCTGCCCAGCACATTTTGTATGTCTCCCTAATCAAACACACCTGATCCAGATAATCAAGCTCTTCAGTAGAGGGACCGCAATAATAAATTGGGGTGTACGGATTAGGGAGACATACAAACTGTGCAGGGCAGTGGGTCCTTCAGGACAGGTTTGGGAACCACTGGTCTAGATCTATACAGCTAATAAAACAATGCAGAGGTATCAATTGTCAGGAAGTCCAGAAATAATCGATACATATGAATTCTTATTTATAATGTTGATTTGTATTTTTAATCCTTAATGAATTGGTGAATCAGCAAACTTTAAAACAATCTTTGTTTTAATACACTGTTTTAAAAAAAAAGTGGTAAATAAATATAGCAAACGATATTCACAAGAAACCACTTTACTTCAGAATGTCCAGTTTAATTCAATGTGCAACTTATGGAATAATTATGAAAAATAAAAATATAATATAATATTGTGACTTATCTCGTAATTCAGATTTTATTTTTCCTGTTCTGTTTATATCTAACAATTCTTTGTTTTCTCACAATATAACTCACAATTCTGAGAAGAAAAGAGGGAATTGTGTGATAAAAACTTGCCATTGCAAGAAAAATAAAAGTTTAGGAAATTGACAAAGGTCGCGAGTATGTTTTTTTTTCGTATCAGGAAAACAATCAAACAAACAAAAACAATGAGATGTGAAGTCAGAACTGCAATAAAAAAAGTGAGTTTATGGCTCACACATTTTATATAAGAGTTTATATCTTGTGATTCTGAGCATTTCTCAAAATTGTGAGAAGGAAAGTCTGAATTGTGAGATAAAAGGTCACAATTACCTAATTACCTTTATTTATTTATTTAATTGATTGACTGTCCATCTTTTGTTGCTTAGTTACTCGCTAATTCTTTGTAATTAAATATGAAATTTACTAGGGAATTTCTGAGTGAAATCTTTTCTACCGTTATACCAGTATATATGTTTTTTTTGTTGTTTTTTTACAACTTACACGCTTCACAGTATGATTTTGTCAAAACGCTCTATTCTTCCATTTAAAATACCACACTGCATTCTTGCATTTTTATATTCATTTTAACTTACCTTGTATTGAATCCAGAATATCCATTTAATTAGAATAAACCGCATACTGATGATTAAGACAACAGCAGTCACTGAGGCACACGATATTAGTCGCAGTGGCAAAGCTGTGCTTGTGTTAACTAATAAGCAACAGATATAAATACACTTGAGAAGTTGTTGCATCTGTGAAGTTTTCCAGATATTTTTTTTTTCTTCCGTGCTTGCTGTGGAGGATGCAGATGAAAAAGACAAGCGGATGTGTTTTGTACGCCTGTTGAATCTCTGAAGAATGCAGCCACACACCTGCAACTCGATTGCACCCTGAAATAAAAGAAGCACAGCTAGAATTAAAGTTATATTAGGGTTCCATATGAAGTGCCATTGCTTTATGGAAAAAATAGTGCCAAGAGACAGATGGAACAACACTTTGGTTGGACTGAGAAATCATGTGCTTGTGTTTTGAGCATAGCAGATGGTGCATTGTGGGTAAAATGCAGCAAAAACGAAAGGCGTTAGAGGTTGTAGAAACATTGATAAACAAGTGGGTTCTTTAGCGATTTTAAATCAATGGGGCTCTTTGGTATAATGTCTATTTGGAGTGTGTGATTGCTGCACTTGTTAAATTTCATGGCAAATCTGCTATTTATTTTGTGTCTGGTTTCCTATTTAAATTGCATCCCT
>JADLZN010007914.1:0-16568 GCA_018155175.1 Sinocyclocheilus anophthalmus
TGTAGCACCTTTGTTAAAGCCAGAGCCATTGAAAAACAGAGTTGCCGCAGCTTTTATCTCGTCGATTTATATCGCGTGACCATAGAGCTCTCCAAGTAGAACCAACGTTGCCAAATACAGTGGGATGTGCTTACTTATATGTTTCCACTTTTCAGTAAATAATAGTTTTGTATTTTTTGTTTAGTGGCCATAATATGTATTACTATTGAGGTACCATATTGTGCAAATAGTAGGTCCGTTGTGACCTTAGATATATTAAAAATCAGTGTATTTTCAGTTAAACTAGAGAAAAGGTTTTTAATTCCAATGCAAAGAGGCATTCAGAGTCACTTTGGTGGTCAGAAAAAAGATGAAATCTTTTCTTGTCGCCATGGTTTACCCACTATTCCTCTTTTGCGCTTTACTAATATTCTAGAATTGCATGTCTACTTGCTTAGTTTTTTAGTTCTTCATTTTAATAATATTTGACCTTGATTAACCCTAAGTCAACGCTCCCTTTTGAATTAATATTTCATAATTACTCACAATGCATGCAAGCAATACTGGGGGGGTGGAATTAACCCAGTTAAAAAATGGGCGAAAGGGCATTCAACAAAAGATTTGTATCCCCTTATATGTAAACATATGAACTGATATTGAATCGAGATCGAAATCCAAGCTGAACTTAAAAGTCCCTGTGTCACAGAACGTGGTTAGCGCGAGAATCAGACTGAACTCACAGGCGTGGTGTTTGCGCGCAGACAGCCGCGACAGCAGCTCCTCCTTCAGTTTAGCCGGCAGCAGCGACTCCTCGTCTCCCATCTGAAATCACATCATCATTAAGGGGAACTCGGGATTACGTAATCAAATTAAGTACCTGAGATAAGATTATATTACATTTTAAAATGCTCAATCAGATTACAGTTACTTATTTCTATATTACATATTTCGCACAATGTCAGTAATTTATTCATGATTTTTTTTTCTTGTAAATTATCCTCTCTAAAATCCTACTGTGTGTCATACCATTTCTATTTTTAGTGTTTATGATTTAATGAATTATTAGCTTTTGTGTGTGTGTGGATTGGATGGAGTGCGGGCGTGAGGTAGTGGTGTTGTGTGTGTTGAGTGAGTGAGTGTTGTGTGTGTGGAGTGAGTGAGTGAGTGAGTGAGTTGTGTGTGGTGTGGTGTGTGTCTGGTGTTAGGTGTGTTTGAGTGATTTGTGGTGTTGGGTCCTGGGGTGTGTGTGATTGAGTTCGTGGATGATGCTTGTGTTTGGTGTGTCTGTGTTGTTGAGTGATGAATGCTTGCGTGTGTGTTTGTGTGTGTGAGTGAGTGACGTGAGTAGAGTGGTGGTGTGTGTGTGTGAGTGCGTAGACGTTCGTGCGTGCGTGGTGAGTGTGTGATGTGTAGTGTTGTGTAGAGTGCGGCATTGCTTGTGATGCGTGTGTGTTTGGTTTTGCGCTGTGTTTTGAGTGCTTGTGGTGTGTGTGTCCGCTGGTGTGTGTGTTGAGTGAGTGAGTCGAGTGAGTGAGTTGCTTGGGTGTGTGTGTGGGTGTGTGTGGTGTGTGTGTGGTTTTTGAGTTCTCTTGTTGTGTGTGTCTGTGTGTGTGTGCTTGAGGCGTGCGTGCTGCTGAGTGTGTGGGTGTGTGTAAGTGAGTGCGGGGTGCCTAGCGTGCGTTTTGTTACTGCGTTCGCGTGCTTGCGTGCGTGCTGTGTGTTGTGGTGTGTGTCGTGTGCTTGCGTGGCGTGCGTGCTCGCTGCGTGTGTGTGTGGGTGTGTGCCGTGCGTGCGTCGCTGCGTGAGTGCGTGCGTGTGTGTGTGTGTGCGTGTGTGTTTGCGTGTGTGTGTGTGTGTGTTGGTGTGCGTGCGTGGCGTCGTGCTGCCTGCGTGCGTGATGTGTTTTGTGTGTTGGTAGCGATGCGTCGCGTGCTTGCGTGCGTGTGTGTGTGTTATGCGTGCGTGCGTGCATGCGTGGTGGTGCTGGTGTGTGTGCGTCCGTGCGTGCGTGTAGTGCTGTGTGTGTGTGTCGCGTGTGTTTGGGGCGTGCTTGTGTGTCTGTGTGGGGGTGTGCGTGCGCTGTGGTGCGTAGCGTGCAGTGCGTGCGTGTGTGTTTTCCCTGTGTGTGTGTGTGGTGAGGTGTGCTTGGTCTTGTGTGGGTGTGTCCTGTGGTGTTTAGTTGTGAGTTCCTGCGTGCTTGCTGTGTGTGTGGTAAGTGATGCGGTGCGTGCGGTGTGCGTGCGTGCGTTAGTGCTGCGTGCGTGTGTGCGTGCGTCGTGTGTGTTGTGTGTGTTTGTGATGTGTGATTGTGTGCGCCGTGGCTGCGTGCGTGCCTGTTGTTGCTGCGTGCGTCTTGCCGTGTGTGTGTGTGTGGGTGTGTGTGCGCGTGTGTGCGTGTGTCTGTCTGTGCATGCGCGTGTGTGTGTGTGTGGCGTCGCTGCGTGCCGGCGTGCGTTTCGATGTGTGTGGTGCGTGCTGCGTGCTGCGTGCGTGCGGCTCGTGTCGTTTGTGTGCGTGCCGTGCAGTGCGTGTGTGCATGCGTTGCTGCGTCGCGTTGCGTGTGTTGATGTGTTTGTGTGCGATGCTTGGGTTGTGTGTGCGCTTGCGTGCGTGCGTGCGTGCCTGTGTTGCGTGCTGCGTCGTGAGGTGTTGCTTTTGTGTGTGTGCGCGTGGGTTGCGTGCTTGTGGTGTGTTTCCTGGGTGTGTGATGTGACGGTGCCTGCGCTTGCACTGCTTGCGAGGCGTGCGTGCGTGCTGCGTGTTGTGATAGTGTGTGGGCCTGCGCTGCGTGCAGTGCCGTGCGTGCGTGTTGTGCGTGCGTGCAGTGCGTGTGTGGTGTGTGTGTGGTGCGCGCCCTGCGTGCTTGCGTGCGTGCTATGCGTGCTTGCGTGTGTGTTGTGTGTTGCGTGCGTGTGCGTGCTGGTGCGTGCGTGTGTGCTGTGTGTTGTCCTGTGTGTGTGTGTGGTGTGTGTGCGTGTCTGTGCGTGTGTCTGTGCGTGTCTGTGTGTGTGTGGTTTGAGTGCTTGCGTGTGTGTGGGTTGTGTGTTGTGTGTGTGTGAGTGCTTGTGCGGTGTGTGTGTTAGTGAGTGGCCATGATGTGTGGTTTGAGGTGATTGGTGTGCTGTTTGTGTGTGTGTGAGTGTGTGGTGTGTGTGTGTGTGTGTTTTTTTGTTTGTGTGTGTGTGTGTGTGTCCTGTGTGTGTGTGTGTCCTGTGTGTGTGTGTGTGTGTGTTTTTGTGTGTGTGTGTGATGTGTGTGTGTGGTGTGTGTGTGTGTGTGTTTTTGTGTGTGTTTTTGTGTGTGTGTTTTTGTGTGTGTGTGGTGTGTGTGTGTGAGTGTGTGTGTGAGTGTGTGTGTTTTTGTGTGTGTGTGTGTGTGCGTGTTTTGTGTGTGTGTGTGCGTGTGCGTGCGTGAGTGTGTGTGCGTCTTGTGGCGTGCGTGTGGTGTGTGTGGTGACGTTGCGTGCGTGCGTTGGTGTGGTGTGTGTGTGTGTGCGTGCGTGTGCGGCGTGTGTGTGTGTGTGATGTGTGTGTGCGTGTGGTGCGTGTGTGTGTGTGTGTGTTGTGTGTTCGTTGCGTGTGTGGTGAGTGTGTGATTGTGTTTTGTGTTGTGTGTGTGTGTGTGTGTTTGTGTGTGTGCCTCCACCTCATGGTCCTGCCATTTCGTGCTTCTGCGCCCCCCAGCACGCAACGGTGGTCGCGCGGCGCCCCCGTCGCTCCGCCCCGTCGCCCTTGCTCTGACCGTGTGCTCCACACTCACTGAACCGCCGAGCATCTCCAGCGTGCAAGAACCGTGCGACAGATGTGCTTGACACACCCACACACACTTCCACACCCATTCCTCTAAAATTTACAATGTTTTCCGTTCATAAAGTTTTCTTATTTTTTTGATTCATTATACTTATTCACTACTATCACTGCATTCAAAAGCACTATCAATATTAATATTCATATAGTCTGATATTATGTACATGACTGTTTTTATTATGAAAGTTTCATACTTTAATAGTTATAAAATTATTTTATAATGTAAATATTACATAATTATTAAATATTATAAAATAAAAAAATCCATTATAAATAGCTTTTACTGTTATTTTTAATTATCAATATAATAATCATTTCAATATTTTCATCTGATAATAATATTTGCATAGTCATTATTCTTTTCAAACGATTTATTTAAAAATATCCTAATATGCATACTTCAAATTTAATCTTTTTAGTAAGTATAAATTGTCTGAGTGAATAATTATTTAAAACATGATAACATTAATAAATGCTTTCATAATATATATTATTTTTAATCATTCTAACCTAAATTTCTAAAGAATAAATAATTACATTACATTTTACAGTCAAATGATATTTTTTGGAATTCTTAATATTTTTAACATGAATAGTAACAGCATCATATTAATTATTCATAATATTAAATATTACATATGGTGGTTTGTTTTTTAAATATTTTTCTATGTTCTTTATATCGGTATTAAATCTTCTAATAGATATTTTTATTTAACATATATTGATTATGATAATCTAACTAAATGATAATTATTAAAGACACTATAAACGGATACATTTCCTTTAAAACATATTTTTTGTTTCTTTTAAGTTTGATGTTTTTCTTATCATTTCTAAACACTACGCATTTTAATTCATATTCTGTAATATATAATAAATAGTACCATATTCAACTATATTTTTAAACTATTATATTTTAACATTCTATTAGGAAATAATATAAAATGTTTTTCCCCCTTTTAAGTATTCCTTTTATCATTAATATATCTGAAATGGTACCTATCCATCTTTTTTTTTTTTTAATTTTTTATGTTAAACATTCTAATATGCATATGTGATGTTCAGTAACGATGAATGATTATGCCTGGTATAAATATGAATTAACGCCCCCCTCTGAAGTGCAGTAAATCTGCGCTGCACTCTGATTGGCTGCGCTGCTCACCTGAGCTCCTCAGAGATGAAGATGATCCGTCGCTCCGTGACGGTGGCGGCGAACACCATCAGCACCTCCTCATCGTTCAGGCAGCGGAAGAGCGTGTGGAAGTCCACGTGTTCGAGCCAGGACTCGGCCGGCCGCGTCAGACTGATGATCTGAGAGCAGAGGTGTTATCAGAGTCGTTAGCGTTCACACAGAATGAGAGCGACACACACCTCTGTGCTGGCGTCCGGGATGAAGCTGCTGATGCTGACGGTGTTTCCGGGCGAGGGCAGCGGCGCCTCCCGCAGGCTCTGCATGAACGGATAGATCATGGCTTTAGAGATCTGCCGCCGCTTCTCCACCTCGTCGAAGATCTGCACAAACACACATGAGTCAGCGCTGAGGAGTGTGTGTGTGTGTGTGAGAGCCTAAGAGTGTGTGAGAGTGTGCACGCAAGAGTGCGCGAGAGTGAGTGTGTGTGTGAGAGTGTGCAAGAGAGAGTGAGTGTGTGTGAGCCTAAGAGTGTTTTTGAGAAGGTGTTGATGAACTGTGCAGCAGAGTGTGCGTGAGAGAGAGAGTGTGTGTGTGAGCGTAAAGTATGTATGTAAGAGTGTGTGTGAGAGTGTGCATGCAAAGAGTGTGTGAGAGAGAGTGAGTGTGTGTGTGTGTGTTTGTGAGCGTAAAAGTATGTATGTAAGAGTGTGTGTGAGAGTGTGCTGCAAGAGTGTGTGTGAGAGTACGCCGTTTGTGTGGTGTGGTCCCGCAGAGTGCGGCGAGAGAGAGTGAGTGTGTTGTGTGTGTGTGTGTCGTAGCGTGACGAAAGTGTTTTTTTTTTTTTTTGGGGTAAAGGAGTGAAAGAGGGTGTGTGACTGTGCACGCAAGAGTGCGTGAGCATTGTGATTAGCGTAGTGTGTTGAAAGTAAGAGTGTGTGTGAGAGTGGGCACGCAGAGTGCGTGAGAGAGTGTGGAATTAGAGTGTGGCACCGCAAGAGTGCGCGAAAAGAGACGATGGTGTGTGTGTGTGTGTGAGAGAGTAAGAGTGTGTATGAGTGCACGCAAGAGTGCTGAGAGAGAGTGAGTGAGATGTGTGTGTGTGGGTGTGTGTGTGTGTGGTGAGCGACATGGTGTAAGGTCAAGAGTGTGTGTGAATGTGCACGCAAGAGTGCGTGAGATTGTGTGAGCGTAAGTGTGTGTGAAAGTAAGAGTGTGTGTGAGAGTGTGCACGCAAGATTGTGAATAGGTGTGTGACGTGGTGCACAATATGCGCGAGAGAGTGTGTGATGTGTGTGTGTGAAGAGTAAGAGTGATAGTGATGAGTGCACGCAAGAGTGGTGAGAGAGATTGCGTGAGTTGTGTGTGATGTGTTTAGAGTGTGTGTGATAGTGGCGTCGAGTGAGTGTGTGGCAGAGTACGATGTGTGTGAGAAACTTTTGTGTGCAGCAAAGAAGTGCTGATAGCCGTGGGAGGGTTTGTGTTCGCGTAACATTTGATGTATGTCGAGTGTGTTGAGTTTGCATGCACGAGTGTGTGATAGAGAGTGTGTGTGTGTGTGTGTGAGCGTAAAAGTATGTATGTAAGAGTGTGTGAGAGTGTACATGCAAGAGTGCGTGAGAGAGAGAGTGTGTGTCTTATTGTAAGAGTGTGTTGAGAGTAACGGTTGTGCGAGTGGGCATTCAAGAGTTAGTGTGGGTGTGTTTTGCGTAAGTGTGTGTGAAGATTCAGAGTGTGTGTGGGTGCATGCAAGAGTGCGCGATAGAGAGTGTGTTTGTGAGCTAGACTTATTATGTTAGAAGTGTTTGCGAGTTTACATGGCAAGAGTGCGTGAGATAGTTTGTGTGTTCATTAGTGTAAGGTTTGTGTGAGAGTATCTTGTTTGTGTGAGTGTGCATGCCATAGTGATTGTTTTGTGGTGTGTTGTTTGGAGCATAACAGTGTGTGTGATAGTGTGCACTCAAGAGTGGCGCGAGAGAGATTGTGTGTGGTGCGTAAGTATGTATTTAAGAGGGTTTGTGAGAGTAACATTTGTGTGTGTGCTGCAAGAGTGTGTGTGTGTGTGTGTGAGCGTAAAAGTATGTATGTAAGAGTGTGTGAGTGTGCATGCAAGAGTGCGCGAGAGAGAGTGTGTGTGAGCGTAAAAGTATGTATGTAAGAGTGTGTGAGAGTGTACATGCAAGAGTGCGTGAGAGAGAGAGTGTGTGTGGGCTTTGAGTAAGGAGTGTGTGTTAGAGTAAGCTTTTGGTGATGTGCATTACAAGAGTGGTGTGTGTTGTGTGAAAAAACCCCCCGTAGTGTTGTGTGAGATTAGAGTGTGTGTGAGAGTGCACGCAGGAGTCGCGCGAGAGCAAGAGTGTTTTGTTGAGCGTAAAAAGTATGTATTTAAGAGTGTGTGATGTGTGCATGCAAAGTGCCGCGAGATAAGTGGGTTGTGAGTGGTGTGGCAGAAGAGTGCTCGTGTGGAGTGTGCCCGCAAGATTGCGCGAGGAGATGTTGTGTGAGCGTAAATTATGTATTCAGAGTGTTGGGAGAGTAAGCGTTGTGTTAGTTTGGCATGCAATAGTGTGTGTGTGTGTGTGAGCGTAAAAGTATGTATGTAAGAGTGTGTGAGTGTGCATGCAAGAGTGCGCGAGAGAGAGTGTGTGTGTGAGCGTAAAGTATGTATGTAATAGTGTGGTGAGTGTGCATGCAAGAGTGCGCGAGAGAGAGTGTGTGTGGTGTGTTTGTGGTGGCAAAGAGGGTGTGTGAGAGTGGTTCACGCGATAGTGCGCAGAGAGATTGTTGTGTGTGCGCGTAAAGTATGTTATGTAGAGTGTGTGTGAGAGTAAGCGTTTGGTGAGTGTGGGCAGCAAGAGTGAGTGTTGTCTTTGTGTGGCGTAAGGTGTGTGTAGAGTATAGTGGTGTTTGAGAGTGCACAGAGTGCGCGGATGAGAGTGTGTGTGAGGTAAAGTTATGTATGTAGAGTGTGTGAGTTGCATGCAACGAGTGAGCCGAGAGAAGTGTGTGTGGTGAGTGGGGTGAGCATAAGATTGTGTGTGAGAGGGTGCACGCAAGATGGTGGGCGCTAGAGAGATGTTTGTGTGAGCGGAAGTAGTATGGTAAGAGTGGGTGTGAAGTAAGCGTTGTGTGAAGTGTGCATGCAAGAAGGAGTGTGTGTTTGTGTTAGCGTACGTTGGTTGAAGTAGATTTTTTGAGTGTGCATGCAAGAGTGCGCGAGAGAGAGTGTGTGTGAGCGTAAAAGTATGTATGTAAGAGTGTGTGTGAGAGTGTGCATGCAAGAGTGCGCAGAGAGAGTGTGTGTGTGTGTGTGTGAGAGTAAGAGTGTGTGTGAGAGTGTGCACGCAAGAGTGCGCGAGAGAGAGTGTGTGTGAGCGTAAAGTATGTATGTAAGAGTGTGTGTGAGAGTAAGCGTTTGTGTGAGTGTGCATGCAAGAGTGAGTGTGTGTGTGTGAGCGTAAGTGTGTGTGAGAGTAAGCGTTGTGTGTGAGTGTGCCACGCAAGAGTGGCGCTAGAGAGATTGTGTGTGAGCGTAAAAGTATGTATGTAAGAGGGTGTGAGAGTGTGCATGCAAGAGTGGCTGAGAGTGAGATGTTGTGTGTCTTTGGTGTAGATGTGTTGAGAGATAACGTGTTGTGTGAGTGTCATGCAAGAGTGAGTGTTTTTGTTTGTGAGCGTAAGTGTTTGTGAGAGTAAGAGTGTGTGTGAGAGGCCACGCAGATAGTTCGCGGAAGAGTGTGTGTGAGCCGTAAAGTATGTCATGTAAGAGTGGGTGTGATGAGTGTGCATGCAATAGTGCGATGACGAGAGAGCTGTGTGTTTCTTTGTTTAAGAGTGTGTGTGATAGTAAGCGTTTGTGTGGGAGTGTGCTGCAATCATGAGTGTGTTGGTGTGTGTGAGCGTAAGTGTGTGTGGCTATAATGTGTGGTGTGAGAGTGCCATGCATGGGCTGCCGATCGAGTTGTGTGTAGCGAAAATAGTATGTAAGAGTGTGTATATGTACATGCAAGGTGCGTGAGGAGAGTGGTGTGTGTCCGTCTTTGTTTAGAGTGGTTGAGGTAAGCGTTTTGGTGTGGTGTGCATGCAAAGTGATTGTGTGGGTTTGTGAGCGTAGTGTTGTTTGGAGTAAGATTGTTGGGTGAGAGTGTGCACGCAGAGTGCGCGATAGAGCGTGTGGTGTGTGAGCGTAAAGTATGTAATGGTAGAGTTTGTGATAGTGTACATTCAAGAGTGCGTGAGAGATAGTGGTGTGTCTTGGTGTAATAGTGTGTGTGAGAGTAAGCGTTTGGTGGAGTGTGCAGCGAGGAGTGTGTGTGTGGTGTGAAGCGTAATTTTTTTTAGATTAAGTGAGTGTGATATTGTGCACGCCAGAGTGCGTTGAGAGAGTGTGTAGTGAGCATAGTATGGACGAGGTGTGAGATTACATCAAGAGTGCGTGAGAGAGGAGTGTGTGTGGGCGTAAGTGTGTGTGAGAGAATATTTGTGTGTGCGAGTGCACGCAAGTGTGCCCCGAGGAGAGAGTGTTGGTGTGTGAGAGTGTGTGTGGTGAGAGTAAGATTTTGTGTGAGAGTGTTTCCGCAGAGTGCGCGAGAGAGTGAGTGTGTTGTGTGATAGTAGAGTGGGTATGAGAGTAATGCCGCAGAGTGCGTGATAGATTGTAGTGTGTGGTGAGCCGTAAGTTGTGTGAGAGGTAAGAGTTTGTGAGAGTGTGCCGCAAAGAGTGCGCGAGAGAGAGTAGAGTGTGTGAGAGTAATATTGTGATGATTATGCACAGTCAAGAGTTCTTGATGAGTGTGTGTGTGTGTGAGCGTAAAGTGTGTGTATAGTAAGGATTGTGTGAGAGTGTGCCGAAGAGTGCG
Organism: Sinocyclocheilus anophthalmus; assembly: GCA_018155175.1. NCBI lineage: Eukaryota > Metazoa > Chordata > Actinopteri > Cypriniformes > Cyprinidae > Sinocyclocheilus > Sinocyclocheilus anophthalmus. The sequence goes on from JADLZN010007914.1 coordinate 9,774, forward strand.
CGAGAGAGAGTGAGTGGTGTTGTGAGATTAAGATGTGTATGAGTCTGCACGCAGAGTTGCTGATAGAGTGTGTGTGTGGTGTGTGAGAGTAAGATGTAGGTGAGAGTGTGCACGCAAGCGTGCTCGAGAGGAGGGTGTGTTTGTGTGTGTGTGTGTTAATGTGCGAGTAAAGAGTGTGTTAGATATTATGCCGCAAGAGTGCGATGAGAGAGAGAGGTGTTTGTGTGTGTGTTGTGTGAGCGTAAGTGTGTGGGGAGAGTAAGAGTGTGTGAGATTGTGTCAACCGCGAAGAGAGCGTTAGAGAGATTGCGTGGAGTGTGTGTGTGTGTGTGTTGTGTGTGGAGAGAGAGTAAGAGTTAATTGAGTATGCACACAAGAGTGCGTGAGAGACGCAAAAACATCACAAGAGTGTGTGTAGCAAAAAGTGTGTTTATGTGAGACTGTGCACGCAGAGTGCATGAAGAGAGTGTGGTGTGTGTGCGTGTGCCCGAAGGCGCGAGAGAGTGAGTGTTTGTTAGAGTGGTTCATGTGAAGATGTGTTTGAGAGTGTGCGCCGAGTGATGTATGTGCATGTAGAGTGTGCTCAAGTGTGTGTGTGGTGGAGCGTAAGAAGGTGTGAGAGTGTGCGTGGGTGTGCGTGAAAGAGTGTGTCAATAGTGTGACAGAGAGGTGTGTGTGTGGGTGTGTGTGTGTGTGATGTGTGTGTTGTGTTTGTGTGTGTGTGTTGTGTGTCAAGTGCAAGCAAGAGTGTTCAACTCAAGAGTAGTAAGAAGAGTGAGTTGTGTGTGAGGGTGTGCGGCGCATTATTGTGCAATGAGAGTGAGTGTGTGTGGTGTGTGCAAGCAAGATGTACGCGCAAGAGTGGGGCGAGAGCTTGTGTGGTGCAAGAGTGTGGGAGTGGGGGGGGCGCGTGTTAAGAGTGTGCTCAGAGCTTTCGCGCAACGAGTGTAAGCGCGGCGAGTGTGTGTGCCATGTGTTGTTGTGTGTGTGTGTAAGAGTGTGCTTCAAGAGTGTACCGAGAGAATTGTGTGTGTTGTGTGGTGCATACGAGTGTCTGAGCATTGTGCTCGTGAGAGTGTTAAGTGTGTGTGTGTAAGAGTGTTCTCAAGGAGTGTGAGCGCAAGAAGGTTTTGTGAGAGAGAGAGTGTGCACGCAAGCAGTGTCGCACAAGAGTGTGCGAGGAAAGTGAGTGAGTTGTGTGTATGTGCTCAACATTGTGCACGCCAAGAGTAGTGAGAGAGTGATTTGTTTGTTAGAGTGTGGTGTGTGTGGTGTGTGTGATAGAGTGTGTGGTGTGAGAGTTAGTGGTGTGTGGTGTGTGTGTGTGTGTGTGTGGTTGTGAGAGAGTGTGTGGCCAAAGAGTGTTAGCGTAGAGAAGGAGAGATGTGGTGTGTGTCCTCACCTTTGAAAGAGTCCGACACGACCCGCGCGGCTGATGAAGCGTACGCCTCCGGACACGAGCGCCGCGTCCGGGAAACCGGCTACAACATTAAATGATAAAGTTTTCGTTAACACTTTTTCTTTATTTTTCAGTATGATCATCACTAAATATTATATTTAATACATAGATGTCAAATTTACAACATTTTACAAATCATTACAACTGTAATTTATTAAAAAAAAACTTTTTTTAATGTTTATAAATATTCTAACACTATTTCATAGTTATAATTATAATTATAGTAGTAATTAATATTATTTCGTATTTACTTTTTTTTTATTAATAATTAATAACGAATTTTATTATCCATGATAATTCTACTGATGAAAAATGTTGTCCTTACAAATAGTTCTGGGTCCATTTAAATATTGACTATTTAATAAAATAGTTTAAAAATGTGATCTTTCTACATGAAATAACATGAATATCACATTTTTTTCCCATTATACATATTTTTCTTATTTCATAATTTTCTTATTGGGTCAAACTTTTTCTAAACGCTGTATTGAAATAAAAAATAATGACCCAATAACTGTAAGTTATTTAATAAAACATATAAATATATTCAATATTCATAAACTTTAGCATTTGCACTATTCTGAAATATTTCATATCAAGTATAAACATTCGAATTAATAATTATAAAAAACATAGTTAACATTATTATTATAAATTTATGAAAATATTCTTTCATTATAACCTTTCAATCTTTTTTTTTTTAAATCATTATAATATACTAAAAACTTAGAATATTTATGTAGTAACTCTCGACATTTTTTAATTGTAATATTTGTAATTATATACTAAGAATAAATATCTAATTACAAACTTTATCTAAAAACACCTGACTAAAACATTGTAATTAATAAAAATTAATATCAATTTTTATTTGATCATTATAATTACTACATACTAATGGAATATTTAATGTATATTATATATCACATGGCACCATTTTATTTTTGAACTTAATAATTTAAAATATTCTCATTTTTCATATTTAGTAGTTATTAATTATTATAAAAATATAAATATTCTAAGTCTAGTTCTAGTCTAATAATTAATAATTAAGAATGTATGATTAACAGTATCACTATACAGTGATAAAAGTTTTTCATTATAAACATTTTCTTTACTTATACTACAAAATATTTAAAATAACAACATTACTCATTAAACTTTACACTGTATTACTATTATTCTCATTCTGAATACTGTGTGATGTGTGATCATGCTGAAGTTCACCAGCAGTCTCCTGCAGTATCCGTTCCTCCGGCTGCCATCTACTTCAGTCAGAACGAACGAGAACGTCTCGCTGCAGAGAGTCAACCAATCAATCATCAGCGTTACACCAACACACAGTCCTCTGATCTTCAACAGTAACACACACTGCTGCGCTGTCACTTTAAACACCGCAACACACTGTCAGAGCGCCAGAGATTCACTCAGATTCACTCAGAGAGTCACTCTGATTCACTCAGAGATTCACTCAGAGATTCACTCAGATTCACTCAGAGATTCACTCAGAGATTCACACAGAGTCAGCCAGAGATTCACTCAGAGAGTCACTCAGATTCACTCAGAGAGTCACTCAGAGATTCACTCAGAGATTCACTCAGATTCACTCAGAAAATCACTCAGATTCACTCAGAGAGTCACTCAGACTCACTCAGAGATTCACTCAGAGATTCACTCAGATTCACTCAGAGTCAGCCAGAGATTCACTCAGATTCACTCAGAGAGTCACTCTGAATCACTCAGAGATTCACTCAGAAGAGATTCACTCAGAGATTCACTCAGATTCACTCAGAGAGTCACTCAGAAGAGATTCACTCAGAGATTCACTCAGAGAGTCACTCAGAGAGTCACTCAGATTCACTCAGAGATTCACTCAGAGAGTCACTCAGAGATTCACTCAGAGAGTCACTCAGATTCACTCAGAGAGTCACTCAGATTCACTCAGAGAGTCACTCTGATTCACTCAGAGATTCACTCAGAGAGTCACTCAGAGAGTCACTCAGAGATTCACTCAGAGATTCACTCAGAGAGTCACTCAGAGATTCACTCAGAGAGTCACTCAGATTCACTCAGAGAGTCACTCAGAGATTCACTCAGATTCACTCAGAGATTCACTCAGATTAACTCAGATTCACTCAGAGTCAGCCAGAGATTCACTCAGATTCACTCAGAAAATCACTCAGATTCACTCAGAGAGTCACTCAGAAGAGATTCACTCAGATTCACTCAGAGATTCACTCAGATTCACTCAGAGATTCACTCAGATTCACTCAGAGATTCACTCAGATTCACTCAGAGAGTCACTCAGATTCACTCAGAGATTCACTCAGAGATTCACTCAGAGAGTCACTCAGAAGAGATTCACTCAGATTCACTCAGAGAGTCACTCTGATTCACTCAGAGATTCACTCAGAGAGTCACTCAGAAGAGATTCACTCAGATTCACTCAGAGAGTCACTCTGATTCACTCAGAGATTCACTCAGATATTCACTCAGAGATTCACTTCCATCAACTCAGAGATTCACTCAGGAGATTCCCTCAGAGATTCACTCAGATTCACTCAGAGATTCACTCAGATTCACTCAGAGAGTCACTCAGATTCACTCAGAGATTCACTCAGAGATTCACTCAGATTCACTCAGAGAGTCACTCAGATTCACTCAGAGATTCACTCAGAGAGTCACTCAGAGATTCACTCAGAGATTCACTCAGATTAACTCAGATTCACTCAGAGTCAGCCAGAGATTCACTCAGATTCACTCAGAAAATCACTCAGATTCACTCAGAGAGTCACTCAGATTCACTCAGAGATTCACTCAGATTAACTCAGATTCACTCAGAGTCAGCCAGAGATTCACTCAGATTCACTCAGAAAATCACTCAGATTCACTCAGAGAGTCACTCAGATTCACTCAGAGAGTCACTCAGATTCACTCAGAGATTCACTCAGAGATTCACTCGCGATTCACACAGAGTCAGCCAGAGATTCACTCAGATTCACTCAGAGAGTCACTCTGATTCACTCAGAGATTCACTCAGAGATTCACTCAGAGAGTCACTCAGAAGAGATTCACTCAGATTCACTCAGAGAGTCACTCTGATTCACTCAGAGATTCACTCAGAGAGTCACTCAGAGATTCACTCAGATTCACTCAGAGATTCACTCAGATTCACTCAGAGAGTCACTCAGATTCACTCAGAGATTCACTCAGATTCACTCAGAGATTCACTCAGAGATTCACTCAGAGAGTCACTCAGAAGAGATTCACTCAGAGATTCACTCAGATTCACTCAGAGATTCACTCAGAGATTCACTCAGAGATTTACTCAGAGATTTACTCAGAGATTTACTCAGAGATTCACACAGAGTCAGCCAGAGATTCACTCAGATTCACTCAGAGAGTCACTCTGATTCACTCAGAGATTCACTCAGAGAGTCACTCAGAAGAGATTCACTCAGATTCACTCAGAGAGTCACTCTGAATCACTCAGAGATTCACTCAGAAGAGATTCACTCAGAGATTCACTCAGAGATTCACTCAGAGAGTCACTCAGATTCACTCAGAGATTCACTCAGATTCACTCAGAGAGTCACTCAGATTCACTCAGAGAGTCACTCAGAAGAGATTCACTCAGAGATTCACTCAGAGATTCACTCAGAGATTTACTCAGAGATTTACTCAGAGATTTACTCAGAGATTTACTCAGAGATTTACTCAGAGATTTACTCAGAGATTTACTCAGATTCACTCAGAGAGTCAGATAGAGAATGATTCAGAGAATGATTCAGAGATTCAGTCAGAGACTCACTCAAGATTCACTCAGAGGTGAAAGTGTCGCACCGGATGAGTTTGTGTGTGTGTACAGGTTTATATATCCTGGTGAGGACTTAAACCTGAATACACAACAACTCATGGGGACATGTGTCACCTTGGAGACCTAAATTGTGGTCCCCATCGTTTACAAAACTTATAAATTCATGCAGAATTTGTTTTTTGAAAATCTCAAAATGCACAAAGTTTCCTGAGAGGGGTATGTTTAGGGGTAGGGTTTGTGTAGGGCAATAGAATATACAGTTTTTACAGTATAAAACCATTACTCCTATGGAGAGTCCCCACAAGGAGAGCTGACCAGACATGTGTGTGTGTGTGAGTGTAGTGTGTGTGTGTTTTTGTGTGTGTGTGGGTGTGTGTGTGTATTGTGTGTGTGTGTACGTGTTTGTGTTGTGTGTGAAGATATTGTTCCACCCCCCTCATTCTGTGTGCTTTAAGTTTTTTGAGAAAGTGGGACCATGGGTAATGTCCCTGAAAAGTCCCTTCTCCTTGTGAAACACTGTTTTGTCACAAACAACGCTTACACACACACACTCACTCACACTGTGTGTGAGAGAGAGGTGTGTGTGTGAGTGCTGTGTGTGTGTGTGTGTGAGTGTGTGTGTGTTGTTGTGTGGGTGTGTGTGTGTGTGTGTGTTAGAGGTGTGTGTGTGTGTGTGTGTGTTTGTTTGTTTGTTTTTGTGTGTGTGTGTGTGAGAGTGTGAGAGTGTGTGTGTGTGAAAGTGTTGGAAGTTGTGTGTGGTGTGTGTGTGTGTACTCTTGTATTCGGGTCAAGGACCAGTTGATTCCCTCTGGAAAGCAGAAGAGATGAGCGGCTTTCATACACTTCTCCTCTTCCTCGCGCTGCAGACGCCCCATCACCTCACGCTACACACACACACACACACAATACAGTCAGTACTTTTACGTGCCACACACACACACACACACTCACTGGTCTGACCTTGGGGAACTGGTAGGTGATGTGGGGCTCGTAATCTTCCTTGTTCCTCTTCTTCCTCAGACTGACCACCAGCAGATACTCGAAGAAGAGCTGACCCGTGTGACTGCGTCCTGCAGGAGGCTCCGCGGCCGGATACATGCCGGGATCTGAGGAGCTGCGCTCTGAACACACACACACACACACACAAAACATTTCACCAACAGACCTCATTCTGAGAAACACAGCCACTGACAAACACAGGCAACAATGAGGAGGTGAGAGATCACAGCACGCTTTGTGCTTGAAACCTCATAGGAAGAGCACTGGAGCATCTGACATCACACGCTCACATCCCACATTAGAGAACAGAAAACTCCTCTCATACATTCATACATGCATGGCATTACAGAGGCTCAGTGTGCCGTGACTTTCATCAGAAACACAGACACAAACCCGTCAACACTTCAGCAGCAGACTTCTGTTTACAGTCTCTGGAAAACTGACAAAACCTCCCTTAAAATCACAAAGAAATGCATATTTTATGTGTGTTTATTCATTTTAAATCATTTTTTAAAAAATG
>JADLZN010007915.1:0-23740 GCA_018155175.1 Sinocyclocheilus anophthalmus
GATTTACCTAAAATGAGGGAACAAATTAATAAATCGAATGAATTCTTAATTCATGGCCATAATCTTTCATTTCCCTTCCGCATGTTTACCACAGTAAGAAATGCGAAAACAGTGATAAAAAGTGAATGACAATAAAATAACCGTTTTAAATTATGAGTGTATACTTGATTCTTTATGGTAAAACAATGGCCTAATCTTATTGAATGTGTGGAAATTCCGTGACCAGAACAAGCCGCATAAATGTAGGCTTAATTGGCTCCACCGGCATCCAAACGCATGTTCGCGATATAGATTGTCCAGCTACCCAACTATCCTCTAATAACAGGAGCTTTTTAATACCAAACGTGTCATAATCAGAGCTTATAATTTGTAAATATATAATTGCTGGATTCAAAACAGCAATTAAAAGACGCTGTAACCGACATTGACTATACGTTTTCCCGGAGCATTCAGTGGTGTCACTAAACGGTGATGCCACAATAAGAGCATGTTCACAAGTTTTTGCATGGACCTAACTAGCCTAGGCACGGGTTTTCAAGCCCTGGGACAAAATGGAATGCTTTAAGGAAAATGTATAGCCTATGCAATTAATAGGCCTAAAATAAAAATAACACTATTTTCATTAAAAATAAAAGCAAAATATATCTGACTTAAATAATTAAGCTAACAGATTTAAAACAAAAGTGTGGCGCGGCGCTCCATAAACAAGTTCACGGAAAGGAAAGGATGACAATGCGCATTCTGTTTGTTTGCTTTATTTTGCAAAAGCACAAATCTTGTTTTTATTGTGAGTGTGCAAAAAATAAAAGTAAACACTTTTGCGGATTATATTTTACTCCAAAAATTGAGTTTTTTTATGTTTCAGCTGTTCGCGCGCACACACCCCACATATTCTATAGCAATTCAAACTTACATCGCAGTCTGTTCATTTTATAGTTTAACGGACCGTGAGTATATCCGGTCCACTCTGCTGTTCTTTCTTTTTTTTTGAGTGGCTTTTGCACATCCTGTCATGCCGGTGACTGCGTGTTGCTGCAATAGACGCATTTTGCTGCATTAAAGTTAACAATTAATCGATTAATTGATCGTTAATTTAAACAACGATCGATCATGGAAATGATCGAAAATTGACATCCCTAATAAATATATATATATATATATAAAACAGGCTTGCTGCCACCTACTGGTTGTTTTATTGTCATCATTATTTATCCATGACAGGCCTAAACCAGGCAAGGTTTCAGCACAAAAACGCATTTAGCAAAATATTGTTTAATTATCAATTTTGACCAAAATTCCTCCATTTCAGGCCCAAAAAGGGGGAAAAAGCTTATAAATAATAGTTAATTTAAGGCTAATTTTTCATTAAATAAAAACATTTTTAAAAAATTAGACAAATTTTGTAATCATTACCTAAAATTAGCTACAGGAGCTACATACCACAACGGCATACCAAGGTTGTTGCCATAGAAATGCAATGCAGATATTCCGTAAAACAAAAGAGCACCAGGAGAAACACACATCAGATCTGAACAGTTGCAATACACAGTGCAGTCAATCATTCAGATCAGATTTCAATCGGATAGACAAACAATCAGATTTGGGCTAACAATGTGAACAAAGCCTATGTGAGTTGATTAATTATAATTAATCAGTCAGCCACATCTGTACATATTTAAACCACCTCACACTGTACCTGAACTTCTTCACCCACCTTTTCTAAATAGCATCCTAAATGTGGGAAAATTTCATTGTGATCCAGTGTTGTTATAGTTCTGATTGTCTTACTTTTTATTAGTATTATATTAAAAATAAATAGATAAAATAGGAGAAAAAGGGTAATTGTTTATTTCCACTTTGGTAGGTGAACACTTTCAATATAAAATAATGCTGTGGTGTTGAGTGTAGCTGCTGGTGAAATGTACTCACTTCAGTATCTTCAGCTTCGATTTCTTCAGTCCCTCACAGATCTCTTTGACTCCTGAGTCCAGCAGACGGCTGTTGTTCAGGTTCATCTCTTTCAGGATGGTTTTGGAGGAGAGAACAGTAGCTAGAACTGAACAGCTTTTCTCTGTCAGCTCACAATTATTCAGCCTAAACACAAAAACAACATTATTTATTATTCAGCACATATTCAACACACATCAGATCAACAGTTCTTCAGATCTGCTCACACGTGACCCTCTAGCACTTCAGATGCAGTTGCAGATCCAACATCACAAAACTGCATTACCAAAATAGCTCCCCAAGAACTACTGAATTCATTCAGTGCTGTAAGACAGGAGGAGCTAACAAAATTGATCACTGCATTAAAACCATCAACATTTGTACTAGATCCCATTCCTCTAAAGTAAACAGAATAGAAAATAATGCATGGACAAGCATTAACATGGTTCAGATCTTATTGGCCTGACTGTTACTACATTGAACATTAACATTGTTTAAAAATAAACAGGGTTTTTGATCTTGGTTTTACTTTACATTTATGTTTCACTCACAAAGACTTTGCAGGGCTATACTAGAAATAACTTCACCTTAAAAAAAAGAAGCTATAATGTCTAAAATCATGTTCATTCACTTTATTTTCTCCACTTTGCTGTGAAAGTCCATCAAAAAAGCGGAAAGTTTCTCACCACCCAAAGCTCTTAATTCAATTCTGCTCAGATCCAGTTCTTTCAGTAGTAATGGATTTTTACCCAGAACTTTAGTGAGATGGTCACATGCTTCCTGTGCAGCAGGACTTTTCAAAAATCTACCAAAAGTAGAATAGAATTTTAGATTAGAAAATCTTGTTAAAACTGAATACCTTTTGCAATTCCCAACCTGCTTATGGGTCCAGTGGTTAGTCATAGTTACGTTATTGCCTCAAGTTATACTTGAAAGCATTTATCACCTGATGTTCTTTAATGTATACTGCTCATTCTTCAGGAAATCTAGAATCTGCTGCACTCCTGATTGTCCAGGATCATTTCCTGTGAGATCCAGCTCTATCAGATATGAGTTTGATCTCAGAGCTGAAGTCAATGTTTCATAACTTTCTCCAGTGATACTGCAGTCTGAAAGTCTGTATAAGAGGGAAAAGGCTTGTGACAAAGTACTCCATGTTCTACACCAAATAAAATGTACAGTGAAATGTCATTATTTAAACAATTAAAAAATATATATTTAGACAAATGTTGCCATATAAAGTGACAAACACACCTTTTTCATTACCAGCAAAAATCTCACCTCATATAAATGCAATAAATGCCAGTAAATATCATCTGCATTTCTAAATATTTTATGCAATTTTTAAAGCTAATGATGCAAGTGATCTTTTTTTTTTACTGACTTTAAAATGCAATTTCAGCCTTCATGCTCTTTTTTTAGTAACCTTATCAAATAGACTTTCACCAATGTATATTAACATTCAGAAATGTACATTAATGAAAATACAACCTTAGTTTCTCCAATCTGAATTGTGGATTGTTCAACAGATGACAGATCTTCTTAATTTCTGAGTTTCCTAGTTTATTTCCACTCAGATCCAGCTCTTTTAGGTTTGAAGGATTTGAATTAATTGCTGAAGTCAGAGCAACACAACCTTCTGCTGTAATATTGTTATTATTCAGCCTGCAGAGAAAAAAAGACAGGAAAAATTCTTCAGTTTTATATTAAAACATTATTTTAAATGAACAGCAATGAGAGTCTTAATACAAACAAGTTAGTGACAATCAATCTTATATTTTAATTCTCTTGTCAATATGTATCTTATTATATGTAATGCCGATGAAACCTGAGAATCTCACATCAGTTTGTTGAGTTTACAGTGTTTATCCTGCAGTAGAGCAGCGATCTGATTCACTCGTGTGTCTCCTAGTTCATGTAAACTCAGATTCAGATCTCTCAGGAGTAACGGGTTTTTACCCACAATTCCAATCACATACTGACAGGCTTCATCTGCAGCAGAACCCAAAAACCTGCAGAAGGAAGTTGAAGCATGGTTTAAAGGGGTCATATGATGCGATTTCATTTTTTCCCTTTCTCTTTGGAGTGTTTTACAATCTCTTGGTGCATAAAGAAGATCTGTAAATTGCAAAGACTAAAGTCTCAAATCCAAGAGATATTCTTTATAAAATTTAAGACTCTGCCACACCTACCTAAAACGGCTCGTTCGAACACCCCCCCACATATCTACCGTCACTATGTGGGAAGATGTGCATAACGCCGCCCAAATGTTCAAGCAAAAAAAAGAAGGCGTAACTTTAATTCTCGCTGTAGTATTGTTGTTGCCAGCTGTCCGGCCGCTGCCCAGGCCTTCCCTTAAGACGCGGTGTGTTTCGTTGTGAAAGCGAAACTACTTTGTTTGGTCTTCCAAAAGCAGACGATTAGCCGCTTCGCCATGCCTCGGCTGGATCTGTGCTGTCGCTGAGAAATACATCCAACTTAGTGGCTGTGGATCGCGCGGAGTCGGCTTTCACTTTTTTCACCGCTTTCCTTCGCCGGGACCCCGCACCGCCGTTTCTCGACCCCCCTGCCGCCTCAGCGCACATTCGCTCCGCGTAGGCGCTGTGTTTTTTTTTTGTGAAGCGAACTACTCTTTGTTTGGGTCGTCCAAGATACGATATCCGCTTCGTCATGCCTAGAGCGATCCGTGCTGGTCGCTGAGGGAATACATCAACTTAGTAACTGGTGGTCTTAGTACTTAGTACTTAGTAACAGCACATTTTATGGAGGACTGTATACTGATCCTGGGAGAGTCTTAGCAAGACTAAATTCGGCAGTTCTGGCTCACTTAAGTACGTTTTCATTTAAAGGATTTGCTACTGATTATTCAAATGTGAGTTTTGGGCAGTGTGGAGTAGCACCTGTTGTTTGTCATTTCTCCGATCACAAATAAAGACATGGTTTTGTGTTTACGCGGCGCAATGCAACTCAACTCGTAAAAAGACTGTATACGTCATTATAATCCGTAATTATGTCCCCACTGGTTGGAAAAAAAAAACAAAAAAAAAAAAAAACATGCAACAAATGCCTCGTTTGTAATGGGTTTTAATGTTTTTGTGTCGTCGCTCCGGCTGGGACACGCCATCACAGTATGGTGAGGGGCGTAACATTTCCGTCTCACGCTTGAGGTATTCGGCCAATCACAACGCACTGGATAGCTGGCCAATCAGAGCACACCTCGCGTTTTCAGACCGATGAGTTTTGTAAAAATCGACGCGTTTCAGAAAGGCGGGGCATGGAGGAGAAACAATACTGTACAGTATGTGGAAAATAATGTGTTTGTTAACCTTAAACGCTAAACACATTTCATACAACCCAAATACACAAAATAATGTTCTTATAGCAGCATCATATGACCCCTTTAATTCAGTTCTCACCTTTATATTGTATAATGGAAAACACAGATGATATCACATAAAACCCCTGCAGTCAGTTATTTTTTTAAAATCTTGAAATCACTGTTAACTCTGATGCAACAACAGGCTGCATTACTGAAAGTATTCTATAAATAATTAGACTGTATATCATTTGTGTATCATTTCACAATTGTGTATTATTTATTTCAGCCTGTATTATTTCATCACGTTTCACCTCAGCTTAAGTTGACAGTTTGGATCCTGAAGTAAATCATCATGATCTCCTTCACTCCTGAGTTGTCCAGGATCATTTCCTGTGAGATCCAGCTCTATCAGGTGTGAAGGGTTTGATTTCAGAGCTGAAGCCAGAGCTTCATAACCTTCTTCTGTGATACTGCAGTCTGAAAGTCTAGAACATAAATAAAAATGTATGAAAAAAAAAAAATTCAAACACAAATTCACAACTGTCTTTTACAAGACCATTTAATATGATAGGCATCAACTCACCTGAGTTTCTCCAGTGTACAGTTCTCTTTCAGTCCATCAGAGAGCAGCTTCACTCCTGAATCCTGTAGATTATTAATGCTCAGGTCAAGATCCTTCAGACTGCTGGAGTCTAAACTGAGAACTGAAGCAAGCGCTGAATAGCTTTCCTCTGTTAGTGCACAGTTACTGAGCCTGGAAATAATTATAAATACATTAAAGAAGATACTCGACAAGTACCTTTAATCATGCTTCTTTTACATCGAATTTTGAACATCAAATGTATAAAAATGTAGATTTCTGTGATGTTCAGTGTAGCTGATGGTGTAATGTACTCACTTGAGTATCTTCAGCTCACACACAGGATTCTTCAGTCCCTCACAGATCTCTTTGAATCCTGAGTCCAGCAGACGGCTGTTGTTCAGGTTCATCTCTTTCAGGATGGTTTTGGAGGAGAGAACAGTAGCTAGAACTGAACAGCTTTTCTCTGTCAGCTCACAATTATTCAGCCTAAACAAAAAAAAGAGCATTATTTATTATTCAGCACATTTTCAACACACATCAGGTCAACAGGACTTCATATCTGCTCACACATGTGACTGACAGTCTTTTATAATGAATAAACAGAAGTTAAAATGTATTAATTATGTTCACTCACTTCATTTTCTCCAGTTTGCTATGAGAGTCCATCAAAAGAGCAGAGAGCTTCTCCCCATCCAGGTCTCCTAATTTATCTTCACTCAGATCCAGTTCTTTCAATAGTAATGGACTTTTACCCAGAACTTCAGTGAGATACTCACATGCTTCCAATGCAACAGGGCTTTTCAAAAACCTACAGGAAGTAGAAATCCTTTTAGATTCATATTTTTGCTAAAATTGTAAGTCTTTTGCAACTCCCATCTACCCTTGAATACAGCTGATTAGTTGAACGAATGAGGCATTTATATAGCGCTTTATTGTGTATTGCTGTACACCCAGGGTGCGAACTACGGGGAGCTAGTGGGAGCTCAGCTCCCCTTAATAAGACATGGGCTCCCCTGAAAATGTGATTTGTGAAATTTTGGGGGTCTCAAAATAATATTGACAATGTGTTATTTTGACGCGCAATTTTTTGTGTAATGTGATCATCGTGGATTTTTATTTGTAAAATTGCAAAAATATCATTCATTTATGCATGATGGCGATTTAAACCTAATTTACTTCAATAAAGATAACTATACATGCTATTCTTGTCATGAGCATCAAGGTGTGGGGGCGCTGCAGTGCAAATTCCACTCATGTTTAGTTAACTCAAAGATTCGTAGAAAAAATATAAACGTTGGACTCTGTGGTCGATTCTGTGTTAAGGTAATGCATGTTATTTGCAATTATGTGTTGTGGCTGGGTTTTATAGGTCTGCGTGACTCTCGATGTATTAGGCCTAGTTGAACGGAGGAATTATGTTATTCTTCTGTAGCCTGACGATGAGTACCTTTAACCGTTGTTCATGTGAACTCAAGTTGATGCTTTGTTTATAGACTATTTGTAGATGGCTGTTTGTTGTATCACCTATCATTTTCGGATCAATCAAATGGTAGGGTCTCTCCTCACCCACACCAGTTGCAGCATCCATCTGGATGATGTGATAGCAGCCACAGGACAATGTTGCCAGTGCGCTCACCCCACATCAGCTACAGGTGGAAGTGGGGTGATACACGGAGGCATCTAGCCAAGCAAGTGGAATGGGATGATTAGGAGGCCCTGATTTACAAGGGCATGGGGGCAATTTGGCCAGGACACCAGGGTTACACCCCTACTCTTTACAATAAGTGTCATGGGATTTTTTAATGACCACAGAGAGTCGGGACCTCGGTTTTAACGTCTCATCCGAAAGACGGTGCTTTTTGACAGTATAGTGTCCCCGTCACTGCACTGGGGCGTTAGGACCCACACAGACTACAGGGTGAGCACCCCCTGCTGGCCTGACTAACACCTCTTCCAACAGCAACCTAGTTTTCCCAGGAGGTCTCCCATCCAGGTACTGACCAGGAGCTCAACCCTGCTTCGCTTCATTGGTAACACCAGTCTTGGCTGGCAGGAGACAATCATTTTAGTATTATGTCATCAGGTCTCACCTCAGTATTAGTTGATAGTCTGGATCCTGTAGTAAATCATTGAGCTGCTTCACTCCTGATTGTCCAGGATCATTTCCTCTGAGATCCAGCTCTATCAGGTGTGAAGGGTTTGATCTCAGAGCTGAAGCCAGAGCTTTATAACCTTCTTCAGTGATGCTGCAGTCTGACAATCTATAAAACAAAAAAATAAAAAAACATTTTCAACAAGTTATTATAAATAACTTCTGACTAACTACTACTTGAAACTACATAAACTAAATCACATTTACATATTTAAAATTCAGTTTCAGTATTAGTACAATATTTTAAAATAGAGATACAAGTGAAAACAGCAATTTTAAGCATCCATGGTCTTGATTTTTCAGTTAATCTAATCAAATGGACATTTCCAAATGTGTATTAACATGCTGAGATGTACTGTAGACAAATGAAAATACACACTCAAGTTTCTTCAATCTGCATTGTGTATTTTTCAACAGAGGACAGATCTTCTCTATTCCTGAGTTCTGTAGTTTATTTCCACTCAGATCCAGCTCTATCAGGTTTGAAGGATTAGAATTTAATGCTGAAGTCAGAGCAGCAAAACCTTCTTCTGTAATACTGTTATTATTCAACCTGCAGAGAAAGAAAACAAAGACGGGAAACATTATTCAGTTAATTTCAACCACAACACACAACTACAAAACAGAAGAATAAGAAATCTATATATAATACATCTACAGAGGCTCACTAACCTTAGCTGTCAATTACTTTAAATACAGCACTGACTGCATTTTATAGACTAGAAAATAATGACCTGCTGATGCTCCCTTGGGTTAACGATTTTAAAAGTCATTATATATGTATTCCAATTCCTATATGTTTATTGTTTATTTTTTCATTGGTCATGGTATGTTGATTTTGAACTTTTTTATAGATGCCTTTTGTTTAAGGACTAAATTAGGGGGAAAATTATTAAATAAGCAGTAATAGGAATTTATTGAGCAAATCATAGTTAAGTTAGTTCATAATGAGAATTGGCCCTAAATTCAATGTGACCAAAGAAAAATTGTATTCTTACATTTTTTGGCCCTTCGGGAGGCGTCAAGCATAATACAAAAATACAATAATATCATCAAATATGTCATATTCCAGTGATTGCTATGGTGTTGAGTGTATCTGATGGTGAAATGTACTTACTTGAGTATCTTCAGCTCACACACAGGGTTCTTCAGTCCCTCGCAGATCTCTTTGACTCCTGAGTCCAGCAGACGGCTGTTGTTCAGGTTCATCTCTTTCAGGATGGTTTTGGAGGAGAGAACAGTAGCTAGAACTGAACAGCTTTTCTCTGTCAGCTCACAATTATTCAGCCTAAACACAAAAACTGCATTATTTGTTATTCAGCACATATTCAACACATCAGATCAACAGGTCCTCATATCTGCTCACACATATGACTGACAGTCTTTAATAATGAATAAACAGAAGTTATAATGTATAAATCATGTTCACTCACTTCATTTTCTCCAGTTTGCTATGAGGGTCCATCAAAAGAGCAGAGAGTTTCCCCCCATCCAGATCTCCTAATTTATCTTCACTCAGATCCAGTTCTGTCAGTACTAATGGACTTGCACCCAGAACTTGAGTGAGATACTCACACGCTTCCTCTGCAGCAGGACTTTTCAAAAACCTACAGGAAGTAGAAGACCATTTTAGATGAGACAATCTTGTTGTAATTTTATACCTTTTGCTGCTCCCATCCTGTATATACAGTAGGTGAAGTTCAGCAGCAACAGATCATTCCCACTAATGTTTCCACAGTGTATTAGTGTGACGTTGCATTTGGTTTTTAGTTGTTCCTAGAGTTTGGAATTGATTTCTAACACATTTCTTTTAAGCTTCTTTTTACATGTATAAACAAATGCTCACAGAAGGCTGCAAAGAGTTTTTTTGTGTGTGTGACAATGAAATAAGAACTTATATTTTAATGAATAATTGTTCATAGATGTCAAATATATTTTTCAGTTTGTACTGATGGAAGAGAATCTGTTATTAGTCAATGTAAACAATACTTTTCTGGTGTGTGAAAAATTGACTAAAATACTAAAATTGGAGATAAGCGACAAGCCCTACTAAACTGTAATGTTTAGAGAACATTATGTGGTTTAAATATTTATTGCATTTGTGTAAAGAAATTGCTTAATTTATTGAGAATTGCTTAATTTATTTACTGTTATAAGAAATATAAAATATGTACCATTTTCATCAGTGTAATAGAAGTGTATCAACTGATTGCGCTGTTAATGTGCTGTTAATACAATGAGTTTATGGCTTATGCAAACAAATACTTGATCCTGCCAATTTGAATATTCCATTATTATGTTATGTGATTAATAAACAATGGATCAATACAGGACATGGAGTAGCAACTGATTAGTGATGTTCTGCTGCAGCATGGTTGCAGGGGATTTTAAAAGCACAATTTTAATAAATATTTAAAGGCTTTAATCACCTGATGGTCTTTAATTTGCAGCGTTCATCCTGTAGTAAATCACTGAGCTCCTTCACTCCGGATTGTCCAGGATCATTTCCTGTGAGATCCAGATCTATCAGGTGTGAAGGGTTTGATCTCAGAGCTGAAGCCAGAGCTTGATTGCCCTTCTTCATTGCTTGACTGTCGTCTTGAAATCTAGACCTAAACAAAAATAATTAATCTATCTGAAAATTACCTGAATAATATTAATTTAATTTAATTCTTTGTACAAATGTATTGAAAGTTAGTTGCAAAAACGTATCATTGACTCTATAGACATAGAGAAATGTTAATATGTTTAGTAACATCAAACGTCAAGCTTGTCCAGGGTTTCAATTTATAATACCAAGCGTTTTATATAAAGGGCAACCTCAGAAATGGGTTCAACATTCAAGTTTTGGACCTAATTGGACAAACCTGAAAAATTATAATAATAAATACAATGAAAATCCTCCCCATTTGTGGTAAAACCTCATAAACAACTATAGGACCAATTCCTCATATGTAAAGAATCGCTCATGGGAAATATGATACTAATCATAATTAGTTATGATTAATTATGAATATTTTAGTTCCGCTGTAGATATTTAGCTGACCTCTCAGGGTCACTGTCTTGTCAATTCTAAGAACGTTAAATTCCCGGTTAAGGGAAATAACTTTCTTACTATACAACTCTACACAAAGCCTGTAGCATAAATCTGCATGATTAAATTACTCCAGTTATGAGCAAACAATGAACCACGTCAAATGTGATACAAGCAAGGTTTTATTAACTACATAAACACAAACTAGTCTAACATACTACATAAACACATAAACTGGTCTAACATCCTCATCACACATAACTGGTCTAGCCTACACATACCCAGCCACACAAACAACACACCAATACAGTTGGTATAGGAAAGGTTTAAAGTTTAACACTAAAGAAAGAGAAATAAGGAATGACATTTATGGAACCATATTGCATATTCAGCAGATCTAAAACCTAAGGGAAAACGTCAGATTCTTAGTTCAAACCCACCTTTGTAAAAAGGTGCAAATTATACATAATGTATCAATTAATAAGACTAAGTATCAAACTTAGTCTCGTCTGTCTGTCAAAGTAGATCTGATGCAATACTTAAAGGCCCAAGGATCTTGTGGCTGAAGTTTGGGTTATGAGAAAGACCAGTTTTGCGGCAGGCTGTCACTGAATGATGGAAAGGGCAAGGCCTAACCCTGGACGCTAGCTTAGGGATTTTCCGGTAGGCGGGTTTTGTCTCACCACCGATCTCAGATCCAACAAACGACCAAATGTGAGGTTCCCTGTAGCGGGGCCTTAAGGTCGGAGAAGATCCCCGCCTCCCAAGATGGGCTTATCCAATGAGAAATATGGAAATTCCAGGGCAGGGAGATGTGGCAATTGCTGTAGGTTTTTACGACCCTTTGTCTACTAGACAGGTAAAATTATTGTCAAATGGACTTGATAGAATTACTAAAGATTCTCAGGACCCAATATATATATTTCTCGTTACCGACCATATAATATACCGCTTGTTTCGTATCATATGAAGGCAATTCATCGATACAAAGGGGGGGGACAAGTAGAATTACATATCGTGAAAGGATGACAGTAATGGGTATCCCTCATAATCTGCCTAAAATAGTGCTAAAATATCAACGACACAAGCATACACCATGACCTGAAGGTAACCACTTGTTTCATGATTCAAAGTAAATGTTTTCATATGAATTAATTTTATGAAAGTCCAATTTCTACTGTGCACTTTTTGCTCTTGCTCTGGGACATGCAGGTATTTTGCCTGCTTTACATTCCTTTGTCCAATAAACCATGATATCACGTTGGGTTGGGTTCCCAGTGGAAACCAGGCCTGTTCGACTCCCTGGGTTTTACGCATTTCGGGGGGGGAGGTTTCAATAGGTCCGTCCATATTCTTGTTAACTGAGGGGTGTTACAGAGTATGAGTTAAATATAGCTAACAAAATATATATTGTGTGTTTGATTGGTCATACAATACACCATCTGCTCCCTCCAAAGAAAACTAGGCCTATATCAATCCTGTCACATATAATCTTAAAATAAATGGTGATTACCAGATCTCACTCTCCTTTCTGTGGAACATTAACCAGCTTTAACAACTGACCCCCCCCCGAAAATTCATTACTCAACATATTGACAAGGCAACTGATTAAATCACTAAATTATAATTTACAATAAAGAAGAACAGCACCATCTAAGTGCTAACTCTAGAATATCTATAGAGATGTCTATATCCAATTACTATAATCCCCTTACAGTTACTGTACTCATAATAATTACAATTACAAGCATTACATGTACAATTTGAATCCAACAACAGATACCTTGACAAAATAGTTTGTATGCTTCCTATCAAGCTCTGTCAGTTTAACACACATGCATGAGTTTGCACCCAATCAGTAAAGTTTGTGACTAAAGTGTAGAAGACAGTGCAAGTCCCCAT
The DNA here is from genome assembly GCA_018155175.1 of Sinocyclocheilus anophthalmus. Lineage (NCBI taxonomy): Eukaryota > Metazoa > Chordata > Actinopteri > Cypriniformes > Cyprinidae > Sinocyclocheilus > Sinocyclocheilus anophthalmus. The sequence goes on from JADLZN010007915.1 coordinate 12,938, forward strand.
CTTATGCTTGCTAATTCTTTAGATACAGAGTTGTTGCAGCCCTGCTCTACACACAAGCTTCAGTAGGTGTGTGACAAGATCTCTTATAGAAATAATAATAGAATGATAATAATAATAATAATTATAAATATAAAAAAACAAAAAACATTTAATTTAGATGCATAACGTTTGTTTTTTGTGGGTTTTACATTCACTGTAAAGGGGAAGACATGTAATCCCCTCTTTACTCTCTTCATGATTTTGGTTTGGGTCAAATACTTCAGAAAACTAGTAGAATGGGAACCGTATGCTCCTCATTGCAAAATAGTTACTATTTAGTGCTGTCCTGATTTATATCTTTGTTACAGTTATGAATCCATAAAATTTCAAATATTGCTTTTTTATATGTCAGTGTGGTGTGCCTTATCAATAACTGCCACAATGTGCAATTATTTTTTTTGGAGCATTAGCATGACAGGAAAAAACATTTTAAAATATTTTCAAATAGAAAGTAGTTCTTTCAAATTGTAGATGTACTTTTTTTTACTGTATTATGATCAAATAAATGCCACCTTGCTGAGCAGAAGATCGTCCTTTCAAACCCAGTAAAAAAATCTTACTGCCCCCCTTTTGTATAGTGGTGTATAATAGGGGTGAGGGAAGTACTGTAGGGGTGCTGCAGCACCCCGTTTTTACAGGATTGTAAATGCAATGCAAATTTTAGTTCATTTTTAGCATTTAGTAATTTATTTGTAATGAACACTTTAATTGTAAATTGCAAGTGGGCTAGACATCTATATTGTTACTAAATATAATTAATTTTACATGAGATGTTTTCTTTCTCGAAACAGAACTACCCCTTTCTCTTGTTTAATTCATCTGCACTACATTTGAGCGCAAGCACCTTCTGTGTTCTGTAAGCCCCATTTTTTTGTGTCCATTTTTATTTTCTGTCACGGTGCAGGCTCTTCTAATGTATGTGACCGTAAACTCGAATACAGAATCAAATGACTGAGGGTGATTCTGAAAAAGGTGCTTTTTTATATTAACTATTTATGTCCCCGTCCATTGTTATGGTGTAAAGAACTTCTCTTTATAATCATTAAAAATCTGTCACTCATCTCAGTTCACAGTTCTCACACAGTTCCATTGTAATCTACGAAACTCTACACTGCACACTGAATCTCTTACGCTATGTTCACACGGCAAGCATTAGTGCTCAATTCTGTTTTATTGCTCAAATCTGATTTTTGTATGGCTGCTCATCATTTTTAAATGTGGCCAATATCAGATTCCAGTGTGAACGAAAACCGAACTGACCGTATGTGCAAGAGAACGAAAACAAGATAGCATGAAGCCCGCTGTCAAACGGAAGTAAACACAGAGGCTACTGAAGTGTTTACATGTTCATTTGTAAGATGATGTGCTGCGAAAGCCAGCGAATTCATGACCAGGCGATAAGAGGACAGAGAAGAGATATAGAGTAAGTTTTTTTTTTTTGAATTATTATTTATGGTACAACCCAGCAAGTTTAGCTTGCATAGAACTGTCTCTGTAACACACTGTAAAACAACACCTCTTGTCTCTTCACTGACTACCTCCACAACTTTTTGTCATATTCACAGAGTGATCTGAAAAGAAGGTATGTAAATTATTTGAAGTGATTCCTGACAGAGTGGCATAATAACAAATGTCGATCTAGAGTGATGTAAAAGTTGCATGAATTCCATTTTGGAATTCACACACTCCACTTTTTTACCGCCTGTCACAGGATTGCGCTCGTGGGCCATTCATAACTCCTTTTTTAGCAGCCAATGTGTGATCTCTCCTTAGTACTCAAGGCCAGTACTGCTAGAGTGAAGTAGTTTTACTGTTCTGTAGATTTTCAGTGGCTCTCGGCAGGGCCGTTTCTAATAATATATAATTATTTTCAGACACCAGTTGCTTTTCACATTCAAATTGGTTGTCATAGTAACGACACTAATTTGTCGAGATTCAGTGCATTGAGTTCCACAAATCTGAATGCATTATTTGTAAATTGACTGTTAAGATAAACATTTTGCACAATTTAGTATCTGTAATATCATTGTGTTGCCACTAGATGCCTGTATAGCCCTATGTAACAATCCCTAGTGGCTAAGACATTGCACATCATTTACACATAAATCACACATAAATTAATTTTATTACATTTTGATTTGGATACTATATATACTATACTACTACATATTGTTTAGATATTATCAATGGCTACTTTTTGTCTTTATCTGTTTTTTGTTAAAAATTTTTGTTATTGTTTCTTGAAACATTGATTTAAAGTGTCAGTTATTGCATTATTATTTCAGTCAAACCTATAAAACCCCTTTGTTACCCCAAACTACATATAAAAGCTTTATCAGTGGCATAAAAGTAACCAATGCAGCTACTTAATCATTTGCTACTCGTTAACGCGTTAACGTCCCCTTTAAATAACGTGACGCTCTGCCCTCTATGACGCTGCTCCCATTAAGAGCTGTTGGAAGTGAATGAATTGATTCAGCATTTCGACACCTACGTAAGGATGCATTTAATTCGACAAAGCGGTCTAATAAAGGATGTATTGATCTCGTGAATTAGGGAATTTTACTATACAAATATTTTTTAATTGGATGTTAAAGTTTATATGGGAATATTACATGACACGCTGATCCTTTAACAATGTATTGGCGCAAAAAACGCACACCTTTTGGACAAATCTGCCACAAATATTTGGACAAATGTGCCATAAAAGTGCCACAAATACTGCCTAAACAAAATACTGATTTGTGCACTTTATTTACTGTACCAATATTTTAAATTGGCCTTTGAACTTAGCTTTATTGCATGGCAATAAAAAGTGTTACCTTGCCAAAGCACTGACAGAGCCCACTGATCTAATGGCGTTGAGCGCTCCAAATGCAAACTTTGCATGCAACAATCAGGCAGTAATTGACAGCGCTCTGATCCAATGGCATACATGCATCTTCAGATTGACAGTACTCTAGCCCAATATTGTTGGGGGATCCAGTGGGGGCGGCAGTCATATTTCAGGGTGACCATGCCACTCTTTATCACAACCCTGCTAAAAGTGCCAGTACGTGCGCTCATTGGCGCCCCTTCAGCTGGTGGCGCCCTAGGCGACCGCCTAGCTCGCCTATGCCTAGAAACGGCCCTGGCTCTCGGTCATACCATTGACATAACCCTAAGCAGTTGAAGGCTGCACATTTACAGTAGGTGGACAACCAAAATGACTACTACCGCCGCGTGTACAGCTGCCGTAGGGCCACGGCGTTAACTGCAAGTCAGTCACGTGTTAAAGCCATTCACGAATCTATGTTGTTTTGTAAACGGATATCAAATAACAAAATAAAACAACAATAAAAGTATAATATAACATTATAACGTCCTTAAAAATCATTAGAAAATTAATTTAAAATTAATTTTTATAAAGTTAATTTCAAAACGTGAGATAGTCGTAGGCTGCAGCCTAACACATCAAAAAAAAGAAAAGAAAAAGAAATTAAATTTACACAAAGGATCTTACTTCATGTTATGTTTATTAAACAGTCAGTATGAAAACCATTAAAGCTACACAATTTCCTAATGTTTTATTAAGGGGCTTTCATTTCGATCTACAGGCTAATGAATGTTTTTGAACGAAAAATCCTAACCTTGGCCCTTGGTCCTCTGTACAAGGCTGCACGTTCATTACACTTTATTTGTGTCGTAATTTACTCTGACTCACACCATAAAAATAAAAAAATAAGTTAATATAAAAATAAATAGGCTAAAAGTGCAACACGAAAAACGCCTAGAAATTGTACAAAAAGTAGAATATTAAGTTGGAATGTTTAGATTACATTTAAGGAGGTGTGCATTATACCATAAAAAATAAAACAATTGAAAATGGGGCTTATTGTTGAGTGTTATATGCTAGGCCTAGTACTAACACATATTTTAGCACTATAGTCACATTAATGTCACAAATTATGAAAGGCTTGAAACTTACATTTAATAATTCGCTGATGTATTTCAGCAGGTCACACATACTTAATCGCTATCTGGCCTTTTTTAACACATTTTATTCCCATATACAGAGCCCATGACATGCCGAAATTATGTCCCTGAATAAAGAAATTTATCACTTTTTATCGTTCCTTTGTATTAATTAAAACGTGTTTAAATAATAATAATAATAATACTGATATAATAGGTTTCCTATGCAGGGTGGGGCGTGTGGATATTGGGGAATCTGTAATCGTGAATTCCGCGGACCCTGGTCTTTTTTTTCTCTCTCTCTCTCTCGGCTTACACAGCTGCTGTGCAGCCATTTAACTGTCAGGTTTGTTTTTAATTGCAAAGTTATATGTCTTATTGTTTCATTAATAATTAATTTAGAAAAATGTTTGGAACATTTTTTGTTTGTAAAATTCAAGTTTTTGTTTTTTAAAGTAACGACCAAGCGGATAGCAGCAGAGTGTTGATCACATTTGATCAATTTAGCCTTCTCAAATCACGACTTGCTTAAAATAAAATCTAGATCTGCACTAGATATAAAAACACTTAAAGCCATATTACATTCGGAACTGTAAATGGTGTACACTTATTTTTGTGTGCACTCACAATATTAACAAAATGTTGTGCTTTTGTAAACGACTTTACAAAAAGTTGTATAGCCTATTATTACAGCAAAAATGTGTTTTTGTTCCATTAATAATTTTTATGTGAGGTTGAAAAATAAACGGTGCTATAAGTCAGTTTTGCTCTAGGCTATTCATCAAAAGCAGCACCAAAAGCAGCGTGCTCACTGCATTGACCAGTTCATTATGAACAAAAAAAATATTAGGCCTATATAAGATCAGCATTTGAACACTATAATAACCACACAAGAATTATCTGCATGATGACACTGTTATTTTTATTATTGCGAAGTGAGATGAATGAAGAGCGAGTCTGTCTTGCATGCACAAACACGCAATGGAAAAGGGAAGTTGGTTTATCAAGTTAGTAGTTCAGTGGTAGAAGCTAGTCAGTGATTTCAGCGACACAGGTTCAAATCCTGGATTGCGGTGTTTGCGATTTCTTTTTTTTTAAATAATGAAATAATATATAAAATGATTAATACAGATTAGGGATATGCCAGTATCAACTTTTCATGTTGCGATTAATTGCTAAGCTTTAATCACGTCTAGGTATTTTATCACGGTATACGGTATTATCACAGTATTGAAATTTAGTTTTAAAAAAGTGCTGTCATAATACAGTATAACAGGTTTAATAACTTTTTTCTTATAACAAAAATAACTGAACATTTAAATGCAATAAATCAATACAGGAAATTATAAAGTTAAAAGTTTTACACAGATTAAAGTGCAAAAGAACTATAAAGACCAATAGGTATCCCTTTACAATAAGACCTCATTAGTTAACCTTAGTTAATGCATTAACATTCACAATGAGCAATAGCTACATTTGCTACAGAAGTTATTAATCTTTGTTAAAAAAAATACAAGTCTTAGCTCATGTTAGCTCATTAAATAACACAGTTGCAACTTTTGATTTTAAAAACATGCTATTAAATACTGAAATTACCTAAGATTAATGAATGTTCAGAATTTTTCATTGGCAGTTTATGTTAACTAATGAATTAACTAATGTTAACTAATGAAGCCCTAATGTAAAGTGTGACCGAACAATAAAGAATCAAAACACTTTCAAACAATATCTAGGGCATGTTGTAGTCCAGATTAAAATGTAAAAAAAAGTTTGAAATAAATAGCCTGTTAAGTCTAAATATTTAAGTATTTGGCGCTGTGATGAACATTATTAGCAAATACACAAATCTGAAAGGCTGTTTAAATCATTTAAACACGATTCAGAAACAGAAAGTAGTGCAGCTGCTTTGTTTAAAGGGTTTCCGGGGTAACAGCTGCGTTTCTGCAGTTTAAGCGCCATCTGCTGGTCAGAGATGAAATTGCCGCTTTCATCCAGAGCGTCTCTCCATGTTCCTGTCCGCCATGTGCTTCTCGTCCGCGTCCTTGTTTCTCAGAGTGCGCAACACGGTCTTCACGCAGCATACGTCGTTGTTGTGCATTTTGACCAGTTGAATGGGAAAAGGTAGTCTTAAGATGCATTCAATTCGGATAATTTGTAATAATAATCTTCACTGTATTTAGAAGTGCCCACCATACAATCTCGTGCATATTTCATTACCGTGTATATCACATGACCGATAAACCGCACATGTCCTAATACAGATATGTGTATCTGGCAAGTTGCTGGTAAATTTTACAAACATTTTTTTTTTGCTTTTAGATATGATCATGTCGATTTTACACTGAGCACCGAGTGTGACTGAATTCATTCAGCTGGATGGGTTGGGTTGTGGTAGTTCCCTGTATATAGCTTGTGGTTGAAATGACTGTGGTGAATCTCTTGCTCGTTCATATGAGAGTGGTTCTGATGCTTCAACTTTGCAGAGCATATTTTGGCAAAGTGTCTGGTTTTTAGGACAATGCCTCCTTTGGTTTGGCTTTCCGGCAATGTTTTGCAATGGCAACATAGTTTACTTACAATATAATATTTTTTAGGTTTTTTTTCCTCAGAGAGAATTAGGCTCCTCTGCCGAGAGAGCAAAGAAAACTGTCCGCAAAAAGAACAGCGCATCGCCATAGAGACAGAAACTTTTGTTCTTAATTTATATGCTGCTTTGTAATTTTGTTTTAATTGTACGCGGCAACGCTGCAGTCGTTTAAACCTGGCCACCTTAAATCGTGGCCAGGTTTAATTTATCCTTTTCTTGTTTTAGTTAGGCCTAAATAATGGGAGTGAAATTATATAGTGCCTCACGTTTTACTAAAATAAAGGAAAGAATTCATAAAACACACAACAATTTCTTAATGAGTGTATACAGATATCTTTTTCCCAAGTAGTTCTCTGTCAAAATAAAGGACAGGTAACGAATAGCAAAGTATGTGCATGACAAAAATGCATGCTGTTTTATTAAATTAATTTTAAAGTATAAATTAAAAATGTACTTGTGACAAATATTAAAGGGATAGTTCACCCAAAAATGAAAATGTTATGTTTATCTGCTTACCCCCAGGGCATCCAAGGTGTAGGTGACTTTGTTTCTTCAGTAGAACACAAACGAAGATTTTTAACTCAAACCGTTGCAGTCTGTCAGTAATATAATGGAGGTGAACGTGACTCCGGCTACAACCTACAATAAACAAAAAAAAACATACACAAACCAAACCAAATTAAACCCTGCAGCTCGTAACGATACATTGATGTGTAAAGACACAAAATGATCGGTCTGTGCAAGAAACTGAACAGTATTTATATTGTTTTTTTACCTCTGATGGACCATTGACACTCCCAAATGAGATTGTAGATAGAGTGTCAATGGTCCATTTGAGAGATAGGTGGCGGTAATGCACGTATAAGTCTGCGATCCGCCGTAAAGCAAAAAAGAAGACGCCTCCACTCCGCTGAAGAAGAAGCGCGGAACGTGCTCAGGACAGTTCAGACATTGCGGTGGATCAGAGGTAAAAAATTATGTAAACACTGTTCAGTTTCTTGCACAGACCGATCTTTTTGTGTGTTTACACATCAATGTATCGTCACGAGCAGCAGGGTTTAATTTGGTTTTGTTTGTGTATGTTTTATGACTCTCAAAGCCGTGATTCCCATCCACTTGCATTTTAAGACTGACAGACTGCAACGGTTTGTTTTAAAAATCTTTGTTTGTGTTCTACTGTAGAAACAAAGTCACCTAAATCTTGGATGCACTGGGGGTAAGCAGACAAACATCACATTTTCATTTTTGGGTCAACTATCCCTTTAAGTAATGTGAGAATATGCCCTTTTAGCATATTAATCCATGTATGTAGCCTAGCCTACTAAAATAGGCTTCCACTTTTAATCCTCCGATGCAAAGTAAACCACCATTTGTTTAGGATAATATAACATATTATTCATATTATATAAATAATACTGCACACCTGTTAAATGTTTCAAATCTAAAATATGGTGTAATACTTAGCTTAGCGTAAATATAAGCACAGGCTCATTGACATTTATCCTGCTTGAATTTGTTCTAAGAAACATAGATAACTTCATAAGTACTACATTTTCATCTGTGAATATTAAATATTTTAACTACAGTGTTTTTCTTTAATTTTCTGCCAACTGCAGCCGTCAAATGTAACAGATCGGCAAGGCAAAGCTGACGGCTATTTGTGAAAATGCGCTTTGATGCATTCACGTGATAACCTGTGGTTAAAGGCGCCACTCACTTCAAAAAGCAGCAAAATGCACGTTGCAGACTTGGCGGCGGGGTGACAGGCGGTAAAAAGCTCATTCTGGTTGGTCACCTACTGTATTGCGTGGACGGAGCCAAAAATATGTAAGCGTCTAAAAGCATATACTTAGGGCTGGGCGATAAATCAATAACGATAATTATCACTGTATAATTTTCCTCGATAAAACGATATGAAGAGTTCGATAAATGTTTGATATAATGTTTAAGTTCAAAGTGGAACAAATATGGGTGTAGAATTGTTGCTTAATTCCAAATAATTAGATTATGATCCACAAATAAATAGAATGAGATCCACAAAAAAATCTTTCAGTTTCACAAACATTAATTAAATTCACAAATAAATAAAATGAGATTTGCAAATAAAAAACATATTCACAAATATATATTTATGTCACAACCACAACTTTGCCTGGCATTTATTTGTGAATCACGTCCTGTGCATTTGTAGATAGCTGCACGCATTTGTGAATCGCGTCCTGTGCATTTGCGAATTGTGAAACATTTCTTCCGTCAAGACGTGCTGACAATCCACAAATGCTTGGACTCCACCCACCGTCTACTCAAGGCAATCAGATAACAGCCTCACTTCGCTGACCAATCATAGCACGTTCTCGCTATGGCCAATCACGTTTTGCTTTACAATCAGTGCGGTCTCGTCCTGAGATAACTTCATTCATCTGCATTGGCTCAAATAGGTCATATAAGGGCCATACAATGGGTACAGTAAAAGATGTTTAAAACTGGATTTCGTTAGACCATTAGACTGTGTATCATGCCAAGCCACAGTATTTTATGTTACAGATAATCCACAATTCTTTGCGTCGCCGTGAACAACCATTGTTAATTTGAAAAATGCCGGCGCCGGCAGTTCTCTTTCAAGCATACGTTTCGGTGTCTCACTATGGGATACGCCCCTTCCGCTTGTTCCTCAGAAGCCCTATTACATTACATTGGCAGACGTGACGTTGTGTCTGGGAGTGACCTCCCTCCTCAGTATAAAGGGCACGACACAACGTCACTTCGACATTCAAAAACCTCTTCTCGCTCCTCTTCCTCCCGCTTCACACCAGAAGCCTACAAATTAGTTATACTTTCAACGAACGCCTGGAGAAAGACTGGCCTCCACGCCGTTTTTCGCCTGACTCCTTCAATTTGCATTCCAGCCGATTGCAAGGACCATTCGATATTACGATGGCTGCAGCAATGCAGACTGTCCCGGCTAGCGAGGAGATGCTGTGCGACTTTGTTCATGCGGGAACAAAATATCATGCAAGGACACACACAAGGTCTGCTCTGCATGTCTTGGGCTGAAACATGCCCAATTGGCGATCGAGAACCCCGGTTCCTGTGAACACTGCGCACACTTCACTATGAAGAGCCTTCGTCGCAGGCTAGCAAACCAAGCTAGCCTGTCAGGCAACGATCCCCTCATGTCACCTAGCCCCGTTCCAGCTGCCACTCCACAGGTACCCATCCCTGTAAAGCTGCCCACCACGGCAGCTTTATCCTGGGGTGAACAGCTTGATGTCTGCGTCCCTCTGCCCAGTGTGCTCAGCACGGACGAGGAAGAGGACGCGCTTGATTTTGAGGAAGAGGAACAATCGGACTTTCTTCTCTCTGAAGAAGAGGAAGATTTCGAGGACTCCCCTTTCCTCCCCCCTGCGCTCCCGGCACAACCCCTCGCCGCGGCGGGTTCCACGGAAGATGCGGACGGGGCACCATCCCCTCTTCTCAGTGTTGACCTGCAAGATATGTGCAAACTCGCTGCAGAGAAACTAAACTTTCCATGGCGACCGTGGTAGCAGAGACTGTAAAGTCTCGCTACGAGGGCAAGAGGCTGCCGAGAGCGAAACGGGCAGCACGGCAGCTCCTTCCTATGTTCCCAGAGCTCCTGGAGGAGGTTGCAGTGACCTGGAAGGACAAACCGTTCACCAGCAAGATGCCCGTGCAAGGGAGGATCTGCTCTCGATGTGGAGGGAATGGAGAAGGTAGGACTTCTCCTAATGCCCCCCATGGAGCCATTAGTTGCTGCGCACTTGCACCCAAAGCACACGGCGGCTGCAAATCCGACGTTGCAATCCAAGGCAGACCGTTTCCAGTCAAGCATGACTGAACGCGCTTATAAAGCAGTTGCTCTCTCTGTCAGGGCTCTGAACGCGACCTCTATGCTGACTGCATACCAAGCGGAACTGCAGGACGAAGCTTCGACCATGCCAGGTCAGACGCACTGGGAAGAGATCTTTGTTGTTACGGATCTTGCTCTGCGTCTTCGAGGTGCGCGTTTAAACAAGAGAGAGGACATTGGCTTAATTTGGCGAATCTCTCTGACAGGGAAAAAGAAGCCATCCTGGACGCACCGGTGGTCGCAGAGGGCATTTTTGGCTCGGCTCTGACACTGATGCAAAAGAGATGCGAGGAAAAGAAGAGGGATGATGAGGCTTTGCGGCTCTGTATGCCTAGAAAGGCACAAACTGCACCCC
>JADLZN010007916.1:0-36038 GCA_018155175.1 Sinocyclocheilus anophthalmus
AGTAAAAAAATATATAATAATAATTAAAAAAAACTATCCAATGTCTTCTATAGGATAACCATAAAATATGTAATCAATATTTACAAGAGAAATGTGAAGCAGCACGTCTTCATTATGCACTGGCATTGAGTCACTAAACAGCAACTCTATCAATATCCCTCAGTCTGTAGATCAGAGGAAGTGAAGAAACACAGGAGGAGCTGATAGCATTTAAAGAAAGAGTTGAGAGCATATAATGAAGAGGAAGACTGAGAGAAAGAGAAAATGTCTGATGAGTGTCATCTGTGTCTGCTGGGACTGATCGTTCTTTCTTCACTTTTCACAGGTAAACACACTTCTACATGCTCTTTAAACTCCTGTGAAAGAGTTCAGTGTATATATGCATACAATAAAGTTTCATTTATTAATATATAGTATAATTATCACTCAAATGTTCTTGTGTTTCAGGTACCAGTGGAGTGGATGAGACTCATGTGTTCATCAGTTCTGGTGAAGATGTCCGTCTGCTCTGTAATAATGCTCTTCATGACTGCACATCAACTGCATGGAACTATAACAGATTCAGATATTCAGCAACAGTTGAACTGGTTTATTTAGGGATAAAGAAGAAAGACACAGAGAGTCATGAGAGACATGTGAGACTGAGTCTGGGGTCTGACTGCTCTCTGAACATCAGGAACATCTCAAAAGAAGATTACGGATCTTACACCTGCCAACAATGGACTGGTGTGAATAGAGACCAAAAACAAGGACCTGATGCTCGTGTTTATCTGCATGTTCTTCATGGTAATTTTATGATTATGTGATCAATTTTAAAAAGGAAAATTCTTCATTTAATTTCCCATGATGACAGAAGAGTCTATGAGTTGTGTTATTTTGTGTTTCAGTCTCTTCATCCTCCTCCTCATCCTCACAGACTGAGATCAGTGCAGGCCGCTCTGTGACTCTCTCCTGTCAGCTGTACTCATATGCTGAAGGCTCTTGTGATGATTGGATCCGTTCTGAGAGAATCGAGCTGTTCTGGGTGAATCAGGCTGGTGATAAACTGATAAACTCAGACTCCAGATATCAGATATCATCCTCATCAGGACACTGCATCAGCACTCTGACTACAACACTCCTGAATGAAGATCACAACAGAGAATGGAGATGTGAAGTTACTCACAGAGATCAAGTCAAGACCTCAGTCACATACACTGTCAAGAGTTCAGGTCAGAAAACATCTCATCAGTCAGTTATGGATGAGTCTCTGTTAGATGTGCAATTATAATACTAATGCTAAAGTTATCTTGTGTGATTAAAATATGATTGTCATAATCTAGAGTTGTCATAATCTAAGCTGAACTAATATTGATCTTTCACAGCTCAAATTAAAACAGCGACAGCAGTTACTCCAGTCCACAGCACAAACTCTCAGGATCCCTCGACTACAAACACACACGTAACTAAAGGTACATCATCAGTGTCTTCCTCACACCAGTGCTTTACAGCGGCTCTCAGATACTGTTTTCTTCTTAAATCAGTCTCTAGATATAATGAATTCCTCTCTGAAGACATTAAGAGATGGAGTACAGGCAATCACCAACTGTTCACTCTCAGTTCGAGAAACCGTTTATTTGCTGGTTTATTCTGAGCTCAAAAGAGTGCGAGAGACATTAACGCACTGATGCTGACTGAACACTTTGAGTAACTCAACTGTCTGCATATCTGCTCAATTCTGCTGATCTTTAAAGTTTTTTACAAATTCTTACACACAGTGTTTGAAACTATGGCTCCATTTCTCTAAACTCTACACACAAAACCACAAAACACACACAACATACAAAACATCACACACATCTTGCAAAAGCAAACAAAACGATTTGAAAACGGTTTTAACTCTTCTAAAAATTTTATTTTTGCATAGTAACTCTACACACAAACATAAAATAATTAGCCACATACACACACCAAACTACACACAGATGTGAAGAAAGTAAAGCTCTCCTCTCTCGTGTGTGTTCTGCTTGTTCAGAGTGCAGTGGAGGAGTTTAACACAGCACTCACACACACATGCATATTCACATATACACTCTATATACAGTATGCATGTACAACTGATGAATTTACACAGTTATGCAACTGAACTGAATCAACACTGAACGGACTTGAGCTCTATAATGACAGTGGACTTGTGAGAGATGCTTACAGCAGATTTGAATTTAACACTCTGTGAGCTGCTGTGAAACAAACTATATGGGATAAAGGTTCACCAGAATAAGTTGACTTTCTGACATGGTTTATCTGCATAGTTAGTGTATGTATATATATAGATCTATATATATTATTATTATAAATCAGATATATACATTAATATACTATATATATATGTTTAATGCATATGAATTTAGTATTTTTTTTATATCATTACATTGTTTAGAACATAAAAAAAAAAACCTTCAGAAAAATGATATATTTTGTATGTTCTGCGGTCTTCTGTAGAGGACACCAGGATTTTTTTTACCATCACCACTTAAGAGGATAGTTGGGGGGATTTTTTTTTTTTTTGGGGGGAGGACGTGTGGCAAGATACAGTGTCTCATAATCTGAATTTGTGCTCTGAGTTTAACACATTTAAGTGCACACACACACACACACACACAACACGCAGTCGTAGTGAACACACACACACACACACACACACCAGCAGTGAGTAGGTGAACACACATACAGTGAACAAAAACACACCACGGAGCAGGAGGCGGGGAGCAGTTGGGGGTTCAGTGACTTGCTCAAGGGTCTCAGCTCAGTCGTGGTATTGAGGGTGGAAGAGAGCGCTGTACAGATCTGAGGTCTTTATGTCTGCAAGCTCACATGTACATATGTGAACGTGAACATGATGAACATGATCCTGAACACTAGATGTTTGAGCTGTACTGTACAGCAGCGAAACAGACATACAGTACAATAGTAGCAAAAGGAGTAAACAGCAGTTTTGCCTTGTTTTAAATAAACACTACATTTAACTAAAACTGACTTCATTAGGAAATACACTTTTACTATGGTTAAATAAATAGTTTAAGATTGTCAAATATTGACATTTATTTTCTCTAAATAGTGCTGATATGGCGACCAGTAAATACGGTTTGGTCAGGCTAGCCTGTGTGGAAACTTTTAAACTCTGTTTCAACTAAGCAGGCGTTAGGTTCTGCTCTTATCTCCCCTAATGTGCTCACATACTGTAGATTCATTTCATGGACATTTTTATACATTTATATCTGTTAGAAACTGTAAGTTGTTTGGTTGATGTAATTAAAACTGGGTTTAAATTCATGCCTCTGTTAGCTGTAAAGATCAAGTTTAATGTCGTGCAGCAGAAGAAAAGAGGAACTGGCATCTGAATGTGTGAGAATTCACAGCATCATCATCATCATCATCAGTATAATCTGGGTTCAGAGATGATCTCTGCTGTTCTGCGGTCAGACTGAGTCCCACACACAGCAGAAACATGTTTCCAAACCTCAACAGTGAGATCTCCGCTCTGAAAACACTACAACTGCTATCATTAATTCACTACTTTAGTAATGAAGGTCTAGAATGGCTGTCAACTATCTCAATATTGTAAGAACAAATATTATTTCCAATAAATCATCAACATCTAAACTTCTAGTAAATAATAATCGCAGTTATTTGTCTTGGACGTGGCTCTGGCCTTGATGCAGCTCCAGGGCGTCCACATTCTCATGAGACGTGCTTCTCGGTCATTTGAGGAGTCTTGGAGTACGAGCAGAAGAAGAGTGTGTTGTTGTCGAGTCAGCAGGCGACTCTTCTAGGAGTGGATTTACATACGTAACTGAGACATTTTCATTTATTAATATAGTTCACACAGGTCTGGTACATATTTATCATTTTTGTGATGCAAAGCTTAAGTATTAAGATGTTTTGTTTCTATGTTCATTATGTTTGAACTGAACTAACATACAGTATATGATCACAGATCCAGCAGAAACTGAAGTCTGTAGGACTCATGGATCATTATTCAGAGGTACGAGAGTTAATTAATGCTGAAACAGTTAATCTGCAGTGCTTTGTCAAGAACTGATCATCATTTTATACCTTTGATTTCATTTAGAAAGTCTTGATTCTGTTCATCTGTCCATCTTTCCTGCAGAGATTTTGATCATTCTTAAGACTGCAGTGTTTGCTGCTCCTACTGTGATTCTTCTTCAGATCATCTGTGCAAGAAGAGCTGGTGAGTTTTTCAGATGATTCACATTGATCTGGAACAATCTGCACTCATGAGAGCTCAGTAAATGCTTTTGTGTTGAATTATTTTGCAGGGAGGAAAGACTCGCAGCACCCAGAGGAAATAGAGATTAATACAATTTTGGTATAAAATACTCTGCAAACAACAGGCCAGATTACAGCCAGATTTATCTTCATATCAATTAATTTTACGGATATTTGCACACAGTTTTGAAGGATCTTTTCCAGTGCTCCATACTGTACTGAATACATAAAATATAATATTAAACCCTTACTTATGAAAATTATATGAATGATTGTCTTTCCACCTACATCATGCTGCAACATGTTTTTGTCATGCATGCATAAATATAGATTCACAATTTGGTCTTCAAATGTTTGCTGAATACTTATTTGAGTCTTTTTCACAGTCTAAAAGTGTCAAAGTAGGGTATTTACATATAAAAAAAACATATCTCTTGGCTGGATAACTTTAGCTATAATAAGAATTTTTCCTGCAAGCTAATATATGCTACTGCAAAATTCTAAATCTATAACAAAACAGCAACTGCAAGCAGGGCCGGATTAGGAATTCAGAGGCCCCTGGGCACAATGTGTTGTCCCCATATTGTGTCATTCACAATAAACATAATCCCCGATTACCCGCCTATGAATTACAGCTATGTAAGTTACGTGTCCAGGAACACAGTGGAATATTCTGGACTCCCTTCTCAGGTTTGGCTCCAGTATATTAAATAAATGCAAAAAAAAAAGAAAAAGAAAAGACTAATAGGTAATATGCCTAACAATAAATATTCAAATGAAAGGTGCTCTTCTGAAAACGGCCAGCTGGTGGCGCTTGTGAACTCTTTGGTGGCACAGTGTTTTTCCAGCTGAAGATTTGGTTGCTATGATGTGGAATATTCACGGCAGTAACGTATTACTAGTTTCTCATTTTGAAGAATATAACTGAATATAAAAATGCAGTAACCAGTAATATTAACTTCTCCATTGTTGCTCATGTAACCCCGCTTTTCTGGTTCTTTATTTTAACCCATCCGGAAAGGACAACACCAAGACGTAGGCTGAGCTCACTCATCACGTTTACTGGAATATATGAAATGACACCAAACAGACATGAAATACAGCTCATCCGGTCTCATAACATTCTCCTCAACAGCTTTCATGCGACTGATTTACCAGTTCAACACACAATAAATCAGTCTTTCCATAATTAAGAGCTCAATTTCTTTTTCTGTTGTTTTCTGAACATAGAAAATATAACATCATAAGAACATTCGTACATCATACCTGGAATATATGAAATGACACCAAACAGACATGAAATACAGCTCATCCGGTCTCATAACTGTCAAAAATAAATATACATGTGAAAATAAGCAATGAGAAAATACAGAGACAGAAACACAACGAATACCATGTGCTCCTAATGCACTCGACAGTGCGTTCAGAATAAAACATCAATTATCCGTCAACTCTATATCTCGTATGACTCAAATGTGAAATAAAATAACAATTTTGACCTCAAAGAGAAATAAAATAATCTCTGACAACATTTTATTACTGTTCGACCGGAGAGAGATTTTACACCTACCATTCTCCTCAACAGCTTTCATGCGACTGAGGAGAAAATGGCCGACTCCACTAATAGGTTACCTTAGTCACCTGTAGGTGTCCCCATATCCCTTTCTTTTAGATGCACTTAATACATTCTATTCAATTAATATCTTAGAATTATTTTGCAATATGAACAATCATTTTGGCACAATTCATTACAAATTTCTTTTCCCCGTTACATTCTCCCCCACTGAATTTGCCAAAATGTGATAAACACAAAAACCAAAACAAACAAAACTTTTCTTTCCTTTTTCCCTTCTGAAAACACAAACTGGAATTGCCATTCTTAGCATAATGCTTTTGATCAGTAACAACTGTTCATATAAAGAACTGACAAGAAAAAGTGCTGCGCATATCACTCCTCCTTAATCATGACCCAAATGAAGTGCCTTTTACATTTCATCCTAGCAATTCCTACACACACATATTAACATCATACACTGAATTTAATACTTCAGACTAAGAACTGACATAGACCATTTTCCCTGAATTTGCTTTCTGTTTTGAAATAAAGTATGTTGATTCATAGAAGAAATAAGGCGATTCACTGGTTTCAACAATCTGCCAAACTTTGACCTGCGACCCGGTAACTCAGTACCATCAACTGTACCATCAACATCAGGGTCAGAATTACAGATATTACTTTCTTCAGGACTTCCCTGACAGACCGAGTGATCTGGAGAAACATTTCCAGAGACCACACTTTGTGGTGGAACATCAACAACTGCAGCGGAGTCGTGAGCATTACCTGACTCAACCGTCTGCGGATCATTGTCAGCCACTACTGGGCCTTCACCATCAGGTACAGAGTCATCAGAGGATACAGAACAGTTATCAGAACCGTAACAATTCACAAAAAATACACTCTCGTCATAATTTTTTTCCACAATGTCACTCAAAGGGAGGAAATTTACACACAAAAGAAGGTTTCTGTGTACCACCTTTAACTGACCAGATACAGGGTGTTTAATCTTGTAAATGTGGGTTTTAGGATCACGATCAACCACAGTATATACCACATTCTCCCACTTGTCTGAAAGTTTGCGCTTTCCACGTTCACTTTTATTGTCTAATAGGACTCTGTCGCCAACCTCAATTTTTACACCCTTATTTTTCCGATTGTACATGTGGGCTTGGTGAGACTGTTCTTTTGAAGTGTTAGCCTCCGCAACAGCAAGAGCATCCTTCAAATCCTTGCTCAGGGACTCTACGTACTTGGGAAGAGAGTCGTTCGAATCATTCCATAGTACGCTCTTGAAAACAACATCAATTGGCAGTCTCGGGGTGCGACCGAACATTAGATAGAAGGGAGGGTACCCCGTAGTCTCGTGCACTGTGCAGTTGTACACAAATGTTAATGTATGGAGCATCCGAGGCCAATCTTGCTTTGGTCGTGGTTCAAGGGCTCTGACCATGTTTCCCAATGTTCGATTAAATCTTTCTGTGATTCCGTTGCCCATAGGATATGGTGTCGTTTGTGACTTCTTAACACCAGAAAAATCAAGCAAATGCCTAATGAGCTCACTACAAAAATTGTCCCCCTGATCAGAATGAATGCGGTCTGGGAAACCATAGTAGCAAAAGTAGTTATCCCAGAGCTTCTTTGCTACTGACTTAGCTGACTGGTCGGGGCAGCGAAAGGCATGGGCCAGCTTGGTAAAATGGTCAGTGACCACTAAAACATCAACTGACCTATTCTGTGAATCTTCCGCAGTCCAGAAATCAATGCAGACTAATTCAAGTGGAGCAGAAGTCTTGACACTCTCCAATAGAGCTCGGCCCTCCGGCTCTGGTGTTTTTGCAAGCACACAACGACTACACACTTTCACATAGTCACGAACATCACGTTCCATGTCTGACCAGTAAAAGCGTTGACGAGACAGTTGGAGAGTGCGATATTGGCCTTGGTGTCCGGCCTCATCGTGACATCCTTTCAGCACGTCAGCTTCCAAGGAAGATGGTACCACGTACTGAAATCTTTTGTGACGTGACAAGGGGTCTCTCGAAACATGATACAAGACACCATCATTCAATAATAGCTTCTCCCACTGCTTCATACGTTTCCTTACAGCGCTGGGGTCCCCCATGCGCTCACGCCTCGAAGGCCTGCGCTTTCGGTCAACATAGAACATCACCCTCTGCAAATGTTCATCCTCAAGCTGTTTGTCTCCAAGTTCTTGACGAGAGTACGAAGGCCCCCCCACCTCCCCCCTCCCCCCAAAGGGCATCAAACCCAACATCTGCGATCTGTTGAACAAATCCAGCTAGAGGAATGGCCCATGTCTGTGTTCCGTCGTCCCAAGAAAGGTGATTAGAAAAGACAGCAGCCACTTCCGCACTTGAAAAAGCTCCCAGGCGCGTCCGTCTCTGATTTGACTGCTAACTGCTCACAAGCACTCGCTGGAGCCTCTATACTGTCAAGCACTCGCTGACTGGCATTTGACAACCGGAAAACATCTTGGACAGCAGCACAGTTATGGTTACTTGACTCTGCCAGCAGCTTCTCATAAGGTTCCCTTACTATGCGGTGACTGACACGACCGTTGACAAAAGGCTGCCTGCTCAAAGCATCAGCAATTGTGTTCTTAGGCCCTGGAACATATTTGATGTCAAACTCAAAGGCAGCGAGTTTGGCCACCCATCTTTGTTCACAGGCGTCAAGCCTAGGTTTGGTCAAGATATGCGTCAAGGGATTATTATCTGTCCAAGCTGTGAACCGATGTCCTTTTAGCCAGTGGCTAAATTTATCACATACAGCCCACTTGAGGGCGAGAAACTCAAGTCGATGTGCTGGATATCTGGCTTGTGCTCTGGATAGTGACTTACTCGCAAATGCAATGGGTCGAGCCCTGCTTTCCCCAGGACTCAGTTGCGAAAGCACAGCGCCCAATCCCTCAGATGAAGCGTCAGTGGCAAGAATAAAGGGTCTGGAAAAGTCAGGATGCGCAAGAATAACATTGGACAAGAGAGTTTCCTTTAATGCTGACAAAGCCGACTCACAAGCTGGAGACCAGTCGTCAGGAGTGAGTTTTTTTGATGCAGGAACCCCTTTGCGTCCAACACCTCTAGCTTTCCTAACTCCGCTGGTCAGAGCAAAAAGCGGTCGAGCAAGAGACGAACAATTCTCAATAAAGCGTTGGTACCACATTACGAGGCCAAGAAAAGACTGGATTTTCTTAACTGATGGGGTGACACCATCTGGGCACATCAAATCCGCAGAAGTAATTTTAGTAATTGCTTCAACTTTTCCGGGGTCCGTAGACACACCTCTCTCTGTAATCGAGTGACCGAGGAATTTTACAGAGCGTCTTAAAAAGTGGCATTTCTTCGGCGATAATTTCAAATTGTGCTTTTTCAACATACCGAAAACCATCTCTAGCCTCTGCAATGCAACTTCTTCGTTAGGTGCAAAAAACCATTAAATCGTCCAGGTAGCACAACAGTGACAAAAAATTCTGTTCACCAAAGATCTTAGTCATCATTCGCATAAAGCTCGCTGGTGAGTTACAGAGGCCTTGAGGAAGCCTATTGTATTCGTGCAACCCCACCGGTGTTGTGAACGCTGTATACTTTGTCGTCCTCATGTAGTGGGACATTATAAAATCCTGAGGTCAAATCCATAGTACTAAAGAATGAATTGCCACCTAGGGCCGCTAGACAGTCTTCCTGATGGGGCAGGGGGTGTGCATCCTTCACTGTCCGTGCATTAAGCCAGCGGAAATCAGTGCATATGCGAAGATTGCCATCTTTTTTCCAGCACAGAACCAAAGGTGACGCGAATTCGCTGACTGACTTGCTAATTATTCCCCTCTCCTCCATCTCGTTCAAAGCAACACGTAATTCCTGGTATTGTGAAGGAGGGACTCATCTGTATGGTAAGCGAAACGGCCTTTCGTCGAACAGACGAATCCTGTGTACAAAGTCCTTGACTTCACCGCAATCAAGAGAATGTCTGGAAAAGATAGACTCATACTCAAGCACCAAGTCACACAATTTTGCCTTCCAGAATTCAGAAACTTCGCACTTTTCCAAATCAACGGTCACTAATCCACACTTACGGAGTCTGTCAGTCAGTGTAGTAGACTTATCTGACTCAGCTGCTGACTGCTGACTGCTCGATCGAAGTGGAAGCTCAGGCCTTGTTTCGCACACATCCTCCAACGCAATACAGGGGTAAACGTCGGCCACTTTGGCGTTTCTCTTCAGCGTTACTGGTTTATCGCTAGGGTTGATCAACTTAAGTGGAATCCAGCCATCGCCCCAAAGCGGAGTGACAACACGACACACTAAAACATTCCTGGAGGCAGAACGAAGTCTAGATGGCTCCACCATAACTGTACTGCCCGGTTGGCTACAGGACTTAATGGCCTTGGCCAGGCGAAAGTGTAACTGCGTGTTGAAGTTTAACTGTACCAACAACATCTGGAATAGTTCCACCCCTCCATCGACATACTCCAGCCATCATAGACAAGAACTCGTCACTCTCTGGATTATGTCCACTGGGCGTAGAGATCAGTTCCCAATATCTGTCAGAATCTTTTAATCTGTGAACAAGATGTTTGATGACGTTTGTCCCCAAAATGAGATCATCTCCTTGGCCTGGAACAACGAGACAAGGGACAATAACGTCACAGCCGTAAATGTCCAGCTTAAGCGCAAGCATGCACTTTGGGAATGTTCGTTTGCCGCCACATCCAATTAAGACGACGTCTGTATCTTCTTCCTTAACAGTATCCAAAGCACCATGTTCCCTTAGTTTACTGACAACTGAATCATTTAACGTACAGGCCATAGAGCCGGTGTCCAACATTGCACTGACAGTGAATGAATCATTAATACGGACAGGTGTGTAAAAAAGTGTATCTGAGCATTCAACGCGTTGTGTATTTTGAGAGACGACTTTCTGGAAGTCAGGACATATGTTCTTAAAGGAGCTGAACAAAGCTTCCAGATCTGTATCCACTTTGAGGGATTTTTCAACATCACCCACACACCCCCTCTCAGAATGTGGGTGAGTCAGTTTCCCTGACTGTTGGGTGACATTATTGCAGAAGTCGAATTTGGGAATTTTGCTGTGCAATCATGTTTGGAGTGAACAGCACCATGACATCTAAAACACAAATGATCAGATCTGCAGTGGTCGATTGTAGTGTGCGTTGTGTCACCACAAATCTTACAGTTGCTTGGTCCAGCTGTGTTCCTTCTACGCACTCTCCCAGAAGACACATACTCAGATTTACACTCATCTTTTGCCTTCAAAACTTCAATCAGCTGAGCCAGCATGTCAGCCATCAGACTGGATTCAGACTGGAGTGATCCTTTGCATCCAGTTTAGGCTCACCAGGCTCGTTGGTCCCCTGCTTGAGACACATTAATGTAGACTCAGAAACAACATTAGAATTTCCACAGCTCTGCATGGTCGTGTGTGCATTTTGGCTGACTGGGTAGGCGTTGGTGTTTGATCTTAGCTTAAGCTCACGTTGGAAACTATCTAAAAGCTCCTGGACATCTTTTGCAGTCCAGCATTCTAACGGCCATACTTTAAAAGTGCGTGCTAGATCAGGGTCTGGGCAATTTCTCACAAACATCATTGCAACTTCAGAATTTAAATTGTCCATTCTTCTGCCCTGCCCTCTGAGACACTCGTCAGCTATATCTGCTGCTTTATTAAGGCGAAGCCAGTAGTCAACAGGATTTTCACCGTGTTTGGGCAATGTGCTGTAAAAGTCTGCGAGTGGCATGCTGGAGCAGGACACTTCACTGAAGTGTTGCTTAAGTATGCTGTATATAATCTCAGGGTGATTTGTGCAGTCAAGCGCAGGGTTGCTGCGTAGGGCTACTTTCACAATGTCTTTGGCCCTGCCCATTAGATGACTAAAAATCTCATCAGCCTGTTCGGTAATTTTGACATTTCTCTTCTGCAGGTAAACTTGCATCATCTCAACCCATTCTTGAATGTCATGTCTACCTAAACCATCCCCTCTAAACACTGGTGGGACTTTTTCATCTGATTTCAGAACGACATTCAACTGTGACAAATCAAGATTAGCACATTGAGAGCCTGTGGTGTTACTACCATTATTGGTTCTGGCAAATTCACCCCCTGACAAAAGTTTGGCTGTGACTGAGTCACCAATTTGTCGGCCCAATTCTTTAACTAAAGCACCTAATTCACTGACGCCTTGATCGCTAGAACTTTCTCCATTACATGGCTTTGGAGTAGAAGTAAGGGGGAGAGTCTTATGTAAATCATGAGCCATATAATTTCTCCCATTACCAGCATGAATGTCAGTCTTACAGTCAAATTCACCCAACCCTGGCTTGTTATCAGAAAACTGCATCAGATATTTCCCCCGTCCAATCCCAAGAAAAGAATTATCTGCACCACCCTCAGCCATGTTTTCAAATGTAAAATACTCAGAATGTTCTGAGCTAAACTCAAAAGTCAGATTAATCAAACAGTCTTCTATTCACTTATCTGTAGACCGACGTTTTTCTCTTTCGAAAGTCCCCCGAAAAAAAGTGTCTTTAACTGGAGAATCTGGCAACCGCAGTCCACTCAACCGAATGAAGCACGCGATGTCCATGCTTCTCTTCGCTGTAGGCCTTGTCGTCCCCCCGGAGATCGGCTTTGCGTTGATCACAAACGGGAATCACGGCACCATTGTAACCCCGCTTTTCTGGTTCTTTATTTTAACCCATCCGGAAAGGACAACACCAAGACGTAGGCTGAGCTCACTCATCACGTTTACTGGAATATATGAAATGACACCAAACAGACATGAAATACAACTCATCCGGTCTCATAACATTCTCATCAAGCAGCTTTCATGCGATTCGATTTGAGGCAGTTAACACACAATAAATCAGTTTTCCATAATTAAGAGCTGCAATTGCTTTTCTGTGGGTTTCGGAACTAGAAATAAACATTCATAAGAACATTGTACATTCATACCGGAATATAGGGAAATGACACCAACAGACATGAACATACAGCTCACCGGTCTCAGAACTGCTCAAAAATAAATAGACATGTGAAAATAAGCAAGAGAAAATACAGAGACAAGGAAACACAACGATACCATGTGTCCTAATGCAATCGACAGTGCGTTCAGAATAAAAACTCAATTATCCGTCAACGCTATCTCTCGGATGACTCAAAGGTGAAAATAAAATAATGAACAATTTGGCCTCAAAAAGAATAAATAATCCTCTGACAACATTTTTTTCGTCGACAGGAGAGAGGCTTTTTACACCTACCAGTCGCCTCAACGGCTTTCATGCGACTGAGGAGAAAATGGCCGACTCCACTAATAGGTTACCTTAGTCACCTGTAGGTGCCCCCATATCCCTTTCTTTTAGATGCACTTAATACATTCTATTCAATTAATATCTTAGAATTATTTTGCAATATGAACAATCATTTTGGCACAATTCATTACAAATTTCTTTTCCCCGTTACACTCAGTCATTGTGCAAGTAGATGGTTGGTCGTTGTAGCATTTGTCCCATTGATTGGACGGCTTGTGACAGTGACGAGCGCTGCGTTTTACTCAAAGTTGAACAGTAATCAAACATAGTCTCAGCTCCAAAAGAAAAAAAAAAAGAAAATTAACTTGTAAAATATTATGATGGCACTGCATCAAAACGCAGTGTCATCAGTTTGCCAAAAAGAACACAGAATGTTTTACGCACCATTAACACATGAGCAGGTTAATCTCTTAGTAACAACTAACATCTTGAAAAATTTCGACATTTTCATGGGTTCGAAAGTTTGTCAGAACGGCTTTACGAATGATTTACACAAAAATTCGTTCTGCTCTTGTTTCATGAATGAGGCCCATAGAGTGGCGGACTTGAACCCGGGTCGATCGCGTCAAAAGGTAATTCTGTGAGTCTGACTCTCTACTGCCTACACCACCAAAGCCATTAAGCTCAATGCGTCTTTTTAATATTGAGTGTCAACCAGACATTGCTGGGCGGAGCTACTGTAAATAGCGTTTGCAAACAAGCGCACTATTTACACTTAATGTAAAGACACTCCAATTTCTTTTCTTCCCCTCGCTTGGGCCCCAAGTGCGCATGGGCCCCTGGGCCTGTGCCCATAATGCCCATTGGATAATCCGGCTATGACTCGTAAGTCCACGTTTTGCTGCAGGATTCCAGGCTATGTGAATGGCAGAGGATCCATTTTGTTTTTTTTTTTTTTTTTTTTACTATTTTGTAGATGGGGACATGATAAATTAGGGACCGGTCCAGTTTCTTGTCTAGTTATATATAAATCTCAAAACAGCTCTTTCCCATTTTAGATGTTTATAGTGTTTTCACAGCATTCAAGCTGAACTCTAACGCTGTCACTCATGCAGTGTCTCAATCAGCTCTCTAGCTCCTGAGTGCGTGAGTCTGCGCAGCGCTGATGCATCTCGAACAAGCATATAGACCCTTTTCACATGACGTCACGCAACTTCCGTTCTGACTCGAAGCAGTGTATTCTTACTTCCGCCGGCACAGTAAAGGGCTATCGCGATCAGCATGGAGTTCACCCAGACACTTATACAGCTGACACAAATACGATTAGAGGATGACTGCAGCTGTCTACTCTCGTCCTCATTCAAGCAGAGGCGTCTGGCGTCTCAAACGACCTTACCGAACAACGATCTCCGAGATCTGCTGCTTGAAGTAAAAAAACTGCTCTTCTGGGTTCAGCCCAGGAGTTTTGTCTTTTCAAATCTTCTATCACGTGTCATTATATAAGGTATATGTCAAACGTCACCTGACCAAACCCGCAAAACTGGGCTGCGTTCAGCCCCGACAAAATGGTTTAAACGGAAACGGCGGTGCGTTGAACACTCTGTTCTGATGACGCAAGAGTTGCAACTATGGCAGCTGAGAAGGCCATTCTTTGTGTTCTTTTTGAAGAATTTTCAAAGCCTGATGAAATCGGTATAAATACATGTATAATACTGCAAAATACGCCCGATGTTACAGTCACTGCCCTTGCCCTCCAGAATAAAAGAGAACATCCCAATCGAGTGAAGGGATTTGTGGAAACTGTGGTTCCTAATTATTGTGATCCAACATTTGCCTCGCATTTCAGGATGAAAAGACAAACATTTCAGGTGAAGGATAATCCACTTCTCACCTCCGAGACTGTGTTATGACCTATATGACTTTATAATTTTTTATTATATAGTATTAGGCTTATCATTATTGCTGATCACTGTTCGTTGTGCTATGATATTGTAATATTTACCATTATATAATCAGAGGAATATAGAAAAGGTTATGAAAGTGTCACTCCACAATACAATAGCAAAATATATAAATATGTATAGTATTTTTATGTTACATTAATCAGTGTCTAGCACACCTTCCTGAGGAAAGGATATGGACCAGAAGACATTGCAATTATTAATGATATTTAGACAGACTTAAAGAATTTCCAGATCTATACTTGTGCTCTTATTTTTTCAGTTATTTTGCCTTTAATGTAAACATGTGCAAACAATATATTTGCTCTTGTTAATTTATTTTGATGTTAATTTCATTGTGCGAGCTGTCTCTTTAATACAGTGTGGTTTACATACATGTTGCTGCTGAATGGGCTGACATGTTTGACACACCCACCAAACCAGAGAGAAAAACGCATCTCAAACCCGCGTTGCCACCATTTCAGGAAACCTGTCGTTCAACATGGAAACTGTGAGCCAAAATGAGTGCATCACCGTTTGAAGCTTGAACCTGCCCCAGGCTCATCGCTTTACGTTTGAGTCAGAGAACGTGCTAACAGATGAATAAATAATAGCGAGATCTATGGACTTTTAAAATATCAGTTAAACTAGCTAGTCTTTTTTTATGGTTGAAGTTGTATTAATTTTTATATTAAAAGTTATGAAAAGATAAAAATAAAAAAATTTGTAGCATAATCAGTCTGATATGTGATGGACATTGGTTATGAAATCTTTGGTTATCTACATTTGACGGCATTCTTGAGTAAACCGCTCATATTTAAGGAGAGATGCAAAAACGGCTTGAACAGAAGCAGCAGACAAGGTTTAACGCATTACCCCTATTTGAATCGTGTTGATTATGTTTCGCGCTGCGAAAAGTGACATAAGTTCTCGGTAAGGGACATAGTTTTGTGGTGCATAGGGATTTTTCAGGGAGAGTACGTTCCAGTGCACTGGAAGCATTTCGCGATTGAGACAGACTTTTTAAAATGTCCGACTCCCTGATCAGTGCTCTGACTGCTGAACTATAGGGAGCTGATTGAGACGCACCCTCAGTCTCCATTTATGCTCATAGCAAAGTGTAAAAAAAATTAAGAACATGCTACCAACTAACAGATGACTCTTAATGTTTTTTAAAGCTCTAATGGGATTCATAGGGGTCATATTAGGCACTTTCAAGTTTTCCTTTCTCTTGGGAGTGTTACAAGTTTGTGCATAGATAAAATCCCTAAAGTTGCAAAAACTAAAGTCACAAACCCAAAGAGATAATCTATTTAAAAGTTAAGACTCGTCCATGCCCTCCTAAAACGGCTCGTTCAAACACACCCCCCACATGTCTACGTCACTGTGTGGGAAGATTTGCATAACGCCGCCCAATGTTCACGCAAAGAAAGAAGGTGTTACTTTTATTCTCGCTGTAGTATTGTAGTATTGTTGCTGAAGCAGTCATATTGTAAAAGCGAAACTACTTTGTTTGGTCTTCCAAAAGAGGACACGACTAGAAATCAGTGGTTAACTCTGGCACTTCTGACTCACAGCTGTAAGTACATTTTATAATAAGTTCCACTGATGATTCAACGCGATGCAGACCATGGTTTAATGTTTAATTCACCCAATAAAGCATTACAATAATGCAAACTTGAAGTCATAAACAAATGAATTAACTTTTCTTCATTTGACATTGAGAGCATAGGTCATTTAGATATATTTTTGAGATGGAAAAATGCAGTTTTACAAATGATAGAAAAGTGGCTTTCAAAGGAAAGATTGCTATCAAATAGCACACCTAGGTTCCTAACTGATGACGAAGAACTGACAGAGCAGCCATCGAGTCTTAGACAGTGTTCTAATTTATTATGTGCAGAGGTTTTAGGTCCTATAATTAACCCTTTGACGCATACGATCACACCGGTGTGATCAGTCTTGGCTGGTCTCTGAAGTGTACGATCACACCGGTGTGATTAGAATGTTCAGTGTGTCACGTGATCAACTGCTGAATTCAAATCTGCTTTTGCTGGCGCGGAGCCAGATTGGACGCGCTGAGCGCTTGTCATATTATCAAAAATATTCAGTGTTTTCAACCATATAATGCTTTTTTTTGGTTTCAGACATTTAAATACACATAAGTACTTGCAAAACCATACATTTATAGTTTGTAAAATACTCGCTGATGTCTATGGAAGCAGCAATAATGATCCTTACAAATATAATCTAACGACATGTTTTATTGATATCATATACAGATTGTGTGTATGATATTGTCCCAGTTTAACGGCCGACTTATTTAATGTTTTGTGGGGAGCGAGAGGATCGAATTATGTGTTGTCAAAATACCACAGCTAGGAGTAAGACAACTTAACACATGTCGGCGCCATCACCGGCTTATAGATCAAACCTAACGGAAGTCGGGCTTGCGGGGAAGTAGTGGCCTAATGGTTAGAGAGTCTGACATATAACCCAAAGGTTGTGGGTTTGAGTCTAGTACCGGCAGGGATTGTAGGTGGGAGAAGTGAATGTACAGCGCTCTCTTCCACACTCAATACCCCGACTGAGGTGCCCTTGAGCAAGGCACCGAACCCCAATGCTCCCGGGCGCCGCAGCAAAAATGGCTGCCCACTGTCCGGGTGTGTGCTGCACGGTTTGTGCGGGTCATCTGCTGTGTGTGTGCACTTTGGATGGAATAAATGCAGAGCACTAATTCCAAGTACGGGTCAACTACTTGGCCAATGTCACTTCACTCACTTTCACTTTAACACGGTCATTATAAAAGTGTTTAAACAACCAAATACATTTACTTGCACANAATAAGAAAAAAAAATTACTTTTAGATATCAGTCCGCTTATGTGATGGACATTGGTTATGATAATTTTTGGTATCTACTTTGAAGGCATCTTGATTAAAACGGCTTCATATTTAATGAAGCATATGCAAAACGCTTGAACCGGAAGCAGCGAGACAAGGTTAACGCATTACCCCTATTTGACTCGTGTTGATTATGTTTCGCGCTTCAGAAATGTGACATAATTTCTGGTAAGGGACACTAGTTTTGTGGTGCATTATGGGATTTTTCAGGGAGCGAATGTTCCAGTGCACTGGAAAGATTTTGTTATTGAGATTGCCTTTAAAATGTCCGACTCCCTGATCAGTGCTCTGACTGCTGAACTATAGGGAGCTGATTGAGACGCACCCTCAGTCTCCATTTATGCTCATAGCAAAGTGTAAAAAAAATTAAGAACATGCTACCAACTAACAGATGACTCTTAATGTTTTTAAAGGTCTAATGGTCATAGGGGTCATTAGCACTTTCACTTTGCCTTTCTCTTTGGAGTGTACAAGTGGTGAATAGAGTAAAATCCCTAAAAGTTGTAAAGACTAAAGTCTCAAGCCCAAAGAGATATTCTTTAAAAAAGTTAAGACTCTTCATAATCGCCCTCCTAACGCTCGTTCAACACACCCCCCCAATTCTCCGTCACTGTGTGAGAAGATTTTGCATAACACCACCCAATGTTCACGCAAGAAAGAAGTGTAACTTTTATTCTCCGCTGTATCTTGTTGCTGAGCAGCTATTGTAAGCGAACTACTTTGTTTGGTCTTTCAAAAAGGACACGATAGAAATCATCCTGGTTAACTCTGCACGATCCTGACTCACAGGCTGTCAGTACATTTTCATATAAATAATGTCCACTGAGGATTCAACGCGATGCCGACATGGGTTTATGTTTATATCAACCCAATAAAGCATACAATAATCTAACCTTGAGGTCATAAACGCATAAATTAATAAGCATGTCTGTAATTTGATTGAGAGCAAAGATTGGATTAATATATTTTGAGATGGAAAAGGCAGTTTTACAAATGCTAAAAAATGTGGCTTTCTACGGAAAAGTTGCTTATCAATAGCACCCTAGGTTCCTCACGAGAGAAGACTGACAGAAGCAGCATCGAGTTTTTTTTTTTCCCCCCCCTTTAGGGACCCAGTGTCCTAATTATTATGTGCAGAGTTTTAGGCCCATAATACCCTTTGACGCATACATCACACCAACGGTGTGATCAGTCTTGGCTGGTTCCTGAAGCGTACGATCAAACAGGTGTGATTATAACGTTCAGTGCATCACGTGATCAACTGCTGAATTCAAATCGCTTCTTGCTGGCGCGGAGCCAGATCTTACGTCCTGGCTTTTCATATATCACAACTGTTCAGTGTTTTCAGCCATATAATGCTTATTTTAGGTTTCATTCATTTAAATACACAAGTTACTAGCAAAACAATACATTTACAGTTTGTAAAATACACACTGATGTCTATGGAAACGGCAATAATAATCCTTACAAATATAATCTGACGACATGTTTTATTAATATCATATACAGATTGTTTATGATATTGTCCCAGTTTAACGGCGACTTACTTTAATGTTTTTTGGGAGGAGAGGATGAATTTATGTGTTGTAAATACCACAGCTCGGATTCAGCACAAACTTAACATGGCGGCGCCCATCACCCGGTATAGATCAACTAACGGAAGTCGTGGCCTCGCGCGGGAAGTCGTGGCCTAATGTTAGAGAGTCGGACTCATAACCCAAATATTGCGGGTTCGAGTCTCATACCGGCAAGGATTATAGGTGGGGGGAGTGAATGTACAACCAGATGTATCCACCTTCAATGCCACGACTGAGGTGAGACCCTTGAGCAAGGCAACGCACCCCCAACTGCTCCCCGGGTGCCGCAGCATAAATGTCTGCCCACTGCTCCGGTTGTGTGTTCACAGTGTTTGTGTTCACTTCTGTGTGTGTGCACTTTGGATGGGTAAATGCAGAGCACTAATTCTGAGTATGGTCACCATACTTGGCCACACGTCACTTCACTCACTTTCACTTTAACACGGTCATTATAAAAGTGTTTAAACAACCACATCATTTACCTTACTTCACATATTTCATAATCAGAATATCAGATATTTCATAATATAGTGGGTATGTTTATGAATATTAGTAATAAAAAAGGAAATCGACAATAAGGTGTCCATGTTCTACAGTGCTATTGTGGCTGCGTTTTGTCACATAGAAGCATGATCAACTCGCCATGGAAACATACGGCTATACAATTCTAAAAAATGGTCGCCTAAAAAAACTCACCCGGGGGGATCAGTTAAATATTTGAAAACTCACGTGTGAAAGGGTTCCACCTCTGTTTTTCAGAATTTAGCAGTAAGAAATGACTCGTCGACTAAATGCTTTTTTATATCGACTATGCATTCCGTTTTTTCAAATTGGTATATTTCGCCAGTATCATCAGCATAACAGTGAAAGCTAACACCTTGTTTCTTGATGATATCTCCCAAGGGTAACATGTAAAGCGTGAAAAGTAACGGCCCTAGTACTGAGTCTTGAGGTACTCCATACTGCACTTGTTATCGATATGATACCTCTTCATTCACTGCTACAAATTGATGGCGGTCAGATAAGTACGATTTGAACCATGTTAATGCACTTCCATTAATGCCAACAAAGTTTTCTAGTCTATTCAAAAGAATGTCGTGGTCAATAGTGTCGAACGCAGCACTAAGTGTTAAAACTAGGGCTGTCAAGGGATTAAAACTTTTAATCTAATTAATTACACTGTGTCATTTAATCAATATAATTAATCACACATCAGATTTGGCTGATAAATGAACCCTAGAGATAATTTAAAGTCATTATTGTGTTAAATGAGAAAAACATCAAATAGACATTACAAAAAGCAGCTTTAGAAATAAATATTTTGTTTCATTCACATATAGTGTATTTACATATAAACTTGTAGGCTGCATGACTGACATAACTTGTGTACATAAAAGAAGATCATTTGAAAAAAGTCTCAGTATTTTATTGAATTTTTTTTTCATGTGAATCAATTGAAACACAAATTTAAAGACGTTTTATGTTAGAATGAGAGGTTTAAATCGTTTTTTGGTTTATTATTAAACTGTGGTGGGACAGATTAGAGTGTTGCGGGCCGCCATAGTCTTCTTAATGATTGGGAAACACTGGAGTGGGTCATTGAGTCATTAATTTATTCGATTCGTTCAAATGGCTGATTCATTCAAGAATGAAGGGACAGTGAGAACCAGTCGGGGCCGATCCTCATCCATAGTGAAATCCCCAAAAGGGGCGGTACTCGTTTCACAGCACATGACTTGACAATGATTGAACTATATATCCAGAGGCAGAACAAGCAGTCTAGAAGAGTGACATATGTGGCTGAATGTGATAGAAAAAAATCCCTTCCTTTCGCACTTTGGTGGTGTGTCTCCCTATCGCCCTAATGAAGAAGATGCGTGCTTACAGTAGGTCTCAATATATGGGCCGTCTCGGATTATTGTCAATCTAACCAATAAAAGAAATGCTCTTGATTGCACGCTTTGTTTTTCTTAACTAATCAATGTATCCTTCATCGAAGGACTCACCTGATGAAGGGAAACGGTAATAACTGCAGCTGGAGATCTCCAACTGGGGTGGGGGAACTCAAACGGGTAGGAGCTCAAAAAGGGGCGTGGCTTCCTACCCTAGGTGCGTTCGACTTAATGCAGCACTGCGCAGACCGATCGGCGCCTGACTTGAAGCAGTGCATGCCGGTTAGAAACTTTGTCCGACTTGAGACGGCGCAGATGCCACGTGACTGTCACGTGTGGCATCAAAGTACCACGATAGCGTTTCGAGAGCAGCCGGCTGACTCAGCTGCCGCAGTTTCTCCAGAGCGACTGCAGGAGCACTGATGACGACACCGCTGTTTCGCGATTGGCCAGATTCACCGCATGACAACTATCACACGTGTTTCGGTTTTATTCTAACCTTTTCAATTCCAATAATGGCCACAAATCTGTGTTTTTAGAAGGGTAAAATATAATTTTACTGTAGTCGCACTGTTATATTGAGTCACATTTATCATACAACACTGATAAAAGCATATATACCCCCACTATATTTCTATTTAAAGGGGTCATATGATGCTCGCTAAAAAGAACATTATTTTGTGTATTGGTGTAATGAAATGTGTTTATGCGGGTTTAAAGTAAAAAAAACATTATTTTCAACATACTGTACATTTTTGTTTCTCCTTTATGCCCCGCCTTTTTGAAACGCGTTGTTTACAAAGCTCATCGGTCTGAAAAGTGAGGTGTCCTCTGATTGGCCAGCTATCCAGAGCGTTATGATTGGCCGAATACCTCAAGCGTGTAACGGAAATTTTACGCCCCTCACCATACTGTGATGCCTTGTCCGGCCGGAGCGATGATTCAAAAATATGAAAACCCATTATAAATGAGGCATTGTTGCATCCAGTGGGGACATAATAAATAAATGATTATAATGACTCGTACTGTCTTTTTACACGTTGCGTTGCATTGCAATGCATCGCGCCGCGTAAACATAAAACCCTGTCTGCATTTGTGATCGGAGTAATGACAAACAACAAGTGCTATTCTACTGCCCAAAACTCGCATTTGAATTATCAGTAGCAAATCCTTTAAATTAAACCGTACTTACGTGAGTCAGAATTGCTGGCATTTTAATTCTCCCAGGATCAGTAAACAGTCTTCCATAAAATGTGCTGCACACATCTGGGATATTTGGGTTAAACTGTTCTGGAAAAGTGTTGTAAATACAACTTAACCACTGATTTTTTAGTTGTGTCCTCTTTTGGAAGACCAGACAAAGTAGTTTCGCTTTCACATTGAAAAACACAGCGGCCTAGCGTGAGCTGAGGCAGGGCTAGAGTGAGCAGAGGCGGCGGGGTTGAGAACGGCGTGGCCTGCGGATCCGACGAAGGAGCGGCAAGCACATGTGACGACCCCGGGCTTCGTACACGGTGAAAGCGTTCCGGCGATCCACAGCACTAAGTTGATGAATTCCCTCAGCGACCAGCACAGATAAGATCTAGGCATGATGAAGCGGATATCATCCCCTTTTGGAAGACCAAACAAAGTAGTTTCGCTTTAGGGAGGCGGCTGACTCTTAACTTTTATAAAGAATACTGTATCTTTTTGGATTTGAGACTTTAGTTTTTGCTACTTTACAGATCTTCTTTATGCACCACGAGCTTGTAACACTCCAAAGAGAAAGGAAGAATTGAAATCGCATCATATGACCCCTTTAAATAGTATATGATAATGTTGAACTTTATTCTTGAAATGATGGCGCTGTAGTAAGTAGTATATAAAAGTGTTTCTGTTGCTTTATGAAAACGTTTTTGAAATGTCTGTGTATTTGACAAATACTGCATTTAATTCACTTAATCTGTGATGGAGTATGCAACCATGGCATGAGTGTCACTAACGGGAGCAGAAAGTGTCCAGCTTAATATGTCCGTTTTCACCTCCGCCCCCGACTGCAAGCGGCTACTCTCGTTGACTGCTGTCTGTAGCCGTGCTTCAAGTCGATTGCACCTTTTGACAGACAGGCACATGACAAGCATGCACAAATTTTCCCCCCAATCCACTTCAGTGCAAACTCCGCCCCACAGCTGACAGAAGTCCGTCATCAAAGCAGACCATTCTCTCAGTCAGAAAAAGTAGGCATAGCCTTTTTATGTTCACAGCATGTTGTGCTATGCAGTGGATATCGCTCTACTTTATATAAAAAAAAAAGGATATTCACATGAATGCAGGGATGAGTCATCTGAGGGATGCAGAATATTGAAATGATGGCATTAATAGGTTGATTTTATTTTAATCTGTTCATTACTATTGGAACTGACTGACGTTAAATGAACTGCATGCAAAGACTCTGAATAATGATCCAGCAGTCACACTGACCACTGATGCAGCATATAAACCAAACACCATCAACATCACATCATACTTGAGCTTCAGATCATAGAAATGATGAATGAACTTCCAACTTACACGATTAGTCCATCATCTATTATGATTTTGTTTAAGCTAAAGGTGCCAGGAGGAGAGTGACTGTAGCCATTTACCAAAAATGAATCAGTTGACACTTTGAACGAATCTTTCCGTGAAGTGAAGCACATCAGCCCCACACTGATGTCAAGCTCAGCTGTTTCATATTTCTCTGACCATCTACCAGATCTGAACGCATTCTCATTTCATTTAAGACTTTCATTGTGATTTCACTGTAGAATATGACCATCATCGTATTTGAATTATTGATCAATACAAAATGATACACTGTTGTATTTAATGAGTTGAAAACATTTTTCCATCAATTCATTAATGTAGTAATTGCCCATTAAACATTTTCTTGCTACTTTTCTAGAGATATGTCTTTCTTACGATACTTGCATTTTCTACAAACTACAGTTTCAGCTTCCCAAAATGCACAGTCTGAAATGCAGAGCTGCCATGGACTATTAACCCATCGTAGCGACCCCTGGTGGACAGTTCAAAAACCTTAATTATTTTACAATCACAATGTTGAACTCTAAACATATACAGAAAATAATTATATTTGCCTCTACATGCACTAAGGGGATGCATTAAACACTCAAATAAATAGTATAAAATGGTTAATATTTATAATCCATGTTAAACAAGAGCAAGAAGAAAAACAAACAGTTAAGGGGACATTGGGATTTTAGCAATTAATTATTGAAGGAAGCATTCATAAACTAGCATTCCTGAGATTAATTTACAAGCAGGAAACAAAGACAAGTTCATAAAATGGCTTTCTTCTCTTTACGTTTATGTCTAAACGTTTGCTTGTAAAAGTATGCTTACAATTACATTCACATTTATTCATTCAGCGGATGGTTTTATCCAAGGCAACTTACAAAATGAGGAACACAAATAAATTATTCTGAACTTAATAAGACATGCTAACAATACAAGACAGAGGAAAGAAAAATCAAAAGCGAGATCTCTTTAACATCTCAAATATTTATCCTAGACAGAAATGAGGTTGCTTTAAGATCAAATGGAGATTTTTGCTTGAACTTGTCTCTTGTGTCAAAAACTCTAACACTCTCACAATGGTCTCCTTTAAAGCTTGAGAAGATATCTCATCATCATCACACACTGTGCTCAGATATTTCTCTTAAGCTAGACACTCTGGATCTCTCACATTTGTCTCCTCTAAAATTCAGATGCATTTCAACCATATAATATGTATTAATAATCAAATTAGTCATTTACTAGAAATGATTGCCTTTAAAGGACCCCTGTCTTTCAAGGCTCCTGAGTTTGCGAACGACACTTACAGTTTATTGGCCCTCATTCTCCATTTCTGTCACCTGATGGAGTTTGGGTTCCTTGTTGCTGTCGCCTTTGGCTTGCTTAGTTGGGGAAACTTAATTTCCAGCGATATCGTCAACCTGATTGCACAGATACTATTTAAACTGAACTGAGATGGATGAGGACATCACTGAATTCAATAATGAACTGCCTTTAACTGAAAATTGAGTTGTTTACTATTGTCATTTTGCATTACATTGACACACTATTTTCCTAATTTTAATTCTGTGCATTGCCTTTGAGACACCTGTATTGTTAAAAGCCTATAGCATAAAGTGATTGACTCACTCATCAAGGACGGAGACAGTCGCCTAATACAGGAGGTTAAAGAGCTTGGCTGTCTTGGACAGTCCTTAAGCCTGGAGCTGAACACGGTCACAACTGTGGAATGATCGTGGACTTCAGGAAAACCACCCGGCCCTCCCCCCACTCTCATTACAGCACTGTACAAAGTGGGGTCATTCGTTCCTGGGCACCACTATCTCTCATGACCTAAGTGGGACACTCACATATGTCGTTTTCCACTGCATTGTTATGCACGTATGTTTTCATTTTTTGGGAGTTTTCCACTGTGTAGATAGCGGTACTTTTTTCAGTACCACGCCGTTAAGGTTCCACGTGAAACCGTCCGTTAATACCAAACGTGACGTTTAAACTCTTCTGATCACTGATTGGGGCCTTAGAGAGTCGTCACTACGCGTCCCTGAACTTGTGACATAGACCAACCAGAACCGCTAGATTTAAAATCAGCCAACCGCCACAAGATCAACCGCAACTGTTTGCATGAGCGCACCTTTTTTCAACCACCAAAAAAGTTTCCTTGTCTGTTGAGAAGTACAGACGTTGCTCTCGTTGAGTAGGCAAAGCGCGGATCCGCTAGAGCTTGATGTGGTGACGTGGAAGTTGTAACCTTATTTTTCAGGATTCGCG
Source organism: Sinocyclocheilus anophthalmus (assembly GCA_018155175.1). Lineage (NCBI taxonomy): Eukaryota > Metazoa > Chordata > Actinopteri > Cypriniformes > Cyprinidae > Sinocyclocheilus > Sinocyclocheilus anophthalmus. Next base: position 26,252 of record JADLZN010007916.1, read on the forward strand.
AATTAGAGGCGGCGCAACTATAACAACATTTGAATAATCCCGCCCATTCTAAAGCGGTGCTGAACTGCAGTGGAAACGCGAACCGTGCTGAGCCGTGCTGTGCCGAGCCGAGTCATACGACGCAGTGGAAAAGCGCAGAATAGACTCCATTGCTAAAAAGGCCCCAGCAGAGGTTGTAGTCCTTCGCCAGCTGAGGAAGTTCAACTTGTCACAGGAGCTGCTGAAACAGTTCTAATCTGCTATCATTGAGTCTGTCCTGTGTTCATCCATATCTGTCTGGTTTGGTTTAGCTACCAAATCAGACATCAAGAGACTATAACGGACAGTCAGGACTGCTGAGAGGATTATTGGTGCCCTTCTGCCCAGCCTCCAAGATCTTTACATCTCCAGAGAGAGGAAAAGGGCTAAGAAATTCACCTTGGACCCCTCACACCCAGCCTACTCTCTCTTCGAACTGTTGCCTTCTTGTCGGCGCTACAGAGCACTGACCACCATAACAGCAAGGCACAAGAACAGTTTCTTCCAACAAGCTATATTCAGCCTGAACAATTCAACTTTCATATTTATACATCGTACCTCACAACTGATATATTTATACACAGAATCCAATATTTGTACACTTATAAACTGCACACTTTGTAAATAACATAACTATCTGCACACTAATAAACATATCTTTACATTTATATAAACAATTACATTTTTTCCTATACTACTATTTCTGTATATAGTACATTATTTTTTTTTATATACTGTTATCGTTCATACCCTAACTTTGTTATGTCCTATGTATGTCTGCACTATCATGTATGTTTCAGACTCTGTTCCGTGTTTTTGTGTGTGTTTCTCCTCTGTGTTCCTTATGCCCTATTTGGTTATGTTATGTCCCTCATGCTTTCTTATTAGTTCATTAGTATCCAACTGTTGTTGTGAATTATCGCGTTTAGTTTCAGAGTATTTAAGCCCTGGGTGTTTCTGTATCTAGCTCTGTATTTAACAGTTGATGTTGTGTTACCCCTTTTGGATTGTGGATTAAAGAATGTTTATTTTGAGTTTATCCTCGTCTCTGTGTTATTCGTTTTGCCACAGAAGGCAACCGTAACAGTATGTCTGCACTATGTGTGTACTTTCTTCTGCACTGGAAGCTTCTGTCGTCAAGTCAAATTCCTTGTGTGTGTAAACATTTGGCAATAAAGCTCTTCTGATTCTAATTCTGATTCAAATAATCCAAACAAAAGTCCCAGGGTAACTTTTTCTGTAAATCAGTTTTGGTAAAGTAATGTACCCCATGCCTACTTCCAGTGGTGTAAAATATTTGAGTAAATGTAGGCTACTTCGTTACTGTTCTTAAGTATTTTTGGCTACTTTGTACTTGTACTGAGTATAAAAATATAAGCAACTTTTACTCTCTACTCAACTACATTTTTAATTGAATATATGTACTCTTTACTCCACTACATTTGAACGGACACTTACTGTTACTCATTACATTGTGATTGTGCATGACAAATCGCAAACTTTATCTGCTTTGGCTTATTTCTTGGGCGGAAGAGGCGATATCCACATCTGCAGGGTATTGAAGGTACTGGATGCTATTTGCCTTTATGCAGTAAATGAAGCTACTGAATTAGCAGCTTGTCGAATGTCAGGTGTTTCACATAAATTAGCAACATGGCTGCAGCCACTGTTGAAGCCGAAGCCAGCACATCATGCAATGCCAGCACTGACGACCATCCATGGCCTTATTTGAAAGAAATTTTTTAATTTGCCGGTGTACAGAATGACCCTTACAGGATGCAATGTCTACTTTGTTTGCCACAAACCACGAAAATAAGCGCTTTTAAGAATTCATCGTCAAATTTGAGGAAACACATTGAGGTAAGAGTCTATTTAATGGTAATTTAATGTGAATTTAGCCAAATCAATCTATACAGACCATGTCTCACTTTACAACGGTATTTTCAGCATAATGTTTGTTAACATAACTTTGCTGTTTGTCAGCAATACCAAAAGTTAATACAGTTACTGATATGGCAAAAACCACTGCGACATGACTATATTTTAGTTTAAAATGTGTAGTGCAATGTGAATGAATGTAGTCACTGAAATGATATCTAATGATCTAATCCATTTGAATGTTGAATATGGGAAGTCTGCTAACAGATTATAAATCAGGTGTATTTAGCTGTGAGTTTGTGATGTATTTATCATTGAATTTATATGCATTTTACTAAGTTGAAAAATAACACTGCTCCTCTGTTTCATTTTAATACAGAGAAAACATCCTAATCACTTGAAAAACTACTCAGACCTGACCTCGATCGCACAGAAGAGGAAGAATGTGAGCAAAAATATGGAGCCCCTAACGAAACAACTCAAAATTGGAGAGACCAAGATCATTTCTCAAGCAACCGTTGATAAAGGTGTACTGCGGTTCATTGTATATGGTCTCCAACCTTTTAGATTGGTTGAAAAAGATGAATTTAAGGACCTGATTCATGACTTGGAGCCTAATTCTACTGTACGATCAAGATCAACCATCTGTGCCAAGATGGAGGAAGCTGCAGGAGGAATGAAGAAAAGTGTAACAGAAGCCACGAGAGGGGTGGAATACATCTGTACAACCACTGACTGCTGGAGTTCAAGGCGGCGCAGCTTTATAGGTATGACAGCGCACTGGATTGACCCAGACAATCTACACCGATGCTCTGCAGCGCTTGCCTGTCAACAATTAAAGGGGTTGCACATGTTTGATGTACTTGCAGCTGCGATACAAAAAAGTTGTCTGTATAACAGACAATGCCCCAAATTTTTTTAAAGCCTTCCGTGTCTATGGAGGTGAGAACATACACGGCTACAATACAGAAAGTGCAACAGCAACCCCATCAGAAGATGAGGATGAATCTGACACTCAAGATGAGGAGAAATGTGAGGAGATTGAATATGTTGAGGTTGCTGAAATTCTAGCCAAGGTTGATCTTGAATTTCATTTGCCCAAGAATCAATGTTGTGCTTGCCATCTTCTGAACCTGGTTTCCACCATGGATGTTGACACTGCTCAATCGGATGAAACATACAAAAGGTTATAAGATCATCCTTCTCCAAATGTTGGGCCTTGTGGAACAAGAGTGGCCGGTCTAACAAAGCTGCAGAGATGATGGAAGAGGAATGTAGTATGCAGTTAATTCGTCCAAATGCCACACGATGGAACTCTTTGTTTCTTTCAGTGGAGAGGATCATGAAGGAAAAGAGAGATGGTGCTTTCCGGAATCTCTGTGCAGAATTCAAAATCCCCATGTGAGTAATGTTATAATGTAATGATGCTATGCGTTTTCTTTTAAAGTTTCTTTCAGAGACTTTATGCCTTTTTCCACCAGCAAAAGTGAATATTTGTATGCCATCAAGGCATCCTGAATTGTCAGATGAAATAATGTATTTTTTTTTTTACTATTCTTTCAAAAATAGGAAACCGGACGGGTAGCAGCAAATCATTACAAATTAATACAAATTGTTCTACTATCCTATGATAAAACATTTCTATCTTGATTGAGTAGCATCTATATTTTGCAGTAATCAGCTACTTTAAATAGTCTTAAACAAGGTTTTTGTTTTATAGGTTCACTCCTGCAGAAAAGGCCTTTTATTGGGGAATATGTCACAGCTATGGCCCCTGTTGCCAAAGCGATTAATATCTTGCAGGGCAAAACCAATGTGCACATGGGCTGGCTTGTACCAACACTCAACATCATGATTTCCAAACTAAAACGAGCCAAGATATCCATGAAACTCTGCAAGAGCCTGGTAGATGCAATCCGTGCAGGTGTGAACAAGTGCTTCGGGGACATGCTCAATGATCCTAGGCTGATTGCGGCTGCAATCCTGCTTCCAAAGTTTAAAACTTATTGGACAACTGATGCTGCCATCCTCAAACTCGGTTTGTTGACATAGGCATATAAAACTAAATGAAGAGCAGTGACATGCTAATTAGTACAGATTTATTCATTTTTTTTTTTATTAATCGCAAACTGATTTTAAAACTAACAAACATTTAGATGGAATAATGGGTGTTTTATATGATTTGGATACATTTGTGATGTGTGATGATGACGAGATCTCTTCTAAAACTTTAAAGGAGACCATTGTGAGAGTGTTAGATTTTTTGTCTCAGCAGACAAGTTTGAGAAGCAGTAACCTCATCGCTGTTGAGATTTCAGCAATAACTGCAGCATGTGTAGTAAACCCAGATTAAGCACCGCTGATTGCTGCTGCCATGGGTCCTAGCAGCCTCTGAAAAATTCTCAAGTAACAAGTTGCCACCATCCAGGTTTATAGACTGACTCTGGGAAAGAATGCTCTTCTGCATGTTGACACATAGCCCTAGGAACTCCAAGTGATGAAGCAGAGTGTCTATATGGCTGACTAGTGTGTCCCGTGAATGAGCTAAAATCAGACAATCGTCCATATAGTTGAGAACGCGCATCCCGCTCGCTCTGAGGGGGGTAAGTGCTGCATCCATGCACTTTGAGAAAGTGCGTGGGGCTAAAGCCAGCCCGAATGGAAGAACAGAGTATTGGTACGCTGTGCTCTCGAAAGCAAACCTCAGAAAGCGTCTGTGATGCAGTGCTATCTGAATGTTAAAGTACGCGTCCACAGAAGCAAACCATTCCCTGGGGCGAATTTGCGCCAGGATCTGTTTCAGCGTTATCATCTTGAACGGACGCTTGCAAAGCGCTCTGTTGATGGGCCTGAGATCTAGAATCGGGCGCTTTACACTTGGTCGTGGATGTGCCGGCAAGTGCTGCACGGCTATAATGGTGCGGGTGGCGGCTCTGCACTGCTCTGAGGCGGGGCGAGCAGCACTGCATCGACTGAGTGAGGAGGGAAAAGCTCTTATTTTGTGAATGTATGCATTTTTATTGAACACATGTTTGTCAAACACAAGCTTGAACAATTCTGGGACAGCTTGCGGTGCTTGTGGGCAGGGCCGCTCTCGCACTCTTCCCTCCTCTCCAGGCTGTCAGGACGATGGCTTGGCAGCTGACGGTGGGCGGGAGTCGCAGCGCGGGTTCCTCCACCAGACCAACTATGCAGCGCGAAGCAGGCGCCACCAATCCTACTCACCCCGCTACTGATCCCCTCACGGAACTTTGTTTCAAGCCCTCCTTCAACGCACTCCAACCACCGGTCCCACTGTTAATACTCCGTCATCTGCCTCTGCCATTCCCCATGCACGGCCTACTTTTTGTACTCAGTTGAAGCGGAGGAGTGCAGTGGTTTTCTATTACAATGCTCACTATGTTTTTGAAATGCAGCCGCAGTTATTCACCAGAGATCACTCTAAGATAGCGTATATCATTTATCGCCAGTAAAGTATTGAGTGCCACAACGATCTGTCCTTAGGCATGAATTTTAATTTCCCTCCCGAAAACAGAAATTCCTTTCAATTATTGATTGTGAACAATGCTCACAGATAGCAACTCAGTAACTAATTAAAATAAAAAAGGAGAAAAAGGGAAGCCCTGCCTAACACCACGCTGTACATCAAATCTATGAGAAGTGTCCAAATTAATAACAACAGAACTGTTGATTCCTTTATAAAACATCGAAATAGTGGAAATAAAATAATCCCCAAAACCAAACAATTTAAGCGATTTTAAAAGAAAATGGTGTTCAATCGTCTCAAAGGCTTTGTAAAAATCAAGAAAAAGAATAAGACCTTGAGAGTGCATGGAATCTGCATAATCCAACAAATCCAGGACCAATCTTATATTGTTGGATATATGACGGCCTTTTAAAAAACCAGACTGTGTTCCAGATATAATAGAATTCAGATTCATTTTTAATCTATTGGCATAAACCGAAGTCAGAATTTTATAATCTACAGTAAGAAGCGTAATAGGGCGCCAATTGTCAATAGAAATAGTGTCTTTGTTGGGTTTAGGGATGAGGGAAATAATCCCTTGTTTCATAGTTACTGTCATCTCTCTCTGAGTGATGCAGTCTTTGTACATATTGAGTAAAGGGCATTTAATAATATCCCAAAAATGAGTGTAAAAATCTATGGTAAGGCCATCGATGCCCAGAGATTTCTCTTTTATTTCATTGAATGAAGTGCTTTCTACAATTCATCACAATTAATATCCAATTCATAATGAGATTTATCATGATTACTAATATCAGGGATAAAGCACAGTATTTTATCAATACATTTATCACAATTAGAAGAGTAAAGGTTACTATAAAATTTTGTAACACATTTATAAATCTGAATAGGATCTTTACAAATTACTCCATCAATATTAAGGGAAGTAAGAGCTTTTTTCTTTCCATTTCTTTTTTCAAGCGCAAAGAAATAGCTAGAATTTTTCTCACCTTCTTCTAGCCACTTGGCTCTCGATCTTATAAACGCCCCCTTGGCTAATTCTACATAAAGTTCAATAATTTGCAAATTGATACTATTCAGTTCCAGTTTCTCTTCTTCTGAGATGTTCTCTTTTAATAATAAATAATTTAACTGACAAATCAGATTAGATTCTAACTGATGTCTATTGGCTTTCAATTCTTTACATCTTGTAATAGCAATTAGTCTAATTTTGTATTTGAAATATTCCCATTTTTCTTTGTAACCATTGTGTACATCAGTAAATCATTATTTTGCAAGGTTTATAATACTATCAGTTGAATTTAGAGTAATTATTAATTTCCAGGTAGCCCCGCAATTTAAGAACGCTTTTAATAACATTTGCTTATGGTCTGAAAGGGGAGCAAAGGCATGATAAATGCCTTTAGTAAATGAAGAATTGAAGAGGAGATTAAAAAAACAAATCTATTCTAGAACGAAGAGATACATTTTTATTGGACCAAGTATAATCATGGGAATCTGGGTTATAATATCGCCATACATCAGTCAAAGAAAGATCAGAACACAGAGAGATTATTAAGTAATTTCTTAGTGCAAAATTGCTAAGCCTGGGGGGATATCTATCTAAAGCATCATCCATGCACTCATTAAAGTCACCACCTAAAATAACATAAGAACCTATATATTCAGTAAGTAGTTCTTTGACTTTAGCAGAGATTTGAGGAAAAATAATCTTATTAGAGGAATGAGAGTTAAACACATATATGTTGCATAAAATAAAGTAAAAAAGTGTTGTCTTGCTTAATAACCGTTGTAATCCACCTACCATCATTTGATTCCACTAGTTTTAGAATATCCCCTTTACATTTGTTTATTACACGGCTCTGTGGAATACTCGATTCTGATTGGTCAATCGCGCCATCCAGCAGTATGTTATTCCCAGATAACAACCGCCAAATTGAATAACACACCGCTCATCCGGTACTACGAGTTATCTTGGGCAGGATGTAAGACATTATCATTATTATGCATTATAATGTTGTAATTATAGGGATTGATGATTAGTAATTATCAGTTTTGCTAGAAACTCGCCGCGCTCTGAATGTCAAGTTTCCCTGATTAAAACCATTCCAAACATTGTAGTTTACTTACAAATCATGGTCGTTCCAGCACGCCCGGGGGTGATTCTTGGGATCTTTTTAACCAAGATTTAATATGTGTTTTCATGGCCACATCAACCCCACTAAATTATTTGTAAGCTCTTAATGAGGTAATTATTATCAGTAAGCCACGAGCTAGGTAACAAGCAAGGGATCTTTTTGCAATAGTTTTAACCTTGAAATTATATGAGCCAAGAAACTTCTTGTTTATAAATAAAACATGAATTTTATTGGCTAATCTAGATAACATAAAAACCTAACTAAAACATACACACAAAGATTCAAGGAAATGAGTTGACAGAGTTGCATGAAGTTTTCAAAGTCCTAACTCGTTTTACGAGTGGTTTTAAAATCAGCCTAGAGAATTTACCAAGCAGAGAATCGGTCTTAATTTTACTACTTAACTTAATTCTACACCAGGTCAGCTGAGTTGAAGATTTTGTTTGTTACTTGCGTTCTTTGGCTTGACAGCTGAACGCTGAGGCAATTCCTTCGCTGACGCGGGCTTCCTGGAAGTCTTTGAGGGAATTCCTCGCAGATGGCTGTGATCTGTGGTTGGAATGCGTCTGTGGATGACGTCCTTTTGGGGAAGCCCTTGTTGGATTGGTTGCTTTCTTGATGACAAAGAGGCTTGAGCAGTTCTGCTAAAAGTCTGAGTTTGAAAGACTTTCACGTTCTCTGAAGATCGCGAAGTCTAACTGAAATATCTGAGTTCTTGGATGGTCTTGGCTATGCGGTGATATGGCGGGGCGCTTTGTCGCGCTCACCAAGGTGAAAGCCAGACGTCTTGATCGGGTAAAACAAGCAAGACAACGAGCCCGTGTTGCAGTGGAGTTTTGATCCGCGGCGTAAGTCCACCCACAGGTAGCGTTCCAATAAGATAGTGGCGCGGGGTCGGGGCCACGACCGTGTGTGGTTGTTTGTGGAGAGCATTTCTGCAAGTTTTAAAATCTCTTCTGATAACAGTATTATCATCAGAGAATGATACAAAATATAAACTTTTCACGAGCACCAATGTTCGGCGAATAAGACAAACTCTCATTCAAGCTTAAACAACAGGTATTTTGCATACACAGCAATCATAATTAACTAAAAGAAAAGTTAGAAAGCAACGATTAAGATATCGTGGTTTAAATAACACATAAAGTAATAGTGATATATATATAATAGATATTGTATATATTATATATACAGGGACTAAACACATCCAGTGGTACACTTTTCCACTACTGAATACGTTTTAAAACAATTTGTCTTTTAAAAATAGTACAATGTTCTGTTGCTGGTCTGTGGCACAGGGGAAAAGTAGGTATCGGTCTATGCAAGGAAGCAGGTGATTTTTAAACATGGGATTAGTCACGACTTGTGGCCGTCACGGGCTGGATGGTTAAATATCTCCTGTGACTTGTCCTTGAGGGCAAACCATTAAGTTTTATTTTCCTGTTTGGACATAATGGTTCCATCCATTGGTGGTCCCAAGACATCAGGGTTTCTATAGGTTGTGAATGAACCTTTTCAGTCCTTGATGCAAAGAAAGCTTTGTCGTCTCCTGATAGAATTAGTTTCGCTCTCATGAGTAGATGAGGGTTAACATACTGACAGGAAATCACCCGAAAATATGGGATTCATGTGCTCATGAAATAGCGAACCTTGTGAATAGTGATATCAATGTCTGTTCATATTAAGACAATCCCTACAGGTACTACTTACAGGTACATCTAAAAAAATTAGAATATCATGAAAAAGACCAATATTTTTTTTCACTCATTTCAGAAAGTTAAACCCATATATTATATAGATTCATAACAAAGAGTGAAATATTTCAAGCCTTTATTACTTGAAATTTTGATGATTACGGCTTACAGATAATGAAAACCCAAAATTCAGTGTCTCAGAAAATGAGAATATTGTGAAAAAGTTCAATATTGGAAAGTCATGGTGGCACACCCTGATCAGCTAATTACCTCAAAACACCTACAAAAGTTTCCTGAGCCTTCAAAATGGTCTCTCAGTCTGGTTCACTAGGCTACACAATCATGGAGGAGACTGCGACTTGACGAATGTTCCGAAGCAGTAGACATGACACAGACATTCATTGCCAAAGAAGATGGTTGTTCACAGAGTGCTGTATCCAAACATATTCATAGAAAGTTGAGTGGAAGGAAAAAGTGGTAGTAAAAGGTGCACCAGCAAGAATTTGGGAGAGCTTCACAAGGAGTGGACAGAAGCTGGAGTCAGTGCATCAAGAGTCACCACGCACAGACAT
>JADLZN010007917.1:0-38215 GCA_018155175.1 Sinocyclocheilus anophthalmus
GATTTTTTTCAATATTTTTATTTTTTTTCACCCTCAGATTCCAGATTGTCAAATAGTTTATCTTGGCCAAAGATTGTCCTATATTGTCCTACCTAACACCATACAGCAGGGTGCAGGGTGTAAAGATATACCTTATAGATATAATCTATTATATCTCTATATCGATTATATATATATACGACAATGTCTTAGATATTCACCAAATGTGGTGGGAACTGTGGGATGGTGATAGCCAGGGTACCGCAAATACATCTGGCAGGATACGAACAGATATGTCATTCTGTTGGGCTTGTTTTCAACCTGTGACACAGTAGCTGTGTCCCAAAGTTGAGTGTGCACACTTCGAAGGCCAGGCCTCCGAAGTGAACGAAGGGCCCTCCGAAGTGCATGAAGGACGCTTTGCCTTCGCAGGATTTCCTAATTGCGAAACCAGAGGTTCCCGATTAGCGCTCTGTCGCATAGCAAAGGTGCAAGAGGAGAGCTGATGAGAGGACAATCCTGCAAGGACAGGTGGAGCCAGAATTGCTCATTTTTGTTTTTATGTTTTATGTCATAATGGAGGAGACGGTGATGTACCTCAGGCTTAGCCAAGACCGAGGCCAGGTAAGGTTACACTGGTTTTCTGCTCCTTTGGTTGGATTATAACTTTAAATGCAGGTTTTGGTCTTGAAGCTTCCTTTGAATATGTAATGATACATATGCAAATACTACAAATATACACACACACAAACATCCATCTTACAAAGTTGAGATTGTATATAGTTTTAGTGTCTTGACCTGGTGGCCTATGTAAGACAGGTTTGCAACCCGGATTTTTTTAGGCAGTTAAGCATAAAAATAAAACTGTGAATAAAAAAAAATAGTAATAGAGCATTGTACAGCTCAATGTTCAGTGGCAGCTGTCACAGCTGAACAGTGCTCTGTTTGACCAGTCTGAGTCCTTCAGATGCAGCCTTTGATATAAGTTAGCAAGAATTTGTTAATATTCTGACAAAATGTTGATATTTCATTTTCAAAATAATCAGAGGTGGACGGTAAGGAAGTACATTCGGTAAGTATTCTCTAACAAATGTGAAGTACTAAGTTTTCTCTTTTTTCCTCACGGACAGCAACACTATAAAAAGATGGTATTTTACAATATGATGCATTGTTGTAGATTAAACTAGGTTATCCAACAGTATATGAAGTAGGCAACTTTAAATTTAATAACCTTGAACATATTCAGAGGTCAAATGCAACATACACAGTAGTGCAGCAGTAATATTAATGCAAACCATCCTGATGAATTATTTTTCAGAACAATACTGTATACCTTTACTTTTACTCTCAATACCTTAAGTATATTAAGAGTATTGTAATGCCAAGCCAGCAGAGGGAGCCCTCACCCGAGTACTGAGTGTGTTCCACTCCCTCTGCTTCCTCTACACTCATTTCCTGTTTGGTTCCTTTATAGCCAGAGACTGTGCTCATGCTCATCGCGAAGTATTGCCAGTTAAACCTGCCTTACCAAGCGTTCTCTATTGTGATTCTGATTGCCTGTTCAGTGTATGATTCTGCCTGTTTACCGACCTAACGTTTACCTGGATTATCCCCATTGCTTAGTTTGCCTGATCGGACGGATGTATGTGTTTGGACCTTTTGTCTGCCTGCTCAATTTAGCCTTCTGGATTCCCCTGTAAGTGTTGTTAAATTGGACTGTTATTCTGGTTTCGACCTTCTGCCTGCCTTGACGTTCCTGTTTACTGAAACTGTCCTCAATAAACTCCCGCACATGGATTCAGACTCAGCCTCAGCGTCCTCATTACAGAATACTTCGCCACCAATGAATCCAGCGGAAGTTTCTAACCTGCAAACAGCATTTGCCTACCAAAGTGAGATATTAAAGGGCTACCGGGAACAACTCATAAACCTTCAAGCAGTTAATGAACATCTAACTCATTGCATCCAATCGCTCCCCGCACCAACGCCGAAAATGGTAAGCTTTGCTCTACCTGATAAATTTGATGGCACCGTCGAACAGTGTAGAGGCTTTGTTCGCCAAGCAAGGATCTGTTTTGATCATCAAGGGGATAAATTTGAGTCTGATGGGAAGAAATGTGCATTTCTGATGACTTTGTTAACGGGCAGAGCGATCAACTGGGCGGCTGCTGTTTTGGGACACAGATCCAAGATTCAAAACCTCTGTAGATTATTTCATTCAACAGCTTCGTGAGGTGTTTGAATATCCCGCAGGGGGCAAGAGCATTTCTACTCAGATATTAAATATCTCACAAGGTAATCGCACCGCTGCTGAGTATGCGGTGGAATTCAGAACAATCGCCGCTCAAAGTGGATTTAATGATACTTCTCTTAAAGCGATCTTTCAGCAAAACCTGAACCTCGAACTGCAATCTGAACTTGTTTGTAAAGGAGAGGGTCTATCTTTTTCTGACTTTGTAACACTAACCATTAAGATTGATAACCTGATTAGACAAGCCCCAAGAAGAAGAAGAGTTAGAGGATTCCAACATGAGCCACTAAGTCCCTCTCAGCGGTTAACTCCAACCGACGGCAACGAACCCATGCAACTCGGTACCTCCAGATTATCTGAGGAGGAGATTCACCACTACGCCCAGCTTGCAACCTCCTGACGTAAACGTTGCAGGTTCGGGAAGAATGAGGCGGAACGGCGAACATTTAATAAAACTTTAATATAAATAACACAAAATACGCGACGCCCCTCACGATGACTGTCGCGCACCAACAAAACAAAACCCAATAAATCCAGGCCCTGGTCCTCTCTTGTCCTTTTCCCTGTCGTTCATCAACCTTGTATCCTTCCGGAGCTCCTCCTGAGACTCGCGACTGGTGCCATTCGCAATTGCCTCCACTCGGCCTCTGCTTCCGTTCCCACGGCTCTCGGCCCCGCCCCTCTCGTCACACTGACCCCAATCTCCCATTCATGGTCGAGGTAGACGCCTCAGATTGTGGAATCGGAGCCGTACTCTCCCAACGTCATGGCCAACCAGGCAGGCTGTTTCCATGTGCATTTTTCTCACGAAAGCTAACAGCAGCTGAACGTAACTATGACGTAGGAAACAAGGAACTTCTCTCAATGAAAGCAGCCATTGAGGAATGGACACACTGGCTAGAAGGAGCAGTTAATCCTTTTCAAGTCATCACGGATCATAGGAATCTTGAATATATAAAAGTGCCAAATATCTCAACCCACGCCAAGCTCGATGGTCTTTGTTTTTCACCAGTTTCCAATTTACAGTCACATACAGACCAGGTAGTAAGAACAGCAAGGCAGATGCATTGTCTAGACGCTATGATCCCCCTACTAAAAGTCTCACACCAGACCCCCTTCTTCCTCCCTCCGTCATCATTGCTCCAGTTACCTGGGACATCATGGAGGAATTACAGCGAGAACAAGAACTCGACCCGACACCTAATAACTGTCCCCCAAACAAGCAGTATGTACCTCACAACCTATGGCAACAAATCATGTAGTGGGTCCACACCTCCATGAGTACGGGCCACCCAGGGATATCGCGCACTCTTCGTCTGATACAAAATTCATTCTGGTGGTCTTCTATGACCAGAGATGTTACCACATATGTGAAGTCCTGTCAAGTCTGTGCCCAGTCAAAAACCCCTAAGGAACTACCATCTGACCTACTCAAATCACTTCCAATCCCACAACGTCCTTGGTCCCATCTCTCGATTGACTTTGTAACTGATCTGCCTCCTTCTAATGGTTACACTGCCATTCTCGTCATTATCGACCGGTTCTCCAAGTCTTGTCGCCTAGTACCATTAAAGGGACTACCCACCGCTATGGAGACTGCTCAAGCTATGTTCCACCATGTTTTCCGTATCTATGGCCTCCCAGAGGATATAGTCAGTGATCGGGGCTCCCAATTCACTTCCCAAGTCTGGAAAGCTTTCTGCAAGCATCTGGAAATCAACATTAGCCTAACTTCAGGTTATCACCCTCAATCGAACGGCCAAGTTGAACGTTTAAACCAGGAGATCGGCCGATACTTACGGACTTACTGCAGTCGAGAGCAACATCGTTGGTCGGAGTTCCTACCCTGGGCAGAATATGCCCAAAACTCACTTACTCACACATCCACAGGCCTAACCCCCTTCCAGTGCGTCCTTGGGTTTCAACCTCCCTTGTTCCCGTGGTCCGGGGAACCCTCCTTAGTCCCGGCGGTGGACGAATGGATTCGTTGTAGTGAGAGGGTGTGGGACGGTGCACATGTCCGCCTCCAGCAGGCCGTGAGAAGACAAGAATTGCAGGCCAACAGGCGACGTCGCCCACATCCTCCCTACCAACCAGGACATCGGGTGTGGCTCTCAACGAGGGACCTCAAGCTGCGGCTGCCCAGCAGGAAGCTCAGTCCACGGTATGTTGGCCCTTTTAAGATTCTCAGAAGAATAAATGAAGTCACTTACCAACTAGAGCTTCCTGCTAATTATCGTATTTCTCCCTCCTTTCATGTTTCTCTTCTCAAACCGGTCCACCTGGATGCTGACCCTGGAGCCGAGGTCCGAGAGCCACCACCACCTTTGGACATTGACGGGACTCCTGCTTATAAGGTGAATGTGTTGCTGGACTCGCGTAGGAGAGGGGGTCAGCTCCAGTATCTGGTGGACTGGGAGGGCTATGGGCCTGAGGAGAGGTCATGTGTAGCCACCCATGACATTCTGGATCCATCTCTCATCGAGGAATTTCATCGTGCCAGACCCGATCGTCCAGCACCACGACCACGGGGACGCCCACGCAGAGCGCCAGGAGTCGCTCCTAGAGGGGGAGGGGGGTTCTGTAATGCCAAGCCAGCAGAGGGAGCCCTCACCCGAGTACTGACTGTGTTCCACTCCCTCTGCTTCCTCTACACTCATTTCCTGGTTGGTTCCTTTATAGCCAGAGACTGTGATCATGCTCATCGCGAAGTATTGCCAGTTAAACCTGCCTTACCAAGCGTTCTCGATTGTGATTCTGATTGCCTGTTCTGTGTATGATTCTGCCTGTTTACCGACCTAACGTTTACCTGGATTATTCCCCTTGCTTAGTTTGCCTGATCGGACGGATGTGTGTTTGGACCTTTTACCTGCCTGTTCACTCTAGCCTTCTGGATTGCCCCTGTAAGTGTTGTTACATTGGATTGTCATTCTGGTTTCTACCATCTGCCTGCCTTGAGGTTCCAGTTCACTGAAACTGTCCTCAATAAACTCCCACAAATGGATTCAGACTCAGACTCAGCTTCCTCATTACAAGTATGCAAGATAATACTTTTACTTAAAGGATAGTTCAGCCAAAAATGAAAATTCTGTAATCATTTACTCACCCTCAAGTTGTTCCAGGTTTGGAATTTTCATTTTTGTGTGAACAATCCCTTTAGCTAAGTTTATAAATATGACTAGTAGTTTTTGTATGTGGTATTAGTAGTTACTAAAAGTAGTTTACTGAAGTACCTCAATATTTCTTCTACTAATTACGTTGCTCTAAACAGTTTCTCTTTTCCTTCTAATCCCTAAATCAGACAGACCTCTGTATTGCAGGATAAAGCTGAATGTGCCAGCTCTGGACAGGTTTTTAATGGTTTTCGGCTGAGCAGGGAGGCCCTGACAGTGCTGCTGGATCTTCTGAGAAGTGAACGGCAACAGCGATGGGGTGCCACAATCCAGACCCTGGTGTTTCTCTTCTGTCTGCCAGTGGTACATCATACAGAGTGGTCTCCAGAGTGTTTGACATGCCTCGTTCCACTGTCACCGCATTGTACTCAGAGTCGCTGAGGGGATGGTGGCCATTCACCAAGAGATTCACCTCCTGAAGACCCCAGAACACATGGAGGAAGGGCTGGGCTCAAAACTGATGTTTTTCCTGATGTTAAACCTAAACTGTTGTAAATAGTTGTAAAATGTGTAATGTATAGAACAATTTGTTTTAATGTGTAGAAAAATTATTTACAGGACAAAAAAATAAACATATAGAAGAATGTTTTGTGAAAAAATTATAAGCTGCATTAAAAAAAATAACAATGTACATAATTACTTCTCTTTTATGTGAATATGCAAAACAAAAATACAAATTGTACAGAAAGTACTTGGGCTCATTTACAAATAAATTACACTACAAAAATGAATAATGTATACAACTTATTCATTTCATTTTTAACTTGTATCACAAAAATAAACTACAGAAATTAAGTTGTTT
Source organism: Sinocyclocheilus anophthalmus (assembly GCA_018155175.1). Lineage (NCBI taxonomy): Eukaryota > Metazoa > Chordata > Actinopteri > Cypriniformes > Cyprinidae > Sinocyclocheilus > Sinocyclocheilus anophthalmus. The sequence goes on from JADLZN010007917.1 coordinate 6,206, forward strand.
CATTGACAATGCGACATTTAAAAAAAGATATTGAAAAACACTAATGTACCCATTTTTTCCTCTGCTTTCTCTTGCCTAATAGAGAGCGGCTAATAAATAATGTATTTGTTAAGCATTCTCTCAAGAAGAGAAAACAGTCTCTCCTTGCTCTCCTGTGCTCTTCTCTCCTCTGTCTCTCTCTCTGGAGTTTGATGTCCTCCCTGAGTAGCTCCACCAGCTTCCACTCACTCCCTCACCTGTCCCAGGACACTTTGCAATCCTAAGGCAGAGCAAATAAACCATGCCTGTTAACAACAACAGCACAATGAATTTCAGCAAAAATGTCTATTAACTTGCTTACTTTGTATTTTTCAAGTCTTTCCCCAGCAGGCTCATTTTCTCCAGAATAGTACTAAAACAAGAGAAAATGGAAACGTTTATGAAAAATATGAAGACAGGTTTGCAATCTTAACATTAAAAAATATAAGACAGCAGGACATGCATACAAAATACTGAAATACTAACGTTTGGTTAAAACATTTGTAGACATATCTTGCATGACAGCACTACAAAACCACAACAAACGGAAAGACTATTGCCTTATATTAGTGGTTGTCTTATTGTTTGTGGGCTTTGTTTAAAAAAAAAACCTTGCTTTTAACACTTGTTTCGCTAGGTATTTGAGTAAATGAAAACACAATACTTGCATTTCAATGTGAATTCCCCCACAGAACTCTCACCCGCCGTGTTCTTTGAATATAAACACCGTTGTCATCTGCGCACAAGTGATTCTGGGATATGGTAGGGTGCGAAGTGTCCATCAGATGTACACTTCATTTTCCTGGGAAATGGAGGGTGCCTTTGAAGTCACTTTTGAAATACATCAGCCTTCGTCGCGCCGTGGTGACGCAATCAGCCTTGGAATGCAGTCTTCGGAGGGTGCATTCTGAATTGGGACAGCTTACGTAGTGACTCAATCGCACTTCAAATGCGCACTTCGGAGTCCGCACACTTCAGTTTGGGACAGCCTTCGTTGTGCCGCTGTGACGCAATCGCACTTCAAATGCGCACTCCGGAGTCCACGCACTTCAGTTTGGGACACAGCTAGTGTCACAAGCTCACCAGTTTCTTCCTGCCCATCACAAGACCAGTCACCTCCGCACACCACATTTCCCAGAATCCACCCTGGCTCACACCTGCTCACTGTCCCAATCACCACATCTGTCTGCCATCAGCGTCATCAGTGGGTCTTTATAATCCAGCACGTTGCACTCTTACATTGTCTGGTCTCAAGGATTTGTACTCCTCACTCTTACCTGACTCCATGTACCTTCCTGTGTTCCCATCTGTGTTCTCCTGCGGTCCCTTTGCTCCCTCACCATCTGAAAGACGAAGAAAAGACTCTTGTGATTCACTCTGCTAAGTTCCTAGGGATGGGCAGATGAAGCCTTGTTAAAGGGGTCATATGATGCGTTTTCACGTTTTCCTTTCTCTTTGGAGTTGTTTACAACTGTTTGTGAATAGCGAAAGTCTGAAGTTGCAAAGACTAAAGTCTCAAAACCAAAGAGATATTCTTTATCAAAGTTAAGACTCTGCCACACCCCCCTAAAACAGCTCGTTCTAACATGCCCCCACATATCTAGGTCACTATGTGGGAATATTTGCATAACACCGCCCAAAAAAACTGTTCACGAGTCAAGGAAAAGAACGCTGGTTTCAGTAACCGCAGTTAGTGTTGATGCAGCATGTCAGGGAGACGCTGTGGGTTTCAGTGCGAAAGCCAAGCACTTATTTGCCCTTCTGAACGTAGATGTATTTAGGAATCTTTAAGATTACTTTCAACAGAACAGCAATGCATTTTATGGTTGACCGTTTCGTGAACCTAGGAGAGGATTGTAATTCTGACTTTGCTATGACAATCTGGCGCTTCTGAATCAGCGACTGTAAGTATGTTTTGTTACTAGTTTAAGTATTTGCTATTGACAGTTGGAGTTTTGCGCATCGTGTGTGTGTATGTGAGAGAGAGAGAGAGAAAGACAGCGTCACATCACAGTAGAGTCAACTGTCTTAACCGCGGCTTGTGTACTGCATCATTACTGTGTCTGTTCCCCTTTCGGGCTTGAACTGATGGTAAAACTAATGACATTATTTACTGTCTTTATATTTATTTTGAAAGATGAAGCTTGCGGTTATGGTAAGGGGCGTTATATTTCCGACGTGTGCTTGTGGTGTTCGGTCAATCAATGCACTGGGTCAGCTGGCCAATCCGAGCAGACTGCGCTTGTCGAAGGAGGGACTTTGTAGAAACTAAGCGTTTGAGAGAGGCGGAGCATAGAGGACCTACAATAATGTACATTATTTGAAAAATAATGTGTTTTTTTTGAACATTAAAGCATGTCAACATATTCTGTTACACCAAATACACAAAATAATGATCTTTAAAAAAGCTCATAGGACCCCCTTTAAGACGGCTTTTGAGCTTTTTTTCCCCTGATTGTTATTGAGGTGAAGTGAAGCGTTCTTCCAGCGTGCTTCAACACAATTGTATCAGAAAAGATTCATTACTCTAGAGCCTTTTAAAACTGTTTATGCGGGGGTCAGAACGATAACTAAGACCTTCCTAAGTGTTATTTTCCATAAAGGAGTGTATGCCAGGGGTTCACATCTGTTCACAACGTTCATTTGTTTTATTAGATTTATAATAATGGTCATTGTCAAAAGTCATTCATTTGTGTCCAGTGTCCTGGCACTACAAGAGTAATAAATAATTCATAATAAATAACTTCATCAATGAAATCTATGATCTGTTTTATTTTCAACTCTGCCTCAGTCTTAGACTGGTTTTTTCATGGCCAAAGTTCTGTTTGAGTCAATATATCACTTATGATAAAAAAACCAATGCTAAGCATTATATGTAATATAATGTAAGGATACCGTGCTGCAGGTTCGCCTTTTTTTGAACCAGAACTGAATCAGTCCACATGGTTTTTCAGAGGGCTAATGAAGCTTCGGACATCACAGATCAGTGCTGTTCTCGAAACGAATCAAGCCTGATACAGTTCTCAAGGAGAATTTTGTGTTTTTGTTTTGATACAAGCTTCGGACAGACCCTACCAGTGACATCTAGTGGTTAGCTGCAATTATAGCAGCCACTTTCAAATGATATCAACACAAAAGCATTGCTCAGCAATGGCAGCTGTGTCTTCATTCTGAGAATCATTGTCCACACATGAAAGTGTTACTATGAAGCAGGGAGGGAACACCAAGCATTTAACGTCTCCTTATAATGAATGAATCCACGCCAAAGATTTGAATCAGTCATCTCGCTTCAGGTGTTTCATTGTGACGTATGAAGCCTCAAACGTTATCAGTCACGTGATCACTGAGATTTGATACAAGCCTTGACACAGTCTTTTGAACCAGTCTGCTTCAATAGAGTAAAACAGGCTTCGGAGCCTCAGTGTCAAACGTCCCATCTCTATAAGTTCCATTGCCTGCATTACTGAACTGTTGATGCTTACTTTCTCCTGCCGTCCTTATCCTCTGCCCCTCTGTTGAATAAAGCCTGTTGTGATCTGCCACTTACCTGAGTGTTCTCCATGTGTGTTGCTGGCAGAAGACCAGACCGCCGATATGGATTATAATAAGGATTCTCCTGCATAGTATCTGCTCCTCCATCTCCGCCAAGACGGCCGTTCTCTGGTGAGTTATGTGGAGGAGTTTGTGGAACATGTCCATCGGGTGAGTTGGAACATTCCGTTCTGAATCATGTTTTGCTGAATGGGCTGGATGATGATCTGCTAATCATCCTTATGCTTCCGGATGTTTATGAGTTGTCTCTGGTGGATTTTATTAATCAAGCCCTCAGTGCTGCAGATTAATGGGTTCCAGTTTCTGTGTTGGTAAAGCGGACGAATACTCACTTGATGTCTCTCCAGTTCCATCTAGTGGCTGGTGGATCGCTTCAGCTCACCCCAAGCCACCACCTGAATCCTCCACGTCCTTAGTCTCCCCTCTACAGATTACTTCTGTGCTGATATCCATTCCATCCGGTCCTTCGTCAAAGTCATCACCTATCATCACCTATCATCCATCCCCTGAATCTGCAATCCCGAATCCGCTCAAGTCTATGAGCCTGCCCCAAAGCGTGGAACAAACTCCGAAACTAATAACACCTCAGCACTCATTTTCACCTCTGCCCAAAGGAGGAGGCATAGGAGGAAGAAACGGGCCTCTGCAAATCCAGCTCCTGACTACCACCCAGTGTCTTTTCTGACCCAGGAATCAAGCCCTGAGTTCGCTCCAGTATCGGCTCCAGCCCATGAGTTTTTTCCAGTTCCAGAATCCAGAAAAACATTTGCTCCAGTGTTGGCTCTAGCCACTGAGTCCACTCATTTCATCAAGTTCAGTCCGAAATCCACTAGAGTCCGAACTAAATCAGAGTCCGTTCCAATTCCAGAGTTCAGTTATGAGTCCGCCCGGACCCCAGAATTCCGTAAAGAGCCCACTTTAACCCTTGAATTTTCACCAGAGCCCACTCGTACCAGTGAGTTAACTCCAAGTTTACCTTCAGTCCAAAAGCCTACACGAGAATCCCATGCAGACCATGCACCCCTCTCAGAGCACAGCCCCAGATCAGCTCAAGCCCCTGACCAGAGTCGAAAGATGGCTCCAGCCCTCTGGTGGTTGTCTGTACTCCCTGTGCTCCTGGCTCCTTCGATACGACCGCGGTGGTCATCTGTACTCCCTGTGCTCCCGGCTCCTTCGATACGACCGCGATGGTCGTCTGTACTCCCTGTGCTCCCGGCTCCTTCGATACGACCGCAATGGTCGTCTGTACTCCCTGTACTCCCGGCTCCTTCTATACAACCGCGATGGTTGTCTCTACTCCCTGTGCTCCCGGCTCCTTCGATACGACCGCGATGGTTGTCTGTACTCCCTGTGCTCCCGGCTCCTTCGATACGACCGCGATGGTTGTCTGTACTCCCTGTGCTCCCAGCTCCTTCGATATGACCGCGATGGTTGTCTGTGCTCCCGGCTCCTTCGATACGACCTCGATGGTTGTCTGTACTCCCTGTGTTCCCGGCTCCTTTGATACGACCGCGGTGGTCATCTGTGCTCCCTGTGCTCCTGCTTTCTGCTGTATGGTGGCCATAGAGCAGAAAACAGGAGCACAGGGAGCACAGATGAGGCCTTCTACTGGATCAGGCTCCCTGAGCTACCTCCTTTGCCATGGCTCCCTGAACGGCCGGCGCCGCCCTGGATGTCTCCTAACCTGCAAGTACTGCCCTATTCACCTGTCGGTTTCCTGCCACAACTCCAGGACGCCCACCCTCCCTCCGCGGTTGGACTCCTTTTGGCGTGAGTTCGCGAGGTAGAAAAAAGTAACGTAAGTAGTAATGTAACTAATTACTTTTGAAATAAAGTAATCAGAACAGTGACGTGATTACTTTTAAAAGGAGTAATCAGTAATGTGATTAAATTTTCAGAGTAACTTGCCCAACACTGTTGTTTAGTAGACATCTCCAACTCATCCTAGCCAAGAAAGAGCTTCCTTTTCAGCTCTGGCTGAAAGTTAGAGACATGGAACTTTCTGATTAAATTATGTATGCATATGGGTATTGTAATATGTGTACATGTGTGAGCAAAAGCATATCATAAATCTACTTACATTGCTGCAGTAGTCAGACTGATGCAAATATGATGTCTTGCCTTTGAATCATTTCATTGATAGTTTCCAAAACAGATTATCTGCAAGCACTTGTAGGTGGTTTAAAGCCACATGTAGCCACACCAACACATAAGCTACAGTACACTGTGGAAATAAATCCACATTCTGATTCTGACTGTCTTTCAACTGGATTCTCATGCCATGCCTCATTTAGCTGTGACTCATTCATTTTAATTGTGTGAAGTGTGCAAATCCTAAGCTGTCAAACCTCTGCAGTTGCCCACAGCTCCTTTTTCCTACCAGCAGTGGTTTGCGGTTGCTGGCCATTTGTAATACAGTAAATACAACCCAGGCTATCAATACTCATCTGTGCACAATGACATTCCCACATTTCTACACTCCATATATATTAAAACATTATTGATGCATTCAGCTGCAGCAACTTTGACTTCACATAAAACATCAGGTAAGACAATATAGGTGCTCAATGTATACAATATTGATATAAAAACAATAATGCTAGAAATGTTTTCATTCCTGAGTTCATCCTTACTACATAAAATGTTAGACAAAAAAAGACCATGCAGTTCTATACACCTCTGCAGTAGCTGTAATCAGAATGATGAAAAGTGTTTTTGCATAAAGGATTTTGTGCTGGAAACAATGCTGGGTAGGCTTATGTGTGGGAGCACAACGGACATGTTTGCTGAGGGATCATTTACATTTTTGACATGGCCACCGCTAAAAATAATCACGCAGGTGGGTGGCTAAGCTTGCTGCAAAAGACATTACAAAGAGACAAGCGGAGCTTTGATGGAAGTGAGAGCCCCCGTTTTCATTTGGGACACCTGAAAGTTCTTTGAGAAATACTTACAAGAGATTTCCATGACATTTGTATAATTCTGATACTTGTATAATTCTCGTGAATTTTCCAAACTGTTAAGTTTACAGACATGATCATTCTCATACTCTAAACAATAGTTCTGTTTGAAAACCCAACTAGGCAGCATTATAGGTACATTCCTATGATGAAACAAATGATGCATTTTTTCCCCCAAAAGATAAAATGTATACTGCCTTCCAGGATGTTTTCTTTTAGCCAAAATTGAAAGCAGCATCGCATATATCCTTTCCTATAAGACCAATTATACAGCAAGTTTGTTAATATCACTTAAATAAATTGGTCATTCTTATATATAAAAAATACATAACAAATGCCTGGTAGAATTTTTAATTTAAGGTGCCAACATTATCCTTTGTATTTTAGCCAACATAAAAATGCAAAATCATGTGACTGTATCGCTGTGTGTAATTTAAATGCATACTTTCAAACCAAGAAATTAGCACAGTTGGATAGATGGATGGGTGGCTGTTTGGATAATTAATTAATAAATCACCAATAAAAATGGGCAGGATTTATGCCAGTTTTAACAGTAGTACAGTAAATACTGTACACTATAAAACAAATCCATAAAACAGGGCCAAATGTACAGTACTGTATTAATAAGAAGGAATTTTTCATATTGATTCTTTATCAATATGAAAATGGGGGCATTTTTCAGGGGCAGTCGTGGCCTAATGGTTAGAGAGTTGGACTTGTAACCCAAAAGTCGCAGTTGAGTCTCCAGTCCGGCAGGGATTGTAGGTGGGGGGAGTGAATGACAAGTGCCCTCTTCCACCCTCAATACCATGACTGAAGTGAGACCCTTGAGCAAGGCACCGAACCCCCAACTGCTTCTGGGCACCACAGAATTGGCTGCCTACTGCGCTGGGTGTGTGTTTGTTCACTTCTCACTGCTGTGTGTGTGCACTTGGATGGTGACATGGCAATATCAAAATTTCAAGTATGGGTCCCCACGCCTCCGTCCTTTTCCTTTCCTTGTACACTAAAACCTGTATTTAGAATTTTGCACTGCATTGCATTGTATTTCATAGTTAATGGAAATATCAGTAAAATGAATGGATAATGTTCTGGTAGAAAATTCCCAGCACATTTTTAGTTTCATTCCATTTTTTGTTTTTGTTTTTGACGGTGTACGTATGAAATTATAGGTAATTTTTTACAACTAATTACTCCAAAAATAACTTGATGTTGTTCAAACATTATTAGCATTTCTATGTTTTTAAGTTCATTCTTGTACAAGCTGTGGGGGAGCCATGGCTCATACAATCCTAGTGATCATTGCAGGATGGTTGATGCCAATGAGAGGGACAAAATAGAGGTCCAGCTTATTTCAAGGTTCTCTCACTGATTTCTGGCCTCACCACTGATGTAAAGTTTCCATTTGGGTTAGAAACATACTTATGGTAGTAGACAGCAACACAGATCAATAGAATTCATAAAATCAAGTTTTTACTCTTGGCCTCTTTTTTTCTCTCTGATGTTTCCTGAAACCGTTTCCTAAGCAGTTTATCAACAGTAGGGGCCAATAACGTGAAATCCTAAAGTATTCTTATTTCTCCTCTAATAAAGCCATTTTCTTTACTCGTCTCCTAAGCCTTTCTTCCCAAATACAGATGCTAATGTATGTCTGTTAAAAAGAATTCTGGGTGATATCAAATTGAATTTATTCATGTCCTTAATGCTTTTCCCCGAGGCTTGGATTTGGGCATCCTGCAGAGTATGTGAACATCACAATAAATTACACACAGAGGATAAACAAACACATTTGATGGTTAGTGTTTGCAGGGCACACAGTGCCTTTAAAAGCATCCCTGCCTCTCTGCGAGTGTCTAACGTACACACAGGGAGGTCTCAGATATGGGTAGTGACAAAAGACAAAGGTATCTTGGGTTTTTTGGCCTAGACGGTTCCCTGTGAATCAGGCAGAAAAGACGTTTCCAAGTACAAATAATACAAATAAATGCCTCCATCAACATGACTGTCTTTGATTCTCTCTCCCACATGCAGTGAAGGATGCAGTTGTGTTGATTTATTGAGGTCACAAATCTTAAAGGAAAAATGTCTGTATCCGTGAAAAGTAGAGCACAGTCACAACAAAACAAATGCAGTCTCAGAATACGCAAATTAATATTGTGCCTTACATTTTTCTTTTTGTCAAGCATCATTATTACTTTTTTTTTTCAACAAACCCCTGACCCTAATTATTAAATTATGTAAGTTGTTCCATATGTTTGTGCTACAGACATGAAAGATGAGTTACATTGTGTCTCCTTCCATTTGCTTATGTAAAAACAATTATGTTTATGAAGGATAGAAGTAGCAAAAATGGGCGGTATGTGAGCCCCGCACCATGTTGAAAGAAAAAGGTAATATAAAATCATGGGATAGCTTTAATATTTGTGTGTGTGTACCTGGTATTCCCCATGTTATGCTGGCCAAACGTTCCCGCAATGACAGTAATACCAGTAGATTTTGACCTTGTGGGTACATTCTTTTTGATCCGCATGAGGAAACAAGCTGTTATGTTATGCATAAGCCCAAGAAATAACTTTAAATAATCGGTTCACTTTATTTTGAGAAAACATTCTGTTGACTATAAGTAACATTGCACCTACATGTGTACTAGTAGAGTAGACTGGTAGGGTTAGAGATAGAATAAGTTGACATATAGGCTACTTGCAAAGTCATGTAGAATGTCTGTTGGGAGACCATCACCAGCGTTGGGGGTAACTCATTACAAGTAATGCGAGTTACGTAATCAGATTACTTTTTTCAAGTAACTAGTAAAGTAACGCATTAATTTTTTATTTACAAGAAAATATCTGAGTTACTTTTTCAAAAAAGTAATGCCAGTTACTTTGTTTTCCCATTTATTGACTGACAAGTCTCCTGTCCCCATATTGGGAGAAATCGGAAGTACCGAGGTGTTGGGGGTTTGTGGTTGGCGCTGTGTGAACATGATGTTACTGTAGTTCTAGACGAAATGTGAATGTGCATTAATTCATCCCACTCACAAAAAACAGATTTAGTATTCATTAAAATTAATTAAATCAGTAAAATGCAAACTCAGAATATGACGCAAACCTGCAATAATGAAATATGTTAAATAACACAATTGTATCTAATCCCATTTTATTAACCAATGTCTTTGCTCCTGACCTTTGATGATCCAGTTCAAGCGTACTAATAAGCAAAAATGACTTTAGAGGAACTAACAATTGTGCTTTGTTTTTTTTTTATTGCTGAAGAGTATTTTTTCTGCGTTCTACTGTACAGACGTGAATTTACTTTTCCTTCAGCCTGAGGTTTATTCATTGCACTTTTTGGTGTGAAAGGGCTTTTACATTTGCTATAAATAGAACTTCTTATATTAAAAACAATCAAGCCCTGGTGGTTTAGTTCTTTAAAGTAAGAGTACTGTTGAAAGTAATGCAAAAATATATAACGCATTACTTTTCCATAAAAAGTACACTAGTAACCGTAATTTAGTTTTCCTTTTTAGATTAACGCATATTGTAATTCCTTTACTTTTAAGGGAACTTTCCCCAGCTACCATCACCATACAGATTTCATATATTAAGTAGACAGCTACTAACTGTCTAATGAGAGTTAGTAGACATTTAGGTCCAGCATTACTTATTGTCAACAGAATGTTCAAAAAGGACCATCAAAATAAAGTGTACCAAGAAATCTAATAATACGGATCATAAATTCAGTATCTCTGTTACTTATTGGAGCAAACAGAGAAGTATCCTTAACTGAACAGACCTGGTCACACTTACATGTTCTGTTAAACTAGAATGAGAGAACAAACGAAGGTCACGCTTTAGATTACAACCCGCAAAGAACTACATAAGTATATGGAATTTACGGTGTACGTTTCTGTAATTATAGTGTACCTATAAAGAAAGTACGTGTAGGTATAAGGGAACAATGTGTTACGTTTTGGTAATAAGGAGGTAACAACCAGATATGCAACCTGCAAAGAACTGGGTAAGCAAACTGAAGTTACAGTGTATCTTTTTTGTAATTATAGTGTACCTATTCAGTACCTCTGTGTAGGTATAGAGCAATATGTTAAATAACACATATAAAAATAAACACAAATAAATAATGTGATGGCGCCGATGCTGATGGCTGCCTCCGTGGCGTGCTCCGCAGTTGTTTTTATGTTTTTGTTAGTTTGTCCTGTTTTTAATTATATCCCTGCAATCAGTTTCACCAGAGATTAATTGCTGGACATTAGGAAGTACACACCACCTGATATTTTACCGGTTTTTGATTATTCTGATGTTTTTCTGGACATTGTAGTCGGGGGAGCAGCTGCGCTGATCAAGCGCTTCAGGACGCGCAGACGGGGGAAGCGAGCCGGCGCGCTCGTGAAGCTCAGGCAGCGCGGATTCAGAACGCCTTTGCCTAGCATCCATCTGGCGAACCTCCTCTCTCTACCCAACAAAACGTACGAACTCCTTCTGCTCTCCCGGACAAATAAGGATTTTTTTAACTCTGCTGCTCTGTGTTTCACGGATACCTGGCTGAAAGACGCCATTCCGGACAGCGTGCTGAGTCTCCCAGGCTTTCAGCTGTTCAGAGCAGACCGCAACGCAGAATCAACGGGAAAATCGCACGGCGGCGGGACATGCTTTTACATCAAACGAAAGGTGGTGTACAGATGTAACAGCATTAAAGAAGATGTGTTGTCCCTATCTAGAAGTGCTCTTCATTAATTGCAAGCCGTTCTATTCGCCGCTGGAGTTTTGCTCGTTCATTCTCGTCAGCGTGTACACCCCTTCGCAAGCGCACGTGAGGTCCGCTTTACAGAAACTTGCTGATCTGATCACAGACACAAAACAACAACACCCAGACTCTGTTATAAACATTCTTGCGTACTTTAATAAAGCAAATCTTTCCCGTGAACTGCCAAAATACCGACAGCACATCACATGTCCCACCAGAGACAGCAATATATTGAATTACTGTTACACAGCAATAAAGGATGCATACCACTCTGTCCCACGGGCAGCTTTGGGACTCTCTGATCACTGTTTAGTTTATCTTATACCGACCTACAGGCAGAAACTGAAATAATCTAAACCTGTATTAAGGACTGTAACAAGATGGACTAATGAAGCAGAGCAGGATTTAAAGCTTTTTTTGACCTCACTGATTGGAGCGTCTTTGAATGTGCTGCCACCGATCTGGACGAGCTCACTGAGACTGTAACATCTTATATCAGTTTGAAGATATGTGCATTCCTACCAGGAATCATTTAACCTACAACAACGACAAACCACGGTTCACTGCAAAACTCAGACAGCTCAAATCAGGCCAAATAAGATGCTTACAGGAATGGGGACAAAGTCTTGTATAAACATGCGAAAAACACACTGGCAAAGGAGATCAGAGTGGCAAAGAGGAACTATTCTGAAAAAATAAGGATTCAATTCTCTTTCACTGACTCCGCATCAGTGTTGAAAAGTCTAAAAAATCACCATGTACAAGACACCACCCCCACAGTTTGTGGAGAATCAACAACTGGCTGACGATCTGAACGAGTTCTACTGCAGTTTTGAAAAGACACCCCACACCCGCCCTTTACACCTCTCCACACAACCATTCACACGTCCAACAACCCCCCTCTCCCCCACACCTGCAATTCAGATCATCGAAGACGAGGTGCGCCAGGTCTTCCAGAAGCAGAAAAAGAAAAAAGCACCAGGCCCAGACTGTGTTACACCAGTCTGTCTGAAATCCTGTGCTTACCAGCTGGCCCCCATCTTCACACAGATACAGATCACTTGAGCTGTGCGAAGTCCCTTCATGCTTCAAACGCTCCACCATCATCCCCTTCCCAAAAACCCAAATTACTGGATTTAATGACTACAGACCTGTGGCTCTAACGTCTGTGGTCATGAAGTCATTTGAGAGACTGGTGTTGGCCTACCTGAAGGACATCACTAGACCTTTTCTGGATCCTCTTCAGTTTGCCTACAGCGCAAACAGGTCTGTGGACGATGCAGTAAACATTGGACTGCATTATGTTCTGCAACATCTGGACAGACCATGGACTTATGTGAGGATCCTGTTTGTGTACTTCAGCTCGGCCTTTAACACTATCTATCATCCCAAACCTCCTCCTGCCCAAACTATCTCGGCTCTCCGTGCCCACCTCCGTCTGTCAATGGATCAACAGCTTCCTGACAGACAGAAAGCAGCTAGTGAGGCTGGGAAAATACACATCCAGCAACCGAACGATCAGCACTGGTGCTCCTCAGGGATGTGTTCTCTCCTCACTGCTCTTCTCCCTGTACACCAACGACCGCACCTCTAAAGACCCCTCTGTCAAACTCCTGAGTTGGCAGACGACACCACACTCATCGGCCTCCTTCAGGACGGTGACGAGTCTGCTTACAGTCAGGAGGTTAAAGAGCTGGCTGTCTTGTGCAGTCTCAACAACTTGGAGCTCAAAAAGCTAAAAATTGTGGAGATGACCGTGGACTTCAGGAGCAACCCCTCTGCACTCCCCCCACTCACCATCATGGACAGCACTGTAACGACAGTGGGGTCATTCAAGTTCCTGGGCATTACTATCTCTCAGGACCTGAAGTGGGACACTCACATTGACTCCATTGTGAAAAAGGCCCAGCAGAGGTTGTACTTCCTTCGCCAGCTGAGGAAGTTCAAACTGCCACAGGAGCTGCTGAAACAGTTCTACTCCGCCATTATTGAATCTGTCCTCTGCACTTCTATAATTGTCTGGTTCAGCTCAGCTGCCAAATCTGACTTCAGAGGGTAGTCCGGACTGCTTAGCGAATCATTGGTACAACCCTCCCTTCTCGCCAAGAACTGTACTTATCCAGAGTGAGCAAAGGGGCTGGCAGAATCACTCTGGACCCCTCACATCCAGCACACTCCCTCTTTTGAACTGTTGCCATCTGGTCGACGCTACAGAGCACTGAGCACCAGAACGACCAGACACAGGAACAGTTTCTTCCCTCAGGCCATCCATCTCATGTACACTTGACAATAACCGTGGAACACACACTATTTATTCACTCATACACTTATTTATCTAAATTTGCACATAATATACAGTACCTGTACATACAAAACGGTCTATTGTAATCTACCTGCACACACAATTGTCAATTTATATATTTTTATTCCTTAGTTACTGTTTATTTTTTATTTTTTATTATCTGTGTTGTTTTGTTCTGTCACTGTCATTCTGTTACACTGTGAAGCGTCTGTCATGAAAACAAATTCCTCGTATGTGTAAACAGACCTGGCAATAAGCTTCATTCTGATTCTGATTCTGATTCTGATACTATGCGACGTTTGGGGAATAAAGGGTCACAACCTGTAACATTACAAATCATTTATACTGTAAGTATTTTGAAACTAAGGGTACCTATTCTAATATTACGTGGTATCAGTGGCGGGCCGTGCATTTTACACCTAGGCTTTCAGTGGTGTCCTACATGAATTAATATATCTCTTCATACCATCATAATGATGCCACGGCTTTAGAAACCATAAATATTACACAGTAACGCAGTATAACAGGGCACTACATAACAGATAGGTATCTTAGTGAGAATGAATGCCATTACTAAAGAAAGTAACCCAATTAACAATTAAAAAACATACATCATCTGTAGCTGAAGCATTAACCTAACAAAATGACACAAATACAGTCCCTCCGATGTTATTACAGACATTTATTCACCCAAACGCATTCATACCTTACAGATAGCATTGGTATAAAAACAAATAAGGTGATTACATGTGTTTTAAAGTTGACCTAACAATTTAATGTTCTCTTACTGCTTTTCATCTTCACGAGTCTCCCCGCCGGTCTGCCAGAGCACTGCGGGAGGAAAATACTGTTAGCACAGCTTTACTAGGAAAGTGAGCCAGTAACATTAAAATAATTCATACAAGACGATGAAGAAAGGTGTATAGATGTGTTTTAACGTACCTCTCTGTGACTCTCATCTCCCTGCTGGTCTGCCTCTGCCAGCGGCGCTGAGGCTGGGAGGAAAGACCGGTTAAATACAGTTCACTCATAAACTGATATTCTTGACGGAACTTAAACCTGGCTTTATATCTCTCGCAAATAACATCAGCATCATGCCAAGCGCTACAAGAGTCCAAAATGAAAATTAACTACCATACCTAGTTGGTTTTTCATTTCCGAGTCTTTCAGCAGAGCTGGTGGCCCGCGGAGGTGTGTGGTTTTTTTCGCAGTCATATAGACTGCTTGTTTTTAGATTGTGTAAGCGTCGCGTAGGATCATGCTGAGCGTTGGACGTTTATGGCCTTAAGAGACCCCTTTTATAGCCTTTTGACATTTGCATACATTTGTCCATTTACATTTACGTTCGATAGGTGTTTAAATTGTCCAGATGGTTCTTCGCCGTAAGAGATCAAACCAGCCTCCACTATCAAGCCGCCCAATCTGATTTCACCAACATTCCAAAGATCGTACATGGCCAAACTAACACCCACACACACACACACACACATAAAAACATTTCTTTATTTAGACTATAATTAATCAGTTATAATTGTATCTGGTATATGCATGTGTTGTTTGTACGTTTCCCTATTAGATTAGCTTAGTTACCACTCGTTATTTGTATTAGTAAAAGCCATAAAACACTTATATTCAGGAGTATGTATGTATCTTTGGTTTAATCTACTCCAAATGTTTGTTTCTTGGTATCAAAATTATCTGCTTTTCATTCCTCGGACAATGATGTACAGTATGTGATTGTGAAACGCTTCATATGATTTGTACTATCTTGGGTTAAAGCTACAGAAATTCCAGACCTGCCATAAAACATGCAAATGAGCCATGAACAAGAGACAAAGAAAGTTTCTCCCGCTCAGAATTCATGCCTCTTATTGGCCAGTCCATACAGAATAGGAATTCTCAAAAGTGATTAGCCCGGAATAAACTTTGCTAAGAAACTCTTCTTCGTTTGAGACAACAACTTTCAAGACTCTCAAGACCTTCCTTATTAGTTATTTTCCGGCAGTTTTTACTTTCCAGTAACGTTAGTCGCTGTGGACTTCTCCCTCAGAAGAACCAGAAGTAAAAACTTCCAGCTGACTCCTCACGAACTCATCAAAGACCTCCGGTGTCTACCGCATCAGGAGTCTTCTTCAGCACTCGAAAACCAATGCAAGTAACCGCTTAAACTTATTTAGATGCGTGTTTAAGTTTCAGTCCCTTTTAAGGTGATTATTGGATTCTTTGATGATTTTTCAAAGGTTGTGGTTAAGCGATGTGAAATACTGCCATTCTTTACCTATTCTCTCTCTTTTCCTTACTTTTCATTCTGTGTATATATGTTTTAGCTAGTTATATGTTAGATATAGTTTCACTTATTAAATCCCTTATATTCACAACGAATCGTCTCTGTTTACTGTTCACAGTTCGAAGTCAATGAATATGTTGAACCCTTGCTACATTGTTTGCTAAATTAATGCTAGCACTGTACACAGAAGGACAGTTTATTGTTCCGTGGTATAACTGAATTGAATGTTATCCCCATGCTCTATCACACCGGGGGGGGGTGGGGGGGGAAGGACCCAGCGAGATCCTGAAATAATCCTGTAATGTCCTGATCATTTCGCGGCCTCCTCCGTGGCCATGGTGCTTCTCCCTGGACCCATGTCCGTCCTCTTGAACATCTGGTCTCCTGGCGAGGAGCAGTAACGTTAGCCGTTACCGCTGTGGCCGCTGGCCTGGGGTTATCTCCGCTGGGAAGAGCCAGGTGCCAACGAGGATTTGGATCTCGCCGTCTGCTGCTGGAAAGTGCGCCTCGTCATCATGTGACTCATGGCTTTGGCGCGCTTCTGAGCCTCTGCAAAGCATTCAATAATGGACTCCATAGCACTTTACGGTCAGCATCCTTGAGGTCAGCCAGGTTTAACCATAGGTACCTCTGAAGGATGACCATAAAACCCATGGCCCTACCCATGGCCTGGGCCGCTCACTTCTTCGCCATCAGCACGAAGTCCATCATCGCGCGCAGATCCTTAATGGCCTCGGCAGTGGCCTCCGCCCTCCGCCGCCTGCAGGAGCTTCACCTGGAAAACCTGCAGCACCGCCATGGCGTGCAGCGCGGAAGCCGCCTCTCCATCAGATGCATACGCTTTATTGGCAAGGTGGGCGGTGGTTCTGCACGGCTTTGAGGGGAGGCTGATGTCTGAGCTTAGGGTCTTGGCTGCTGCAGGACACAGGTGCGCAGCGACGGTCTCCACGACGGGGGGAGAGTGCACGTACCCGTGGGCCTCCGCCCCATCTACGTGGGAAAATATGGCCTGTGTGGCAGAGTGGATGCGCACCGATTGGGGCGCAGTTCATGTTTTCACCAGCTGCTCATGTACGTCGGGGAAGAAGGGGACCAACGCCCTCGAGTCAGCTTTCCGGGTGGACCTGTGTAAGAATTTAACTCATTTTATCTGTAGTGAAATTAATTATAATTTTTATTTCTAGCTCAGGTTTTGAGAGGAATCGAATCTGAAGATTCGAAGTCAACCTGATTAGAACCGATTTCAAATTTGATAGTTTACACTTTTATCAACGGTCGTCCAGCGAGATGTTAACGTCCGTGTATATTAACAATTTGAATATTTGTATTTTCCTTGGCCACAGGTTAATACATGCTTTTGATAAGTTATAAGCTACGAGCTAGGTAACGTGATCTGGGCAGAGATTTAACTTTAAAAATTTCACGACACAAGACAATACTTCTTTATAAATGAAACAAGAATTTATTGGCTATTCTAGATTACATTAAACTAAGGTAAAACACACACATACACACACACACCCCCACACACATACCATTCTGAAGAATGAGAGTTCATGAGTTAACAGAGTTTGCATGAAGGTCCCACAGTTCTAACACTCGTTTTCCACGAGTTCTTTAAATTCAACCTGAGAAAACTCATAAAAGCAGAGACTCAGCTTATGTTTACTGCTTAATGAGTTCAGCACCGATTTCAGCAGATAGGAGACTTCTGTTTGTTACTTGCGTTTGTGCTGAAAAGCTTCCTGGTTGGCTGCTTGAGGGAATCCCAGGGCTGCGGATTGGCTGCTGATGCGGCGTCTGGATGACGTAGTTTCTGGGGATGCCTTCCTGATGAATGGGGTTTCCTGGTGACGCAAAGGCTCTGGAAGTTCTTCTGAAAGAGTCTGAGTTTGCAATAACATTCTCATCTATCTGGACGATTGGCTGATTTTAGCTCATAGGCTTTTGAAGATCTCTGGCAGTCACAAAGTTTCAACTGAAGTGTTTGAGTTTTGGAGTCTCGCTCGTGTGATGTTACGGCATGGGAGCGCTTTGTAGCGCGGTCACCAAGGTGAAAAGCCAAAGGTCTAGAGAGAGAGAGCGAGCGAGCGAGCATCTGTTCAGGCATTGGGTTTTTAAGCAAGCCCGATTTGGTCCATCCCATGACACGATCTTCCATACATTAACATGATGCTTCAATTTATCATGTGGGGAAATGAAGATTTGGTTGATACTTATAAAAAGGGTTGTAATTATGCGTATGATACCGTAAATGAACATTTCATTCCCACTGAGTTATTGCTAATGACACGAGCTTCCATTTAACATCAAACATCAGGTATTTTGCATACTCATTAATAGTCTTATCTACTAAAAGGAAAAGTTATAAGGCAAAGATTAAAATATCATAGGTTTCAATAAGACATTGAACAGAAAGCATAGAAAGGCACAAAACATATTATTTGTGAATATAGTTGCACTTTTATACTTTTAATGATTGTCTTTTGAAATTGTCTGTTGTAAGTTTTATGTCCCTTTGTCTGACCAGAGAGAGACAAGGGTGCGTTTTCCTGGAATTTAGAGAAAGGGGAGCACAGAGAAAACCCTGAGGTCAGGGAGGTTGTAAAAAGGTCCTGGTCATAGACCTGCTATTCTTCTCATTTGGACGTGGAGATATAAAATTGTCTCTTTTGTTGACGGGATTATTAATTTATGCGTTGAATGGTCATGGGTATCACGCATCTGGTCCCTGAAAGCCCGTAAAACAAAGATAGTTTGTATCCTAGTTTGAGTTAGGGTCTTAGCACTGCTTTTAGCACTGCTTTGAGTCTCTTGAGAAGATAGGCCAAAGGGGACAGGAACTGCTGAGACACTGAACTGACCCTGTATTAGTTTTACGACTGCAGATGGCTGGGGAGGAGAATCTTTAGTTTTTCCGGTGGAATGCGGTTGTTTCATGTTTGACTCCACAGTTTAAATGGTTCTGTTTGAAGACAGAAATCCTATACCTGAAATACCAGGAGTCGAGCTTACTCCTGGCAGGCTCCTCTGGAGGACTCCAGATAAGCTCCAACTCCTGGACAGCCTTCGACAGAACCCTCATGAGCTCCTCCTGGAGGTCTGGGGCCCCCTTGCTGTCAGGGCAGTCACGCTCCGATCCCACCCAATCTTCTTTCTCCGAGGCCGAGATGGACATCGAGTCATTCCCCTCCTCCTGGCCAAAGGACACAAACTCTGCGATGTTGGAAGGAGGGTGGAAGCAGTCCTCGGGGAAGGAAACCGGGGATTGGGGCGACCGTTGGGTTTGGCTGAGCGACAAGACGAAGCTCCCGTCATCGGGAGGGCCCACCAGCGGCACGCTGGCGGCAGTGAGCCTCACCCCGAATAGGCCGTGAGCCACATCACTCACAATAATAGAATTGTGCTGATGTGGCTCTAAATAGAACTGTTACTATGTGGGGGAAAAAATTAAAGGAGCCTCTATATGTTTTAGAGTGAGAGACTAGAGGGTGGGGTCTTTTGGAGTCAAAAAGGAACTATCAAAACAGCCTCTAACATACAAAATACAAAATAAAATAAAATAAAATAAAAAAAATAAATAAATAAATAAATAAATAAATACATAAACCCTGCTAGATCTAGACTTGCAAAAACACATTTCCGGGCGACCCAGAATTACAATTAGAGGAAAGTGTAAGAAAGTGATGTAATGTAGTGTGACAAAATAATAGGAAATCCAAACACAAGCGTTCACAGAAGATGCATTTGAAATGCACAATAATACTAGATAAAAACCGTAATGTGTCTTGTTTGACCAGTTGTGATTGGACACATCTTAAGATCAGGTGGAAACAGGGATTCTCTCGCATTTCTGGGATACTAAAGGTTCGGATAGCCTTTATTTTTCATATTCTGCTCACGCATTTGAGCATGCAAGCCTTTCAAAATAAACTCAATTGACTGTGAGGGCAGATGGACACCTTCAGTTAATGCACACTAGTGGACCCTTCAATTTCAGTGTTTGATAACTTACATGTGCTATTGTCTGGACAAATCTGCATGGATGCAATAATTGAGCTGCGTCTGGACATCGGACTGTGATGAAAAACTGCATCCTTTGGTACAAATGTAGTTCATCCTCTCTTGAGGACAGGAATGTTGTGAAATCTTGCCGAACAGCTATTATACAAACATACAAAAAAAATGTTTTCTTGTGTGCAAACCACTGCATAAGACAATCAGTCTGCCAATAAACTGAATCAAGCTGGACACATTAGTTGTCACGATAAACAAGAAGGAAGTGTCTCTGCGGTTCAGCCTTTGGGTTATTTTCCATTTGCTGTATAACTCAGTGCAGTATGAAATCTGACCTGACAGAAGGTCTCCACCATATATGAGAATCGGGTTGGAGAATCATGAATAGCATCTGCAGAGTCTCTCTTGTGATGTGAGAGTTATTTGCTTTCTCTGATAGAGGTGCAGAGAGGAATAAGTCTCTAGAGTGTCACAGGACTCACAACTATTTGATATTTTTTTAAAACATCAGTGATTTGCTCACTGGTATGTGAGAAAAAGAAAAAAAAAGGTTCCACTATTTTGATGAATTCTCACCTTTTTTTGATATATTTGCATGTAGAAGAGACTGTCGTGCTGTCTCATGGGAAAGTTGTCATAAGCTATCAGTATTTCATATATCAGTAACTGTAAGTTGAATTACACAAATGCTTGTTTTCTGTTTTGTATGTTTCAAATGCCTAATTCAAAATACCCTTAAATAAGAGCAATTCTGTGCTCTAAACTAAAATGTCAATATAACTTTATTTATTTATTTATTCATTTAATAATATTCTGTGTAGCGGCAGGTTCCATTGTCACTAACTTATCCAAAATAATGTTTTATAGTAGAGCTCTTCAATCCTGCTCCCAGAGACCTACTGTATGACCTATTTATTTCCAGCCTGCTTCAACACACCTGCCTGTGATTTTCAAGCTGTCTTGAAGTCTTTGATTAGCTGCTTCAGGTGAGTTTGATTATGGTTGGAGCTGAACTCTTCATGACAGTGGGTCTCAAGGAGCAGGGTGGCAGACCTCTGTTTTATAGGTTTTAGTTTTTCATTGTACAGTGTCCTTGTTGCATACATACATGTACCTACTACAGTACTAACAGTAAATTGTACATAATTGCATGCAACTAACTCTGAAACTAAATCAAAATTTGCTGTCAAACTTAACACTGCCCTAAACCAAACCCTTGTCCTAAATAACATTATTCAGTACATAATTGCATAATTACATTGTAATAAGGATATCTTAAAATGATGTGTAACACCTGTGGATGAGCTTTAACTGTTGCTGACCAGGGCAGAGCTGGGGGGTGAGGCAACCAAGGTGAAGTCGGGGAACTGGAGAAACAGGTGAAGCCGGAGGGATGTAGGGACATGATTATGCTACAGGATGCAGGATCCGAGGACCAAAGCAGAGCTGGGGTTTGGGAAGACTGAGGTGGCACCAGAGGGAGTGAGGACCACACAGCCACTGGATGGATGGAGGAGCCCAGCAGAGCCCCAGGACTGAAGGACCAGGTGGAGCCAAAGGGCAATGAGAACAGTTCCAGGTCCAGAGAACAGTTTGGAGAGTCTGGAGAGTCAATTATGCTAGGTGGAAGAGTACGAGAGAATGGAGTTGTGTTCCATTAAGTCCATTAATTCCCTCTCCTGGATGGACCTGGCAACTGGCTCGGAATGGGCACGGAATGTGTAAAGCAGGCATCCTCCTCAATTTTTTCCTCTGTGAGGGGAGAACCAGTCATCCACAAGGTGTTCTCAATGTAATGGAGTAGTAAACAACTGGAGTCCTCCATGGCCATTACATGGAGGAGGTGATTGTCTAGCCCACTCCAAAAGCACATCTTCAACATCCTTAACAAGCTCATCCTCAACATGCTCCACGGCATTCCAGTCAACCAGGTGGCATAAATCCAAAAAAGTCTTCAACAAATTTCTCCAAGGGATGATGCAATTGATAAAGAGATATGAGTTGGTTAAATTAAATGAGGAACCAAACAAGACACAGGTGAACATAACTGGAAACTATGGAAACTGAAAGAGCACAACTAATGCAACTAATGACAGGAACTAGCAACTAATGGCATGAGGGCAAAACACAGGAAAAGAAATAAGACACACAGACTAGACGTGATGGGCAGGGAACCTGGCTTTAAGCACTATAGTTCATATTTCTTGAAACCACCTCTTCATAACATGCCATTTAATTTTTTGGTAACACTTTTTTTAAGGAGTCCTTGTTACACGTTACACGTTCTTACTATTATAATAACAATAAATTATGCATAACTACATGCAATTAACCCTAAGCCAATCCTTAATCCTAACCCTAACCATATAATAAGTGCATGCAGTTAATAATAGTACTTAGTACTTAAATGTATAATTATTCTGTAACAATGACACCGTAAAATAAAGTGTAATTTTTTTTCAATTCATGATTTCACTCTGTCACTCTGTTTCAACTGATAGTGATTTTGTGAAGCAAAAAAAGGTTACAGTATATCAACATAAATGTAGTTTACTTTGCTTTTTTTTTGTATTTGTTTAGAATTTATAGATTTTTTTTATCATAATATGTATATAGTAGGCTTGTAGTGCTTTTTTATGATGATTTATCGTATAAATTACACAGGCTATATATACCTTGGGACAAATGAGATTTTGCTAGTCACATTATTTAAAAGAAACAGTGAAAAAAAAGAAAAAACACATGAGAGTGGACAACCTAAAAAAATTGTGGCCCTTGACAGTCCTTTATGAAGTTATGGGGTTGGCTAATGCAGTAGTTAGTTTTTTTTCTTCAGTCAGGTGCTGTCTATGATATGGAAATACTTAATGCAGAGCTTTAAATCTCAGTAGCATCTCATTTTCTGGGCCTGGGGGCCAAAATAATGGTGGGAATATGGCGTCTATGTATTTGCACTTGTAAAGCAGCCGTCATACATTTCCAGAGCACAGCAATGTTTAATCTACCTCCCACCTCCTCTGGAGGAATTGACTCAGAAAGAATTGCCATTTATTTCATCATTCCTGGCGAAAGCATGACAAAGTTACTCGCTTTTGCTTATCTTGATGTCATGCTTCTCTCCTGAGGAATGCTGATCACCCTTTTTTTCTTGCTTAAAAACTTTGGAATCTGTTACTGTTGTATATTGCATATATAAATTTAAGTTTCATCATGTGTTTTTACTAACCACAGATGGTGTCCATATTCAGTTTAGTGTTCTCATCACTATACTGGAGTGTTAAGGCCCCGATATACTTCAAACGAAGTTCTTTTTCGTTCATCGTTTGAGGGCAAAAAGAAGTTTGAAAAGGCTAAGTGACGGTATACTGTTTTCGAGCATTCCAACACCCCTGCGCTGCTGGAGGTGTGGTTGTAAACATGTCACACGCCGCCCGCGTGTACCCCCTAAACACAACAACGATGGCGGCTGTGACAGAATAACAGTTTCGTAAACATCTGGCAGTAGCATTGATCTATTCAATGGCAAAGAAAAAGAACAAGAACAAACGACGTAGATGGTATGTGCGTCCACTTAACCCAACAGACAGAAACATGCTGAGGTTGAGGAAGTGCATTTTTCATAGTTCAGAATGTGTCTTGAAAAGGGTATCGCCATATATGAAACATGCAAAAACACACAGGACACAGATTTCCACTATGGAGAGCCTGGCCTTCACACTGCGAGTACTAGTTTGCGGGCCCGCAATATAAAGTGTGGCTGAAAAAATGCAAGATTGGACCGTTGCACAGCCCGCAAGATAGTCGCGGAATGTGTTCTCCGTTGGCCATCGTGGAATTTGATGAAGAACTGGGGTGGGAAAAAAAAAAAAGCACGTCAAAAAAGGAAGCGTTCAGAACCCACCAGACGTGTAATCGCACGGACATGGTAGCTCCACAAAGGTGTTTAGGCGGGCCAAACAACTCCCCAAATGTTTGATTGGTGAGGTTTCGAACTGCCAAAACAAAACTCAAAAGACTGGTTTCGGCCTGATTCTTCGAAATGATGTATTCAGTTGTTCTTCAATTTCGTTGAAGTGATATCAGGGCTTTAAGACCACACACGGATCAAAGCACTTCTGGACCTTCTCTAAACAGCATCCTAACTTTCCAGAGATCTTACATCAGGTACTGGCCAGCATCTGTATCTTGGTCAGGAGATTGCGTTGTTCAGTGGATGTGAGGGCGGGATGCGCTCATTGGGAGGGGTTAGCCACTATGCGACGCTCCATAGCGTGCATCCGCCGGTTTTCAGGTCCCAGCGGCACGGCAAGATCGGATCCGGGATTCATGGGTTTAGATGTCTTTTGGGTTATCGGATCACGGAAGGCTCGAGTCGAGCAGAGACCCTTAGTGTGTGGATTCTAACACTCGGGGCATATTCTGCTTTAGTGTTTGTCTCAGCGAAGGCACGCGCGTTCAGATGTAAGGTGTGAGAGCCTTGTGGGCTTGGATATGTTTCAATCTCTGTGGCCAGAGGCTTGCGAGGTTCGTCGGGTGAATTCAGCTCTCAGTGGTTATAGGGAATGTTCCTTCCTGTGTTGGGCTGGATGGGTTTAGGAGTGGGCTGCCTCACCAGGCTTCTGTGTAGTTTTAAGTGGGCGGTCCCTCTGAATTCCGCTTAGTGGGTTTGGGCTGAGTACACTGCTCCCCCTCTTCATGGTTTTAAGTGAGCAGTCCCTGCTCTGAGTGTAGCTGTCTGCAGATGGTTATGCTCCAGCTCAAGCTTACTTTGCTCTGGAATATGGTGGTCTGAGGGTAGCTATGTTCTAGCCTGGCTTCTTAACTAGGTTGGGTTCCCCTTGGCACAAGTTCTCTCGAT
Source organism: Sinocyclocheilus anophthalmus (assembly GCA_018155175.1). Taxonomy (NCBI): domain Eukaryota; kingdom Metazoa; phylum Chordata; class Actinopteri; order Cypriniformes; family Cyprinidae; genus Sinocyclocheilus; species Sinocyclocheilus anophthalmus. Next base: position 30,961 of record JADLZN010007917.1, read on the forward strand.
TAAGCGCTGAAGTCTTTGTCTAGGAATCTGCTATTCGAGGATAGCTGTTTTCCAGCTCAGAGACTGCTCCCATTTTTAGGGTTTTTAAATAGTGGTCTCCATGAGCCCCTTGCATGGACTGTGCTGTCTCCCCTTCAGGGTTTTAAATAAAAAGCCCACTTCCGTGCCCTGGGTAATTTTCAGCCTTATCTGAGAAAACTGCTATTCGAGGATAGCTGTGTCCAACCCTCTAGTGTTTTGGCCACGGCTTACATCAGGCTTTGATCTCAGACTAATGATGTTTATGTGTTCGCTCTTAGCGAATCATTTACTGATGGTCCGGATCTCCCTCTTGTGAGCTCCTGGTCAATAACACGGTGCTTCCCTAGCCTACTGTGGGACTGACACAGATTTGGGACCTCCTTAGTATAGCCATCTGAGGGTGGTTATATTCCAGCCATTGTTATGGCAGGACGGGCTTACTTGAATACAGATATCTGAGTAGTGTATTCTACAGCAGTTGTGGTGAGCCCTCTCCTAGAGTGGTCCCCTTTTCCTATAGCCTAGCTATCTGAGGATAGCTATGTGTTAGCTCAGTGATTGCTCACCTGCTTATTGTTTTAAGTAGCAGTCTTTTGAGCCCTTATCTAGACAGTGTTGTCTCCCCTCTTTGGGTTGTAAGTAGACAGTCCACACTTTGTGGTCTGGGTAGTTTCAATCGGTCCTCCTTCTGGTAGCCCTTCCTAGGTACATAGCTATCTGAGGATATCTATGTTTGCTCAGTGGATGGCCTCCATTTAGGGGTCCTTTAAAAGTAGCGGTTCTCCTTGACCTTGCTAGAACCGTGCTATCTACCCCTGCGAGGGCTTGGAAGAGAGAGCCCCACTCTCTGTGGTTGTGCAGCTCGGCAGGAAGCTCTCTTAGGTAGCTGTTGTATTGTCTACTGTGGGGACGAACATGGAATGGGGACCTAATTAGTATAACATCTCGGGGTGGTTATATTCCAGCCATTGTATGACCAGGACGGGCTTACTTGAATACAGCTATCTGAGGCTAGCTGTGTTCTACTGTAGTTGCGGTGAGCCCTTTCCTGGAGTGGTCCCCTTCTATAGCCTAGTATATGAGTATAGGCTATGTGTAGCTCAGTGATTGCTCCATGCTTAGGGTTTAATAGGTTCTATGAGACTTACCGCGACAGGCTATCTCCCTGCTAGGTTTGTTAGTAGATAGCCCACTCTCTGTGGTCGGGCAGCTCTGCAGGAAGGACTAGGCTAGCTGGGTATTGTCTACTGTGGGACTGACACGGATTGGGGACCTCCTTAATATAGATTTCTGAGGGTGGTTATATTCCAGCCATTATTATGACATTGTGGGCTTACTTGAATGCTTGAACACTCTTTGTGGTCTGGGTAGTTTCAGTCGATCCCCCTTCTGGTAGCCCTTCCTAGGTACATAGCTATCCGAGGATATCTATGTGCTACCTTCGGCCTGCCTGTTTACATCTCCTTCAACAAAATACGTTGGTGGACGTATCAGCAGGTGCCTTTATACTTCAGAGGCATTCCGCCATACACTGGGCCATGTGGCCCAATAGGATTGTCGTTGTTTAACGGTGCTCAGGACAACACGGCATGCTTTAATGGGGCATTCCCATGTGCCCCTATGGGGCGTCATCATCTCGTTCCCTCTGAGGGAAACATGGTTACATGCGTAACCCGAGACGTTCACTGCTACTTGGGAGATCTCTGTAATCCCATGAACATGGACTACCTGTGCAACCTGATTTGGTTGCAGGTACTGCCTCATGCTACTCAAGCAGTGAGAAGGAACCTAACAAAATGTAAAAATAGAGACAAATCAGTCAAGAATAATAAGGAGAGAGCAATTGTCTGTGGCCATCACTGTCACTGTTGCCTCTCAGGTAGGTGAAATTGTTTCACAATCTATGCTTCCTAAACGGACAGACTGATCTCCCTAAAGTTTAATTGACTTGGTTTCTTTCTGTAATGATTAATTGTTCCCTTTTTGAGCATTAGTTCAAATCCTAAAAAATTAATTGGACAAACTGTATATTGCAAACTTAATTGGACAAACTTCCAAAAGCACTGATATTTAGTTTAACTTCACTAGGGTGTTTTGGTGCTTGCATCATTTCTCTTGTCTGTGTTCATGGTGTTCGAGACCAGAGCATTTGAGCGGTGAGGAGCAGAGTTTTGTGATTTTGCCTGGAGCGAGAAGTGGATCTTTTGATTGTCTGGGTTTTCTCTTGCTCCAGAATCACTTGCAGCAGGGCTTCTCTTGGGGCAAGAAGTGGAAAAGAACAAAGGTCTGTAATACCTGGAGAAGGCTATTTGTTAGTATTTCCATTCAACTTGATTCCAGTTTCTCAGTTGGCACAGGACCTCCAGAAGTGCATACATTGAAATCTGCCAATTTGCTCATGACTGTTCAGTTTTGGGCACAGTTGTTTTTGAGTCAGTCAACCGAGACATATGACTAATCACTTTGGAGCCATTGCCTTCTGAACAATATATATCCACTTTTTTATTTTCCTTTCTTTCTCTGTAGCAACATGATAGTCATTTATACTATATGCTCTAGTTAAGATGCATCAGTTGAATTAATTATAACTTATTTGCCCAACGCCAATGTAAAATGACAGGATAGCTAACAGGATGGAAATAAAGAGCTATAAAAAGAAATAAAGAGAACTTAACCATTGCTCAGACTGACAGATAGCTCAAATGAGGACAATAACTACAAGTTCCTTTAATATTATTTTAGCCATAATTTAAAAGAAAAGTGGATATTATCACATAGATTATAATTTCTATAATTATTTCTAACAGAACAGAACATGCACAATGAAACTAAGGGCACATAAAAATTTAATTAGCAATTAAAATAATTTTCCCAAGAAAACGTGTTACATTTGTTTAAAGTATCAGTAACATGTCTCTAAAAAAGTGTACATTTTATAACTGAAACAAAATAGTTTCATAATTGATTAATGTTGCAACACTGACACAAATTATTGAATTGAATTATTGAAATAAATTGAATCAACACTGAACTAAATTGAGCTGAATAATGGCAATGTCTGCAGAGCTGCATTGTCTGCTGTAGAGAGCTTTCAGCTGATAGAAGTCTTTGTCATATTTGATGAAGTTTGCATCATTGATTCTGTTACTTTCCTGCTTAATACTGTGAAGCTGCTATGAAACAATCTGTATTGTATAAAACACTGTACAAATAAATGTGAAACCTAATTAGAAGTTAGTGTGAGTTAGCATCCATCAAATGTAATCAAACTAATAGTAAATCATTATTTTATATCATAATAGACTACCATTCAGGAATATGAAGGAAGAAGCCTTTTTATACATGAATGTTTTTAAATATCTATGTGCATGACTATAACATTTATTGAGGAATGACAATCAATTCCTAAATTATCTCTGTGACTGTTCAGATGTTTTCAGAAGAGTTATTGTAGATTCAGTGATCTGGAGTGAGAGGCATCCGTCAGTACAGGCCTGGACTGAGCTTCAATCAAACTGCTTAAGAGCAAACTTAGTAAATATGCTGCTGAGAGAACACACTGATCCTTCTGCTGATTAAACTTTACTTACAGACACTTCAGCAGCATGATAACTCAATCAATATAAACATCCCTTGAAACAAACATCACAAATGAGATTTCTCATAGGTTATTTCACCTCTATAGCACAGAGATTAAGTGGTGATCACATTTAGAAATAACCTTCTTTTCAAAAAATTTTATAAAAAAAAAAAAACTTCAGACCCACCCCAAAATCTGCAATCAAAAAATAGACTGTGAGAGATGTCAATGACAAATACAAATTTTAAAAAAGCCTGTTTTTCTATTTGTCTTCTTCTGTACTGCTCTACTTACTTCTGTGCGACTGAATTATCTTTCATGTCTTTCCTTTAATAATAATGATAATTATCATTATGTTCATGAGCCATGAAAAAGCAACCACTAAGCAATACAATTATCCTTTGAGTTTTGCCAATGATCTTTTAGTGTCTGTTCTTTAAAGATCTGCTCCGGGTGTGTGTTCTGGTGTGTGTGTTCAACTGGGTGTGTGTGCACTTTGGGTTAAATGCAGAGCACTAATTCCTAGTATGGGTCACCATACTTGGCAACATGTCACATGTCACGTCACTCTTAAAAAATATATAATGACACATGTAAAGGATATGTATTCCTCCATAAAATTAAAATGATTTGCTTCTTGGCTGTGAAACCGGACGAGTATTATGGAAAATCCACTTTGTGCCAAAACCTTGCACTAGCTACATATACATGCACCCAAACAAACTGTTAGTAATTGTATAAATACACTCTTAAAAATAAAGGTGCTTCACGATGCCATAGAAGAACCTTTTTGTCTAAATGGTTCCATAAAGAAACTTTAACATCTGAAGAACCTTTCTGTTCACAAAAGGTTCTTCGTGGCGAAAGAAGGTTCTTCAGATTACAAAAAGGTAAGAACGAGATGGTTCTTTAAAGAACCTTTGAACCAAAAATGGAAACAAAAATGGTTCTTCTATGGCATCGCTTCAAGAACCTTTTGAAGCACCTTTATTTTTAAGAGTGTAGCTCAATCAAAAAAATCCTTCATGTACCTTATGAATTGTTGAGATTGATCTAAATTACATTTTGATCAGATTGAAAGGAGTGGTACAGACCTGAAACAATCCGATCAATAGGAGAAATTAAGCATGTAAATGCTTGAATCTTCTCAGTCAGATTCTAAAATACCTCAAACACATGCGCACTACAATGATACATATACCACAGCCCTTTTATAAGATCTCTGATTACATATGTTTTACTTCTTACGGACATTCATATGTTTATTAAAGTTTTACAAACTGCTCTGAGGAATTAAGCAAAAACCTAATTAAACAAAAATGTGAATCAGATTGCAAACTTTAGTCTTCGTATGAACAGAACTCAGAATCTGAAATCAAATTTGATTAATTTAGACTGACAAAAATTAGTGCATATAAACATGCCTATTGCAAATTCAAATTCTTCAACATATATTCCAACCATATAATGGTTGCTAGATTTATTTGGGTATAATCACAGATTTGATAGACTACAAGAATAATAACAGTGTCTGTTAACTAGCTCAGATCTAGTGCAGCACAGCTGGATAATGGTTAGAAACTTTGTTGCCTAGATACCATCCCAGTCAGTGTGAGCAGCACGAGTCTGGCCTCCCTAAGGAGTGTGCTTCACTAATTGCCCCCCACTATATTGAGGCCGGTATTGACATTTTTGAGTAAGTTAATTTAATCAGGAAGAAAGCATAAAGAAGGGGCAGCTCTTCATGCCTGCATGAAGTTTTAACAGGGTTTACAAAAAGAAATCAAATGAAAATGAAGAAAAGTTTGGAGTCTCTAAGCCCTTGACCTGATTAATCACTTCAATTCAAAGCTAAATTTGAGCTCATCCAGGGTTTAAACATGTCTAAGCGCACTTTATTAGAGACCACATCAAACACCTCAACAAACTCCATCCGGCCCTGGTGTTAGCACACTTCCATCAGATCAGTGAATCTTTGATGTTGAATTTAAACCAGCTTCTACCTTGAAGTGTTTGATGCCTGAGATACATCAAATCATGTTGAGATACAGTTGCAGGAAAAAAGTATATTTACCTGCATTTATGCATAAATTGGGCATTTTGATCTTATCTTCAACTAACTCACAACAACAGGCAAACACAAGCAAATCAGACAAATATGACACATTTTCATGTCTTTATTGAATATGGCATGTAAACATTCACAGTAAGGATGGAAAAAGTTTGTGAAATATTTGGCAGTAATAACCTCCATTAGATGTTTCCTGTAACTGTGACTAAAACTTGTAGAATATAGTCAAATGAGACATTTATGCATCTTTCATCTTTACACTAGTCTTTCAGTTCCACAGAATTCTTGGGATTTGGTGTGAATGGTCATGTCAATGCATTCGAATTTGAATTCAGGACTGCAATCATTCTGTTGAACTTTTTGGGTAATTGTCCTTTTGGATCCAGCTGTTAAAATGTTTTATATAAGGTTTTTTTTTTTTCCCTGCAACTGTACCATATGGCAAATATCAACAGCAGACACAGCATGCCAGTCCATAATAACCAGATTTGTATCTAAGTCAACTTAATATTTTACATATGGGTAATGTCTGCTAATACATCAAACATATTTGAGGCTTGTAAATTTTAGATTTACCCAAAGTCTGGCTGTAAAGTTCAAAATGCTAAAAAAGTGTAAAGCTATTATGTTATTATTCTAATAAGATTTTTATTTGAAATAATGTACAACAATGAATTATCCACAATAAAAGCAGGGATATGGAATAAGAAAGTACATTTTGATTTTATGTTGACTTTAATATTTGATATCTATGTTTTTATCAAGCACACACCCAACTAAAATTCCAATATGAGGTATAAAATCTCTTTTGACAAATGTCAAGGGAGAAGAAAAACTGCAATAAAGGAGAAAAAGTAGGTACATATTAAAGGTTGAATGCAAACACGGTATTGAGCAGGCATCACATAAAAGGTTATTTGTTCGATTGTGGTTCGCCTTTTGTTGACATTTCATTCTGAATCCAGAGCGTAATAGGTTTTATGCGGGTGTTTTGATGTCCTGTGTTTTTTTTTTCTTTTTTACTCTATGCAAAAGATGTCATGGAAAGACGTAGACAACTGCACTTAAATGTCACAATAGCAGTTTTAAAAATGTCAAAATAATTTGAAAAAAATTATCTTGAATCCCTGTAGCATTCAACAGAATATGCATTTGTCTGACTAGTATTTAAACACTGTTTCTTATGTATGGTTAAAAAAAAAAAAAAAAAAAAAAAGGAGTATTTCACTCAAATATTATGAGAGTTCATTGCACTTAATGATTATAAGCAAAACTCAAACTGAACGAGTTACAGCAGATATCTAACTCCCAGTATGCTTTGCTTTGGAAAAAGGAAAAATGAGAAGTAAAAGGAGAGAAAATTTAATTCTATAAATTATTGAAGTAATAACTGTAAACTTACATTTAACTTAAATGGTTTTAGGACAATCGACTTCCTTAAATGGTTTCAGTTAACATATTTTGGGAGTGTGCAAAGATTGGGCTAAATAATGGCAAAAATAAACATGTGAAATTTGAATTAAGTAATTATTTGTAAAATTATCTGTATATGTTTGTTATTTTTTTATCTGCAAATGTATTTG